>JAODAL010001435.1:0-231326 GCA_025379985.1 Phyllomedusa bahiana
CCTCTATGTATGACAACGTGGTGGTATTTTCAAGCAGGGAGCTGCCAGGTTTAGTTCTTCCACTCTAGGTCCTACGTGCATGCTTGTTCTGTATTCACTGCTGTCATTAAATCCTGCGTGATAGAGGAGGCATACATCTACCCTGTTTCTCCGAAAATAAGACATAGTGCATTTTTAGTTATGAAATTCAGAGTTTGGCTGCTTATGCTGAGGTTTTGTGATGAAACCACTACGTATATTAATACATGTTGATGTTTTGTTCAACAAGAAATGTGAATTATTGTTCATAGAAAAAAAAACATCCCCTAAAAATAAGTCTTAGCTCGTGTTTAGGAGCAACAATTAATATAAGACACTGTCTTATTTTCGGGTAAACAGGGTATATGTCCACTATAATAATCACCCCATTTTATACACCCTCTATCTTGTGCTTTATTGTGGTTTTAGTTGTCATCCTCTATATGGATGTGGTTAAGTTCTATACATATAGTGCCAAAACTATACAATCTGTGATTTGCAGATCCATCTAAAGGTTCTGTAGTTCTCCAAAATGTTAACATTAATAATGTACTGGGTTGTGAAAGGAGTCCAACGTAATGTGCCCAGCTGTCTGCTGGTTGTTTTTCAGCTTCTCCCCCCACAGTGTGGACCTCTCAGTATTCATCAGATGATGCCTGGGCTTTTGACACATCTTTCAGACCATTTAGCTGTCACTTGCATGTTGTCTTTTCAATTCATTTAAGGACCTCTTTTCACTCATACTTGTGTTGTCACTATATCAGATGACATTAGGGGTCACTTTGAGGGATACAGTCAGGCTTAAAAAATATGACGTTTCTTCTTTTTGTTGCAGACTGATAACAAGTGTCTGCTATTGTCAAATTCACTGTGGTAAAATTTAATATGAAAAATATTATTTAAAATTGGCCGATTTAAAAACCCTTTAAAAAGTGCACCAACCCAGAGTCTCTATAGCAGTGTAGCAAAAGTAGGAAAGCATGTTGTTGGCTGAAAAAAGGGCAAAAGATAGTGATTTCATTATGAAGGATGTGTCATGGCTCCTCTATAGATGAAAGCCATAGTGTGAACAGGTCCTCAATAAAAAATAATATAAAAGAATATAAGTGGTGCCTGTTACATGGGGAGGGCGGGGAGGACTATAATCTGGGGTGTCTGTCATGCTCTGCTTGAACTAGAGATCCGCTGCATGCCCCTAAATGCATAGCAAATTACCCCGATAAACCTTCCCTACCTGTCAGGGGGATAGTGAAGCTAGAAAATATCAGACTTGACACCATTGCTGTAGCCAGACTAATTACTGTGAGTAAACCTTTACGGCTCTCATGGTAAACATTACTGGAAGGAGGAAGGATAGTCAATACTTATTGACTTCTTATAAACTTTCCTGACATGAGATTTGTGGCTCTGATTTACAAGCATTCACATTTATATATTCACTTGCAGTACAAACCAGGCAAGGCAGTGAAATCATGCAAATCCTTTCAGCAGGTAATGGTACCTAGTCAAATCAGGCAGATGCGAATGGAAGGTTGTGAGTAGCCTTTATGGTTCTGATGGACAATCATCTTACGTAAGCCGTGTGTTCTTCACATCCATAAGGCGTTAATGGCGTCATGTAATAAGTAGTGTCTGCTTCCTGAGAGTGGCTGCTAGCGAATGCCGGCAATTGTTTCCAGCTTTGTGCGTTGCTGAGTTGGTAGAAGTCTTTTATTTTCAGAATTTTGCTCAATTTACTTGGCCTGTGTGTTCAATATGTTCTCTTAAGCGGTTTGTTCAGCTATGCACTTACAGATTGGTTGACGTCCAGCTGATGCGGTTAAGTCTAGTTCCCTTCAAAGCCTATTTAAAAAAAAAAAAAAATCAATACCGCTCTCTCCAGGGCGACTTGCTTCAGTTATGGTACAGTGTTGTATTGATTTAGGAGGTTCGTGCCTCTATCTGTAAGTGAAAATATAGGTAGATGTGCTGGCCAATTATACATGTAGTAGAGAACAATGTGTTAAAAGTCAGAAGCTTCCTTAAAAAGTGAGCCATCTACCCAGTCCCCAATTTTAGTGTAAATCACTTCATCTAGAGCTACATCCATTTACATTGACAGGTTGACGTTGTCATTGGATTATCATATTGTAGAGCTTTGATCTCCTCTTCTAAGGTAAAAGTGTCCTACCTATTCTGAGATATCCCCTCTTGTATGGGCTGCATAGCTCTCAGAGTCGCTATAGCTACAGACCTGTTTAATTCTCTCCTGATAGGCTGCCAGCACTGGTTGCTATAGCTACAGATCTTTGGGTTTACTGCAGCCTAATAGAAGCCAGTAAACTCGCCCCTGAATTCAAAATGAAACTAAGAAAACAGGACGAATCAATGTAGTAAGACAACCCCTTTAAGGCTAAATTCCACAGAAGATACAGATTGTACTACAAAACACTTATAGTCCTTCCTGCCCTCCTCATGTAACAGGGACCACTTATATTCTTTTATATTATTTTTTATTGAGGACCTGTTCACACTATGGCTTTCATTTTTAGAGGAGCCATGACACATCCTTCATAATGGGTCCATTATAGTTCTCTCCCAACCCCCTGTTGCTCTTCAGGGTTACTTAGTCAAAATGGATTTCATTTAGGCCTCAATAACATCACATTTTTACATTAAGTTTGTGTAATCAGAAAGCTTCTGACAGAGATGCTCAATGGGGGATATGTATGATAGGGGCCGCGCCATAACTCTGGCATATTTTCAGCCCGAGATCAGGCGCATAAGTGAAAATCCTTCCGGACGCCATTATAAGGCACATTACAGAGCGCCCGCCTCACTTTGTAATGTGCCAGATTTCGGGGGTGTGCGGAGGGTAGGGATGCACTAAAACCGTACGAAGCTATAGATTTTATAGCTTTTCTCCAGCAATTCTAGGCACATTATTGCTGGAACAGGTAGAGCACTTTCAAAGTGGTATACTTGAGCCAGAAATGTCATTTTTGTGCTAGAATGCGCCTGATTTATGACCTGTTGTAGAGAGCGGGTTCATAAATCAGGTGCATTCTACGCCAAATTTCATACATGCTGCACAATGTGCTATAAGAGTCCAATGTCAAATGGAGGCCAATAAAGTTTCTTTTTTTTTGGTCTCCATCTGGCCAGTATAGATCAGAATACCACAAAAAAATTAAGTGTGGAGTAGCAAAGTATCCATTACATAGAGATGCTCTTAGACTATGTGTGATTGAGGCCACATTATAACTTTAATGAAAAAATTTAGAAGTCACATTGTTGTCTATTTAGAAACCATGATGCAAGAACTTCCTTCTGAGCTTTCTCCATAGCTGTGGTACGGCAGATAGTCATCTGACCCACATATTGCTGTAGGTTGGGAAATGTGTCAGGTAGTGGTCAGTACTACCACAACTCTTGAGGGAGGTTAGGAGGAGACGAGAAAAGCTGATTACAGATGTGGTAAGTTTCCCCAGGACTTCCATAGGGAGGGAAGGGGGAGGTTAAGATGAGGGATGTATCACACTATATACACGTGGACAAAATTGTTGGTACCCTTCCATTGAGAAAAGAAAAAACCCGTAATGATAACTGAAATAATTTGAAACTGCTAAAATTATTAATAAATTTACTAAAAACCAATTCTGGAAAATAGACCAAGGAATAAATCACTGTTGAAAGCAAATCATAAAAAAAAAACCGAGATTGGAATTTGCCAAAATGCATGTTGACCAGCCACAAAGCTTCTGGGAGAATGTCCATAGGACATATGAGACGTGACTCGAGCTTTTGGCAGGTCACATCGGCTCTATGTTCACAGACGCAGAAATGAAACATACATAGAAAAGAATATTGTACCTATTGTATAACGTAGGAGATTTGGATATGTTTTATGGCTGCTTTGCTTCATCTGGCACAGGTTATCTTAAATCTGTGCAGGGTACAATGAAATCTCAAGACTGTCAAGGCATTCTGGAGCTAAATATGGTGTCCAGTGTCAGAAAAGCTTGGTCTTAGTCACAGGTTATGGATCCTCCAACAGGATAATGGCCTAAAACACAGCTAAAACCATCCAAGAATGGCTAAAGCAAAATCGTGGATTATTCTGGAGTGGCTTCTATGAGCCCTGATCTAACTCCTATTGAATATCTGTGGAAAAAGCTGAAGCCTGCAGTCTGGAGAAGCCACTCATCAAACCTGAGGCAGCTGGAGCAGTGTGCGTATTTGTACTGGGGCAAAATACCTGTGGACAGAGGCAGCAGGATCATTGACAGTTAGGGTATGTTCATACAGCGTTTTTTAATCCGATTTTGGACGTATCCAACATGCAGCTGCGTGTTTGGATGTGCGTTGGATGCAGCAGGATTGCACCCTATAGTTTAAAATAGGGCTCCTGCTGCGTCTTTTGGACCAAGAATTGACATGTAAATTCTTGGGACGGATCCGAAAGACGCAATGAGACACGCATCAAAGATCACTCGTGTGAACGCCGATGCGGGTTTCTAATAAAAAGAAATGTAAATCACATTGCTATTTGTTAGCTGCGTGTTTGAGTCCGTTTGGGGTCTGACAGACGGATCCAAACAGTGCATGTTCACACGGACCCAACACACCATGTGAACATACCCTTACAGAAATCATTTGTTTGCAGTGATTGCTTCCAAAGGTTGTGCAACAAAATATTAAGCTAAAGGGACCATTATTTTTGTACAGGCCGGTTTTATTAGTTTGTATTTTTCAAATTTTTGGTTAAGCCACAGTTCTAAAACAATGTCTGATTTTCATTAGTAGATTTTTAGTAAATTTAAATGTATTAAAATTTATTATTACTTTTGTCAGTTTCAAGCTTTTTCAGTGACCATTATATATATATATATATATAATTTGTGTGTGTATATATGTAAAATTGTGTGTGTGTGTGTGTGTGTGTGTGTGTGTGTGTGTATATTTATAGATATATACATACATGTATACATAAACATATACACACACACACACATATACATATATCACACACAATATATTATATATATAAATAATATATATATATACAATAAAATATACCCTACCATTGAAATGTTGTTAAGTTAAAGTGACATCATCTAGACACAGATGGCCACAATTAGTTATAATATTGTTAATCTAATAATCCTTATTCCTTGTCAGCCCATGGATATCATGTAATCCTGTTGATAACTGAATGCCAGGAGGCCACATGACTGACGCCATGTTTTGTTAGCGAGGCATAACTGATATTCGGGTGAACTTGCAATCACTGCACAGAATAATAAAGATACAGTATGTGACCAGAATTTCAAATACAAGTGTTATAAATAAATCTGTAGGGTTTCCTATTCTATAAATAATAAAATCTATAAACTGGGCGGCCACTTTAAAGGTAACTGCAGCCAAACCTCTGAAGTCTCGGCTTTTTAATGAAATTCAGCCATCAGATGTGGAGGCCAGAGGAAGGCAAGATAACCTCCCTATCTGTGCACACATGGTCAGGTTGGGTTTTAGGTCGATATCTGGGTGCCTGGTGTAAAATGACAAGGAATTTTTCTATTTTTTTTCTCCCTATCTTTCATTTGCAGGAAAGAAATATTGTTTGCAGATTAAAAGCGTATTCAAATGTCATCCGTGCCGGGGCTGTATGTTTGTTCCCTGACGTGGCATAGCAGTACTCCTGCCAAGCTATTCATACGCATTTGTTTCACTACTGTTAAGCAAGTTACAATAAATAAATGCATGATAAATGATTCAGCTGGGTTATTATGCAGGTACATGGCAGGGGACAATGCTCTTCAAAGAGCCCAGGATCTCTGCCAGTTAGATACAAACATCGTAGAGTATATAATACTCATTACTCAGTACTATATTCACTTTGTTCAGTCTACAGGTAAATAGCTGGCAGACAAATATGAACACGTTTTTTCATATTAAATGATGTCCAGTGAATTTTAACACCTATTAACCGTATGACCAGATCTAAAAGGGACTGTCCACTTTCTTTATTTTCTATATAATTAGAGCTCATACAATTTCCTAATGTACATGTATTACAAATTCTGCTCCTCTTCCTCTTTTATATCAATCCTGTAGACCCCTATTTAGAACAGACAATGCTATAACCCATTTTCCTGTCCATAGTAATAGCAACCATCACGATGGGAGTCCATGTATGGACTCAACATGGTGTCGGTCATGTCATTTCCTGGCATTCAGTTAGCTACAGGCTTACATGACATCTATGGGGTAAAAATGAATAGGAATAATTATTATGTATAGGGTTATTTCAGTAAGTTCTTCATTGTGTACATTTACTGTGGTCTCTCTTGGGGATGTCATCTTGTTAATTCTAGTTAACTGTTCCATGAGAAACCCAACACCCCTAACTCTCTAGGTCAGCGGTCCCCAACCTTTTTTCTACCAGGGACCGGTTTGATGCACAACAATTTTTCCACGGCCCAGTGGGGGGTGGTTATTGGGGGCGGGGTTATTAGGGGCTGGGTTATGGAGGGGGTCGGATGTTTAGAACCACACACAAAATAAACCCAATAAAGTGTATACTGTGTCATTTAGGGGTATCGTATGGGGTAACCAGTATTTTATAACTGAGACTGATTGTCAGCTCTGGGGTCACTATTAATTAATAATGCTGATCCACAGAGCTGACAATAGTCTGCAGTAATATTGATCAGCTCTGTGGGCAGCATTATACATGTATAAATATACATATGTAATCAGCCCCTGTCATTATAGAGATATATGCCCCCTGTATAATAAAAATAGCCCCCCAGTAGTGATGGTGATACAGAGCTGCCCCCATGTTTATAAAGAAACATTCTGCCCCAAGTAGTAAAGAAACATAGCTGCCCCCAGTAGTGATAATGAAACATAGCTGCCCCCAGTTAGTGATAAGAAACATAGCTGCCCCCCAAAAGTGATAATGACACATCGCTGCCCCAGTAGTGATACAAAAGCGCCCCCAGTAGTGATATGGGCACATAGCTGCCCCAGTAAATGGGTACATAGCTGCCCCCAGTAGTGATACATAGCGGCCCCCAGTAGTGATAGCTGCCCCCAGTAGTGATAGCTGCCCCCAGTAGTGATAGTGATACATAGCTGCCCCAGTAGTGATACACAGCTGCCCCCAGTAGTGATACACAGCTGCCCCCAGTAGTGATACACAGCTGCCCCCAGTAGTGATACACAGCTGCCCCCAGTAGTGATACACAGCTGCCCCCAGTAGTGATACACAGCTGCCCCCAGTAATGATACATAGCTGCCCCCAGTAATGAAGATACACAGCTCCCCCAGTAGTGATGATACACCAGCCCCCCTAGTGATGATACATACTGCCCCCAGTAGTGATAATGACACATAGCTGCCCCCAGATATAGCTGCCCCCAATATGAAAAGCTGCCCCCAGTAAGTGAATAGCTGCCCCCCCAGTAGTGATAGCTGGCCCCCAGTAATGATAGCTGCCCCCCAGTAGTGATAGCTGCCCCCCAGTAGTGATAGCTGCCCCCCAGTAGTGATAGCTGCCCCCCCCCAGTAGTGATAGCTGCCCCCCAGTAGTGATAGCTGCCCCCAGTAGTGATAGCTGCCCCCAGTAGTGATAGCTGCCCCCAGTAGTGATAGCTGTCCCCCAGTAGTGATAGCTGTCCCCCTGTAGTGATAGATAGCGGCCCCCCTGTAGTGATAGATAGCGGCCCCCTGTAGTGATAGTGGCCCCCAATAGGCAGCCAGGACAAATAAAATAAAAAAAATAAATAAAAAAAGTAGCAGTAGTCACTCACCTTTCCCGGATCCTCGGCCGAGCTCCTCCTCCCAGCAGCCGATATCACCGAGCGGCTCGGGGGGTGTGACGTTACTGTGCTTCACACTCCCTGCGCTGCTCATCATTGTAGATGCGGAGCTCAGTGAGCGCCGCATCTACAGCAATAGGGACAGCAGGTCGGTAATGCATCGCTCCTGCTTTCCCTGTAATGCAGCCGCACGCTGAGCGCAGCTGCTAGGTCTGCGCGGCCGGATTATAGCGGCTGCACACAGAAGATGACGGTCGGCCGGACTGAAGTCAGCGGGCGGCCGGCATCATGTGTAGCCGGCGCCGCGGACCGGCAGGGGATGTGCTAAAGCCCGGTGCCGGTCCGCGGACCGGCGGTTGGGGACCCCTGCTCTAGGTGACATTGTCCTGTTGCTGTTCATAAAGTTAACTGCACAATAAAATAAAAACATTACGCAGTCTCTCTAGATGTTCTGTCAGTAAAGTTAATCAATAAGAGAAAAATACAACATGCAAAAGTCTCTAGATGACGTCTTGATGTTCACATAACGTTATTGGCGGGGCATATTTGTGCCAAAGTACGCACCACAAATACATTGTTCTGGTACAGCGCTCATTGGGTTGGGTGAGTAAAATCATTCCACATTCAGATTTGGGTTTTACGCTTGTACTTTTCGGTGTTACTGTACGCCTGTAATAAGAAGTATCAAGACTTTCAATAGCATATGTGCTGCAGAATACAAATTATAGGAGCAGAAAGCTGTCCCCGGACATGCGCGTTTTTTTGTACTTTGAAAGTCGCGCTTGCAAGCACATACTTCGAAAGCATCATAGAGAACATACCCTAACTGTAAAAAAATAAAGCAGAAAGATAAGACAGAGAGAAGAATGTAAGAGCTCCTTCTCCACAGACACGGACAGACATAAGATGCTGCTAGATCACTTGACTACAAATCTAGTCCATGGGAACCATTACTGTGGACTAATCTGTTCAGTCGGTCCTATTGGATTGGTATAAAAGTAGTACAGGAGCAGAATTCTGGTTTTTGGGTTTCCTTCTGGCCCAGTACATTGACTGTACTGGAATCCACTGAAAGGTAGAGTATGTTTTAAAATCCGACAGATTTTGGCGGACTTCAAAACTGAGCGGAATAATCCGTGTTGTGTAGACCATAGCATGGATTTTCTATAGCTGTCTATGGGGCACTGGTTACAGTCTGATTTTGGGCGGATTCTAAATACTGAATCTGGCTAAAATCTGACCAAAAACCTGTGCTGAGTAGACATAGCCTAAGAGTGCATTTACACTGTACAGACCAAATAGCGGTCGGAAATCTCGACCGGTATTTGGTCTTTTTTTGTCACGCAGGGCGACGACGCTTCTCCACGGTTTGTGGATTAAAGCCATCCCCTTCGCACCCACATGTTCATGTTCTGCCCGATGAGCAGAGAAAAGCCCTCCCTCGTCACATTGAGAAGCACAGATTCCGTCCGAAAACCGGACGGAAGATTGCGCTTCTATAATATTTTGCTGCCGGACCGCCGGCGGCAAAACCGCCCGACGGAAAACCCGTGCAGTGGGGACTGCTGTACTGGTTTTCCATAGAGCACCATTGTGCTAATTTTCGCCCGGTTTTTCAGGCGGTCTGAAAAACCGCAAACCGGCTGAAAAACCGTGCAGTGGGGACATGCCCTAAGTGTATTTTAATTTGGTGCTTGTAAGCATTGCTACATTGCATGTCTGCATAACAATTGAACTTGCAAACCGAGCAGGATAATACACAGAATATGTACTACTTCAAAATATTTTATAAACCTGTACAATCCACTGGAGTTTGTTCTGAGCGTTTGAATTTAGGTCAAGCATTAGTTCTTTATGGCTGTAAGTCAAGATCAGCTGGGTAAATGAAAATCTTTTACATTTTTACATAAAACGGATTAAAACCCCATCATGTTAGTCTATGGAATCGTCCCCAGCTAGGTGCGCATGTTTTTCTGGTATGAAACTGCTGAAGATTGGTTTTAGATCCTGTTGTGTTGTGTGCTGTGGTGGTGCAGTGTATCATATTGTGCAAGGCAATAGCTCCATCATTCTTGTTCTAAGCAGCCTTCAGATTGACACGACTTTCCCTGGCCACACACTCTTAAGCCATGAAAGAAGAGGCTCTCCTGAGACGCAGGTCTTGTGCTGGGGTTTCACCTGGCGCCTACCTCCCAAGGCCTGATGGACGAAAACTAGTCCGAAATGCTTCATTTGGAGGATACAATGAACTGTCTCCCACACTTCCAGGTTTGTCTACTATCTGTTATTTGACCATGTATTTCACAGTGTTACCTGAATAAAGAGATCGTCAGTAATAAATTATAAGGTGCACACAGGCTTGTGCAGTGGGAATGGGCTCAGTTCACTCCTGTGTTATATGTTCTCTCCTATTTTCTTACTTTGTCAATGCTTATTTATACTTTTGGAGGTGAGGATATGTTCACATGATGGATTTCAGACATGGATTTTAATGTAGATGCAGATTTTAATGCATATTTTCAGTGTGGATTTTGTGTTTTAAAAAAAGAATAGTGTAACGCTCATTTTTTACGCTTCTCATTGACTTCTCGGGAAGTTTCAATGTGGAATCTATATCAACACATGACTTTTCACTTTTTTTTCTCTACGTTGAAAAAATTGCACATCATCTGGACTGACACGCATATTTCCCATTGAAAACTGTAGATAATGGATTTCACACTGCTTTTGATGCAGAACCCACGTCAAAATTTGTTGTGTGAACATAAACTGAGGTTGAGCTTAAAGAAAGGGGGCAGGAGATGAGTTTCCCTTAGCTTAGGCCTTCCATTTTGTATGATTTTCATTTTGTGGCATTTGTGTTATATGAATTACTTCTATGCTATTCTATTACGTATTTAAGAATCCAGAAGAAATTCACCTTTGTTGCCAAAGAGAGTTAAAAGGTGAACTATGATTGTTATGGACACCACTTCAGATTTTTGTTACATAAGGCCATGTTCACACGGCTTAAAATGGGCCGTGTGCGCCAATTACGGGCTGAAAATGGCCCATTCATTACGATAATCCACAGTTCTCATAGAGAACTATGGATTATGTCTCCTCTCCCTGCTCGGCGAATACGCTGGGCGGGGAGATAAGTGACATGTGAATTACCTGCGGCATATACGCGCCGCTGGTTATGCAAGTCTATGGGCCGGCGAAGTGCCGGCCCCCCGCTCCGCCCCTGGCCACACGGCATAATTGCAGGGCGTAATTACGTCCCGCAGTTAAGCCATGTGAACATAGCCTAAGAGCCTAAACCTCTTGTATATACTTAGTTGGATCTTAAGGGCATGTCCCCACTGCAGGGTTTTCGGCTGGTTTTCCAGCCAGTTTGGGGTATTGCAGACCGTCTGAAAAACCGGACGAAAATGAGCACAATTGTGCTCTATGGAAATCCCGGCAAAACATTGAGCAAGCACCATCTTCTGTCCGAAAACCGGACGGAATATGTGCTTCTCAATGGGAGGGGGGAGGGCTCTTCCGCTCATCGCAGATAAAAGCCGCCCCCCCCCCCCACGGCCGTGGGGACGGGCGCAAAACAGGACAAATACCGGCCGGCAAACCGACCGGTATTTGTCCTATGCCATGTGAACGCTCCCTTACACTTAAAAACCCTGAAGTAATACTTTCTAATACTTGGACATTGTAAACCTATGGTAGACCGTCTACAAATGCGGCAGATTTATTAAGATGTTGATAGATCTGATGCTGGTCTAGTCTAAGTTTACACTTTCTATTATTTGGCTCAGTTTGTGCCACTAAATGCAGCTAAATTTTGTTGCCCGCCCCCTTCCTGTAAAGCCACACTCCTTAACTATGAAGCCACGCCCTTGTCGAAAATTGGACATTGTGCTAAGTTGTCTAAACACTGTCTAAAACACATAATAGATGTGGTATAAAGCATGTACAGCTGTATTTTGGCCCATTGTGCCAAAATTCTGCCATAGTTGCCGTAGTAAATCTGCTCCATTGTGTATATGATTGTTCTCTGTAAATTAGGTTTAAGATTTATTGTTTTCATATTTCACTGCTTGAAACGGTTTTTAATCTTGTTTACATTTTGGTTGTCTAAAGTACTTCAATTCAACATTCAATAGAGAAAACTAGACTACTGTAGCCTGTCTTTTATTATTCCATGAAAAATGGCCAATCTTATAACAAGAGATTTTATTATATTACTGAGAGCTAGTAGGTGGTATATTAAACTGTTCGGAACTGGTCATAAAAAGCTATATCTATCTATCTATCCATCTATCCATCTATCCATCTATCCATCTATCCATCTATCCATCCATCCATCTATCCACTCATTCATCCATCCATCCATCCTCTGCATTGAACAGCTGTAATTTCATTTGTGGTGATAATTTGTTCCTTGCGCTCCAGGAAGTAGTGGTATGGGGTTGAGGTGTCAAAAAAAGTAGTTAGATGTAATGAACATGTCATTCTTCACAATGTAACTAATTATTATTATACAATATATCTCTATTGAGTATAAGTGGACTGCAATGCATCTTGTGTTAAAATGAAGTTACTGGTGTTCTTTCTTGCAATAATTTCTTTTATAATCATTTGAGCGTCTCGCATTATTTGGCCTCACTAGTTCAAGGGGCCAGGTCTACTATCAGAACTATATTGGACTTTTCATTACTGTATCCTTGTGGTGGTGGGGAAAGGGCCATGTTTAGGTGAAGGGACACATTAAATGGCCACTAACTTTTTAACAAACTTTACATAAATGAACTGTATACATGATTATAACAAACTTTGTAATGTATCTTTTCAGAACATATTGCTTCTTTCATCACTTATTAGGCTTTGTCTACACAGCACAGGTTTTTGGTTGGATTTTCTGTGGATCCAGAATCCACCGAAAATCCAACTGTAATCTGTGCCCTATAGACAGGAATAAAAAATCTGTGCTGTAGTCGAATCCTGTCAGATCTTCTGCCGGATTGCGATCGGATCCCCGTTCATTTAATATACCTGGCTGACGGCAAATCCGAAAACCGACAAACCCGCAGTAGAGCGATGTTAAAATGCTGTTGGATTTTGGATGGCATTTTAACATATGCTATAAAAATGCCCTCCAAAATCAAACTTCTCATTCACACTCAATCAGTCTTGTGTTTTCAAGAGGGACGGTCTGCTGACTGTGGCATGAGGTTATATGCTATCCAAAGTGGTCTGTGGAGATGTGGTAGTGAGGAGAGGTATGGCTACAGAGAGGCCGGCTAAGAAACACATAGACCATTCTAGTAACTGTTAGCATATGTTCTCAAAGCTAATTTGGATGCTACACTATCCACATCTGATTATAATCCAAATCCCATTGTTTGAAAAGGAAAACGCTGATTTTCCCAACATTAAATGACGTCACTTCTTGAGGCAGATTCAGTGCTGAGCCAAGGTTGAATCTGCCCATAGAAGATCCACACCAAAAATTTGCTTCTAAATTCAGCATTAGATCCACGTCTACACTTGAAAATCTGGGCTGAATCAGCTTGGATTTTAGACATGGATTCTATGCTGAGATTTTCAGCCTTTAAGAGCAGGCATGTTAACATACTTATATATCACAGCTTATACTGCTCAGTACTACTCTCTAAGCTCCAAGTTGCTGCTTCTGTGTGTGTGCTATAAAGATATAGGGGGGCAGGGTCACCTCTTTTTTATGTGCTATGTATGGGAGACATCAGAGCAGTCTGTCTCCACCCAATAGCTTAGGGACAACTGAAAACATTAGTAAGGGTATGTTCACACGGCTTAACTGCGGGGCGTACAGTACGTCCCGCAATTACGCTGGGTGTTCGGGCACGTACTCCCGCGATGCAGGGTGGCTGTCATTACTCCGCCGTGAATAAATGACCTGTCAATTATCTCCCTGCGCCTACAATACGCGGGACGAGGAGGCGTAATCCACAGTTCTCTATGAGAACTGTGGATTACTGTAATAATTAGGGAGCATTTAGCTCATATTAGTACGCTCTCAATACGTGGCGAAATGTGCCCCAAAATAAGCCGTGTGATCATAGTCCAAGTCTGCAGAGGTGAAAACCAGTGCAAAATGCTAAATACTGTAAAAATGTTATAATGATTAGAAAAAAGTTCCTTGAAAGTACAAGTACAATTTACTGATTCTGTAACAAAATCAGGTTTATTTTAGCGGCTTTTTTCTGTAAGCACTAAATTATCATTCCAATATAACAGGTAGTGATGGCAGCAACTAGATGATTAGGATCATGTGTGGACTGATCTTGGCTAGTTGAGTGGCTACAGGGGCTTTCTTGCCGTATTACTTGTATGCTGTAGTATATATGATACGTGTTTGTGTGACTGGGACATGTGTGTTTTGTTTTCTTTGTGTAATAAAGAAATCTGATGTAAGGCTGGTGTCAGCACATTGCTGTTAATTCCTCCTGCTAAGTACTTTCTTATTGTAATCAGGATCAAGGCCATCTCAGTAGCTGAATGCACCATCCCAAAAATACCTTACAAGACTCGTGTGTTGCCTTGTAATTTTGTCTGACCATGGATTAGTATCAATTTTTAAGACAACATGTAGTATTGTGTCTACTATTAGCCCTTTTGTATCAGCTGCGTCAAAAAACAAACAAACTGTCCTTATTTTTTAAGCTACTAGTCAAATACTGCTAGAACAGGGAAAGTGGATTGGTTGCTATATTCAACAGACACTTTTTTTTTTTTTTTCTTAAAGGGGTTTTGCCACGATGTAATGTTGACGTGGGATCCTCCAAAATGGGTTTTTAATCACTTTTCTAAATATATGTGATTACAACAATTGCAGCCTGAGAGAGCTACAGGCTGCCTTACCTGCCCTTAGTTACTTAAAAGCTTCTATTAGATACGACCTGACAAGAGCTGCCGGCGGGGCTTGTGTAGAGAACACTCCTTATCTGATGAAAGGGAGCTGAAGAAGCTTTCAAGGCACCGGGTAGAAATATGTTGTCTTTTGTATACAGAATCCACTAGTTGTAGTATGATTATCTGAGTAGATCCCTGCTTTATCTGATGAAAGGGAACATGAAGGAGCTTTCAAGCTGCTGTGGAGAAAGATGTTGTCTTTGGTATATAGAATCCACTAGTTGCAGTTTGATCATTTGAGTGAACATTTCACACGATCCCTTATGCACGGCTCTGTGCTCTGGCTGTGTCTCTCTCTCTCTCTCTCTCAGCTCAGCATTGCTTTGTTTACAATTGCTTCTTAGCAGATAAGGCACGTCCTGGCAAAACCCCTTTAAAGTATACCACCAATTTATGAACAACCTTCCATAAATCAATCGTAGAAGTGAAAAAAGCTTTGCGATATCTTATTACAAAAAAATGCTACTATCATCACTTATGCTTCTATCCATCGCTCACTTCACAGGCCTTCCATGGATCAATACGGGTGCTTTCACACGGTGGGTTTTTGGTAAATTTTTTGATGCTTTTTTCAGATGCGGTTTTTGTGCAGTAATGTACAGCATTACACGCACTGTGTGAAAGCACCCTAAGGGTATATTCACACGACTTATTTGGGGGCGTAATTGCGGCCGTATTTCGCTGCGAATTGCGCTTAATCAGCGGCGAAATGCTCCCCGCAATTATGGTAATCCATAGCTCTCATAGAGAACTATGGATGACACCTCGTCCCCCCACGCATACAATACGATCGTATTGTTCGCGCGGGGAGATAAGGGACATGTCACTTATTTGAGCGATGACATGCTGCAGGTAATGAATGTCTATGGGGTCGGCGGGTTCCAGGATTGTGGAGACAGCAGGAAGTTTTTACTATAGAAGTCTATGGGAGCTGTTTTCAGTAGTTTTTTCAGCTTTTTTAGAAAATGAAAAACGCTGAAAAACCCTACGTTTTTCTGTGCAGTGGAGACATAGCCTTTCTGCCATGGGCATGTAGTATTAACTGCTGCTGATCCACACGAGAAGACATGTCACAAAGGAGCGTGTTTTTTTGGGGTTTTTTTTTTTTACCAAGGACTGAAATGTGCATGAAAATTTATTAAAAAAAAAAAAACGGCCTGCAGAAGCTTTATTTACTTGGAGGTCCTTTGTCATTAGATTTGATTCTGATTTCAGCACAGCATCCACAATGAAATGTGGTTAAAAATCAGCCTGTGTGAACATAGCCTAATTAGTTAGGTTAAGACGTCCACCTCTCCACAGACTTCTATGGGCAACTGTGACACAATCTTCCTGCAGAGTATGTGGCCATACGAAAAAATTGGAAGGGGATGCAAAGCTGAATCCAAGGAGCAGCCCTTTTGTTCTCTGGATCAGTGGGGGCCCTTGAGGTCAGCCCTACCACGATCCTAAAGCCATGGCATAGTTCAGAGAGATGAGATCACTTTTTGAAAAGACACTACCCATTTAAAGTGTGGTCATTGGAGTCCAATGGCTTTTTCTTTTCAGTAATGCTGTAGTGCACTGCCTGTAAATCAAAGTTTATTCTTTTCAGGGATCCTGCAGGGATTTTATGATGCCCATTCTTAGGGCAGCAAGAACTTGCTGATGGATTCTTTTAAGGGTGGACATTCATTGTAAAGTCTTACGTGGGTTTGTGTTTCTACCAATTATCCATGGCTCATAAGTTTGTTTTAATCATGAAATAGTTGTTTATATCATTACAGCTATTAGTTGTATTTGTTAAAATACTTTTGGGTTTCTGCCCAAAAATGCTGTGCTTTTCTCAAGCTGTTAGCTGAAAGTCAGAAGGAAAATATAAAATGCATACATTGCCTGCTTTGTTTGTGCTGTTTTTTTTTTTATCACATGCAGCATTATGTAGTTGTGGTGATTTAGGCCCGCGTAAGGGTATGTTCACACAGCTCATTTGGACGCTGATATTTCAGCGCCCAAAATAGCATCCAAGCCTCGTCTGAAACACGCTTATTCAGAAAAGGTTTTAGAGGCTTTCCTCGGCGCGTTTTTGACATGTTTTTGGACGAGGTTTTCAACACTGTTTTCACCAATACAAATTAATAGGTCAAAAAACGTGCAAAAAAAGTGCCTAAAAACGCTGCGAGAATTGACATGACATGCAAAAGATGCATTGACCTCAAGGATGCTAATGACTCATTTATTGTATGTTCTAATATTGGAAAAAATTCAATAAAATTACAATTACAAAAACAAGAATTGACATGACACTTCTTTTTCAGCGCCCAAAACAGATTCCAAGGAAGCATGTAAAAACCTCATAGTGTGTGAACTACAATGCTGTTTTACATAGGAATGAATGAACATGAACTGGGGGCGTTTTGAATGCTGCTTTGGGAGCGGAACCGCTCCGAAAACAGCATGAGAATCAGCCGTGTGAACATACCCTAAGAGCATGTCCCCACGGCACGGGTTTTCGGCCTGTTTTTCAGCCGGTTTGCGGTTTTGCAGACCGCCTGAAAAAACGGCCGAAAATGAGCACAATGGTGCTCTATGGAAAACCCGTGCAGCAGTCCCCCCTGCACGGGCTTTGCCGTCAGACGGTTTTGCCGCCGGCGGCAAAACATTGCAGAAGCACAATCTTCCGTCCGGTTTCCGGAAGGAAGATGTGCTTCTCCCTGGGAGGGGCGAGCGCTGTTCTCCTATCATCGTGGAGAAAAGCCGTCCCCCCCCTCCCCCCCGCGCGGCCGTGGGGACGGGCGCAGAACAGGACAAATACCGGCCTGCAAACCAGCCAGTATCTGTCCACTGCCGTGTGTATGCTCCCTAAATGTGTGTTGTGATTTTGTATTTTTTTTTAAACAAAACTAAAAACACATGATCTATTGATCACATGATTTGTGATTGTTGATAAAAAAAACACCTAAAGAAACATCTACCAATGCACATTCTATTTGAAATAAATGCTATAAAAACTGCATAAAAAATTCAGTTTTTGAGGCACCATGAAAAAAAAAAAAGTGTGAGAGGTAATCTTTACCTTTTACTTTTCGGTACTACACAAGGGCTTTATTTTGACACTGCAGAAATACTATACTGTAAGATAGAATTCATGTAGACACAGTCATGATACCTTTTAACTTAATTAATTTGATTGGATTCTATTAAGGTGAAGCAGAAAAACCTTTCCTTTCTATTAAGGTGAAGCAGGAAAACCTTTCCTTTCTGTAAAGGTGAAGCAGGAAAACCTTTTCCTTTCTATAAAGGTGAAGCAGGAAAACCTTTCCTTTCTATTTAAAAGGGGAAGCAGGAAAACCTTTTCCTTTCTATAAAGGTGAAGCAGGAAAATGTTTCCTTTCTATAAAGGTGAAGCAGGAAAACCTTTCCTTTCTATAAAGGTGAAGCAGGAAAACCTTTCCTTTCTATAAAGGTGAAGCAGGAAAACCTTTCCTTTCTATAAAGGTGAAGCAGGAAAACCTTTCCTTTCTATAAAGGTGAAGCAGGAAAATGTTTCCTTTCTATTAAGGTGAAGCAAGAAAACCTTTCCTTTCTATTAAGGTGAAGCAAGAAAACCTTTCCTTTTCTTAAGGTGAAGCAGGAAAAACCTTTCCATTTTATTAAGGTGAAGCAGGAAAACCTTTCCTTTCTATTAAGGTGAAGCAGGAAAACCTTTCCTTTCTATAAAGGTGAAGCAAGAAAACCTTTCCTTTCTGTAAAGGTGAAGCAGGAAAACCTTTCCTTTCTCTTAAGGTGAAGCAGGAAAACCTTTCCTTTCTATAAAGGTGAAGCAGGAAAACCTTTCCTTTCTATAAAGGTGAAGCAGGAAAACCTTTCCTTTATATAAAGGTGAAGCAGGAAAACCTTTCCTTTCTATAAAGGTGAAGCAGGAAAACCTTTCCTTTCTATTAAGGTGAAGCAAGAAAACCTTTCCTTTTTATTAAGGTGAAGCAGGAAAACCTTTCCTTTTTATTAAGGTGAAGCAGGAAAACCTTTCCTTTTTATTAAGGTGAAGCAGGAAAACTTTCCTTTTTATTAAGGTGAAGCAGGAAAACCTTTCCTTTCTATTAAGGTGAAGCAGGAAAACCTTTCCTTTTTATTAAGGTGAAGCAGGAAAACCTTTCCTTTTTATTAAGGTGAAGCAGGAAAACCTTTCCTTTTTATTAAGGTGAAGCAGGAAAACCTTTCCTTTTTATTAAGGTGAAGCAGGAAAAACCTTTCCTTTTTTATAGAGTTCTTAGCCTTATCCAAGTGCTGGAGGGAGTCACTGACTGCTTGCTCCCTAGTTTGGTGATCGTTCTGGGCATTACCCCATTTCCACATGATCCTGGAGAAGAATACTAGGGTTAACGGCAGACATACCAGAAGCTTGTGCCTTTTAAAGTCATGATCATGCTTGTATGTATCTATGTAAATTTACAACTTTATTTAGGGATTTGCAGATTAGCATTTTTATTTCTTCAAGGATTTACTGTGCTCAGCACTTTTAAGAAAATGGCATGCTAAATACATGAAATTTGTTGCTAAATGAAGGACTGTCTCAATAAACAGCCTTGTTTAGTTGCCCTTTTTAAATGTCAAGGAGTGAAAAAGTTTTTCACATTTTGCCAGTATGTTTTTGTCAGCACAGATAGCCATTGTCTGCCATTTACAACAATATGAGCACTCGCTCTCCCAGCATTTGTGGAATATCTAGTGTAGTTTTTTTCCTTGGGTCAGCATTGTTAGAATTCTTAGCTAGATTGTTTTTTGTGCTTCATACCTCCTGCCATAAAAAAGGGATTTATATTGGTTTCTAAGGCTGGTATTATTTTGTTATTGTATAGTTTCAATAACAGTAATTGCGTTTTCAGAGTAATAAAAAATGATTAATAAGGGTTGAGTCCTTTATAAAATATCACAATCAAACCTACAAAAAAAGGACAACCACAAGATCAGACTAAAAATAATTTCATTAAAGGGGTTGTCTCGCTACAATGATTGGGTTTTAATTAAAAGATCTTTAAAAAACAAGCAGCTTTGCAATATATGTTCATTACAAATGTCCTACTGATTTTGAGTTATCCCTGGTAATAGGAGTGCATCAGCTCCTCAAATCACTATAGCCACCGACCTGTTGATTTTTATCTCACTGGCTGCCAGTGCTGGTGACTTATCAGTTTCTCAATACAGGTCTGAGCACAGAGCCCCTCCCGCACAGTATGAGGCCACTTGTGATGCTTCTGTAGGGGAGGGGGAGGGCTCTGGCTTCTGTGTCTGTGTGGATTAAAACCCCGTTTTGTGCCTTTCTCCTCCTGCTCTCTACACAGATTGAGGAGAGCAGAGGTGACGCTGATCTGTGATCAGTAGGATGTGACAGCAGTGAAGTGTATTACTATAATCATGATGTGTCTGTGGAGCTCTAACTATACTAATAGAACAGATCAGGGGGACATGTGAACGCTTCATATCCCTCCCTGCTCTGCTATATTAGTGACACATCGTGATTATAGTAACACACTTCACAGCTGCCCTGTGTCTGTTCTGACATGGTTTGTTTGTTGTTGCTTGAGATGTCCGTGGAGATTTGTATGGTAAGCAGGGGGTATAGGAACCTTTACATCCCCCCCTTGCTCTGCTATTAGCATACACAGCTTCACAGACCTCTCCACACTCATAGATCAGCCCTCTCCCTGCGGTCTCCTGACTCTGTGGAGAGGAGCAGCAAGAGCCCGGCCACAGTAGCAGCACAGTGCAGCTGATCCAGCAGTGAGCAGCCGGCAGCAGACCTAGGCAGGCACACACAGGGTTAACTCTGGCAGCAAACCCCCTCGCCCTCCCTCTGCTGTATAGAAGTTACTGCAGTTGGAGGAGGAGAGCTGTCTGTGTGCTGAGGGTAGGAGGGGCGAGGGGGAGGAGAAGAGGCAGACAAGAAGCACGCCCCTGAATTCAAAAATCCTATGCTGACAGACACACTGAGGTAGGCTGAAAGCCTGCAGTGAGACAACTCCTTTAAGTAAATATTTAAGACGATAAATTAAATTAAATCACCACCGAGAAGAGCAGCTAATCCCCAGATACAGTACAGTAATGATGCCATGATTCTAAAAATGTAATAAATGTCTAATACTGGGATAACTGACCTAAAACTTATAAATGATCCATAACAATCAAAACATTCATAAAATATACAAATAAGGTTGAGCAGACCACTCGGTTAAATACAGACCAGGAAAGTGGCAGTTTACCTGACCTGCATTTCTCCAAAGCTTCCTCAGATGTCAATGGCTGGTGCTCTTAAAGGGGTTGTCTCACTACATTGATTCATCTTACCACAGTCCAGTTTTCTGGGTTTCACGTTGAATTCCGGGGCCCTGTGTACTGTCTTCTACTAGGCTGCATTAGAAGACAGGTCTGTAGCTATAGCAACCTGAGGAGCTGACGTAGCCCATACTAGAGGGGATATCTAGGAATATGTATGACACTGTTAATAGACATATATTGCAAAGTGACTTGTTTTTGCAAGATCTTTAACATAAAAAGCAATCCTTGTAGTGAGACAACCCCTTTAAGGGAGGAATTTCATTCCTCCTATCATGTATAGTCATTTACTTGGTTAACTAAAGATTGTTACTCATATTGTGTGTTTGTCTTTTATCTGTATCTTTAATTAGTTTTCTATGGATGCTGAATAAATTTACATTCTTCAATGCTTCCTCTCCACTTTCTCTTCAACCTTCACTAATGTTTTAACGTTGCATGTAGAAGAGTTTGGAAGTGCTTGGAACTGTAGGGCTAAAAGCAATTCAATCTTAAAAAGCATGTGGATGTCAGCGATTTATTGGCTTTTTCTCAATACTCCCTCTGGGATAGAGTGGAGAGTCGCTCTAGTGGTCCCAACCCATCCGTGTATTACATAGTTGGTCAATCATTTGTGTGGCCAGCATATAGCACCTGAAAAACGTACATGTTATATGGTTAAAACAAGTTTGGAAATGTTGCTCTTAGTTTCACATGCAAGTCTTTAAAGGGGTTGTCTCACTACATCTATTCATCTTACCTCAGTCTTGTTTTCTCAGTTTCATTTTTGAATTCAGGGTTGTGTTTACTGGTTTTACTGGCTTCTACTGACTTGTAGTGACGAGCTGCTGAGGACACCAGGTCTGTAGCTATAGCGATCAGCACTGGCAGCCTATCAGGAGATATCAAACAGGTCTGTAGCTATAGTGACTTGAGGAGCTGATGCAGCCCATACAAGAGGCGATATCTCAGAATAGGTAGGACACTGCTAATGGACATATATTGCAAAGTGACTTGTTTTTGCAAGATCTGTAACATAAAAAGCATTCCTTATAGTGAGACAACCCCTTTAAGGAACCTCTACCAGTTATGTCAATACTTCCTCCAACACCGCATTGCGGATTTCACATCTGAGTAAGAAAAATATGTGCCACAGTTCAGTGTAAACTATCTTGCAGATTTCCTATTCAGATGAATGGGACACAATTTTTTATGCAGAATCAGCATCAGATTTATCATCAAAATCCATTGTATGAAAATACCCTTTAAAGAGGTATACCCATATCATTGATTAGCTTTAAACATGTAGGCAAAGGTAAATAGAGACTATTATAAAATACATTGCTGTTCTGAGTTTGCTTCTTTTCACATTTAGGAGCAGATCTTATTTCCTAAGCTTTCACACAAGTTTTCCTAATTACTGGTGACCCCCCATCTGCTGTTATTGGTTACAGCAGGGATGTACAAGGGTTTTGCCAGGAGGTGCCTTATCTGCTAAAAAGCTAATATAAACAAGCCATGCTGAGCTAAAAGAGAGAGACACAGCCAGAGCACAGAGCCATGCATAAGGGATCGTGTGAAATGTTCACTCAAATAAACTACAACTAGTGGATTCTGTATACAAAAGACAACACCTTTTCTCCACAGCAGCTTGAAAGCTTCTTCATGTTCTCTGTCATCAGATAAAGCAGGGATCTACTCAGATAATCACACTACAACTAGTGGATTATGTATACAAAAGACAACATATTTCTACCCAGTGCCTTGAAAGCTTCTTCAGCTCCCTCTCATCAGATAAGAAGTGTTCTCTGCGCAAGCCTGACCAGCAGCTCTTGTCCGGTTGTATCTAATAGAAGCTTTTAAGTAACTAAGGGCAGGTAAGGCAGCAAAATTTTGTAATCGCATATATTTAGAAAAGTGATTTAAATACCCATTTTGGAGGATCCAATGTCAACATTACATTGTGGCAAAACCCCTTTAATACTTTAGAGCTCTGTGGCCTTGTGCAGTACAATTTACAAACCTCATGCACTGAAGTTACTTCAACAGACTCAGCTAAGAATTGCAGACCTGATATGCCAATCGCTTGCTATAGAACAATCCACAGCTTGACCAGGAAGTGTGGGTCTGACGCTGACTGTGGCGCTGAGAAACTCGCCCCTTTAATTGTGGTGTAGCTGCTGTAATTAGAATAATGAAGAAAAATCTCATTCCTATTATATCATTTACTTTCATATGTGAGTTTTATTATTTTAATTATTATTATGGAATTCACACACAATTAATATATAGATATATATCTATATAGATATATATCTATATTCACATACACACACACACACCGGTCAAAGTACCTACTGGATATAGGAGTAGTGCAGTGTGCAAGGTTTTATCGTGCTTATACTTTTGTGACCTTCCTTACTGCTGCATGTAATGGAATTACTATTTGTCTGCTGTTATAGAACTGTCATTTTAATTGTCGTCTTCTGTAAATATTATAAATACCACAACAGATGAACTCGTAACTTGTCCATTAAATGTCAATGGCTAACCCACTGTAATAAACGGTAAGAATAAGTCAACTAGTAGTTACATTGCCATATAAAGCTTTTGAAGATTTAATGTCAGGCCCTAGTGTCTGTATACCGAGAACTGGATCACATTGGCACTATATAAATAATGGGAAATTAACTGGTGTTATAATGTCCTGCAAATCATAGATTGTGCATGTATTAGTTTAAACATAAAGTGTGGCTGTTGCTGACAGGTCTGTTTTAATAAATACTAGTATTCTCTGGGCAAAAACAATTGTGAAGCATCTTCTCATATCTCTATGTTGTGTGATTAGTTTTAAAAGTTCATTAACATGTGTCAGATGGGTGTTACCAGTTTGGGGGGGGGGGGGGGTGTCCTTGCACTGTTTGACAATGTCCAATCAGTGCTGGCAGAGTCAGTGTGGGCAGGGACATACCTCAAATAAGTAACGCCCAACTGACTGATTCAGTGATACATTTCTTGAAGGAACAACACAACACAGTTATAATAGGAGATGCTCCAGAATTGTTGTTTTATATGGACACAATAATTTACTGAAACAAACCTATCAGCAGGGCTGTGGAGTCGGTGCCTATTTTGCAGGAGTCGGAGTTGTCATAAAATGGACCGACTCCCAAAATATATAATAAGTTGGTCCAGTTACTTCGATGCAGTGCAAAGAGCAAGAGGAATTGGGTCTGGCCAGGGCTACTGCTCCCATATCTTCAGCCTCATCACATGAGGAGTGTAATTGATGACATGGAGCAGGCAAAGCGCTGCCCCAGGGGAGAAGATTCCGCTCCCATGGCAAACAGATTTCAGCAAAATTTTTCTCCTGCTTTCAAATTAGTAGAAGAATTCAACCATTCATCAAAACCGACTGTGGCTGAGGCAATTCCTTTATACCCTGACATTGTTAGAGATGTTGCCCCTGTGGTCACCGCTATGCCCCCAACCCAAGTTAGAGAGGCAATTCTCTAGCCTGGAAATAATGAGATCAGATGTGAGGTCTTGTGTGCAGGATCAGATGCAGGCAATACTATTTCTCAGAAAAAATTCAGTGTTTTTATTTACATATTTACAATTTTTTGGTGTTCTAAAGTCATATCCATTAAATATATTTTACACTGAAAAGAAAAATGGTAACAATGTTTTGAACTTGCGACTTTCAGGCTCCATATCTCTCCATCCACTACAGCTTTGTACATGAGGCTACTGTAATTTTATATACAGTCATCTTACCTATCTTATACATACATTTGACTTGCAAGTATTTAGCATCTGCTTAGTTCTGCAGATTCTTTCCTGTAACTGCATTATTACTGTTTTGCTCCTAAAAATCGAAATGTTAATTTTTATTATTTTGTTAGTATTTGGGAAATCCGCTTTTGGTTTTCAATGCTGCCTGAATCCTTCTGGGCTCTGGATCAGATTCAAGCAGGTCTTGAGTAAAATCTGATCCCAGGTCTCTTCTACACATTCCCAATGTTGGTGCAGACTGGACTTGGATACAAATACAGCTTTTTCTTCAACTCTACCCACAAGTGTTCAAAAGATCAAAACATTGTTACCGATTTGCCTGTCAGTGTCTGTTCTTCCTAAATAGCTTGATTATTGGATCATAAGGTGATAAACAGCATGATTTTACCACTTTACTACAGTAAAGTTATTACTTAAACATGTGTCGTGTATGAGGGAGTTAGGGAGGGAGTCAGAGTCGGTGCTTTGGCTTGCTGACTCCACAGCCCTGCGTATCAGGAGATGTCACTTATTTAAGTGATAGTTGAGGTTCTTCTAAATAACTACTTAGCATACACCAATCATCTATGGAGTGTTTAACTTAGCACAGGAGCCTATGCCATTCCACATAGTTGCATCCAGCAAAGAAAAATTTCTATTAAACCTATACATTTTTACAATGGGACCCTCAGGGTGTCAGATGCAACTGTCAGGCATTTGTCAGAGGTATATAGTAGCGTATACATCCTGACATGTACATTAAATAGAAGCCACAAATGTAATCTGTACCTTGTCTACACTGCTTAAAAGAAACCCCTCACATTGTATATACTATCTGAACTACAGGCAGCATGCTCTAGAGTAGGTTGAGCAGATTAATATATTGTTCTCTGGAGAAAAATTCAGCAGAACTTGTATTTTATTCATTTAAATCCCTGTTCAGTTTGGGTTTAGGACTCCAGTAGGCAGATTTATCAGTGATTGACAGGTATCTGTGTGTGTACATTCATACAGAGATACATGTCAGTGATGGATAACACCACCTACTGGGCTCCTCAATCCAAAATGAGCAGGAATTTAAATGAATAAAATACAACTTCTACCGAATATTTCCCCACTGAACAATATATTAATCTGCTCAGGTCTTCCTGCTCTATAACATCCTGCCAGCAGATCAGATAGCATTTTGAGTGCAACAGCTTCCTTTTAAATCATGAGGTTGGACAACTCCTTTAAAAGCACTGACAAGTTAAAGGGGTTTTCTCACCACAGTCTTTCTCAGACATTATCTGATTCTCTCTCTTACATCTTCAAATCCAGGAAGGTCTTCCCTCACTGAAGAGTGGTGAAATCATCACACACACACCCCCCCTGCTCCCTCCTTAGTCGTCATCATCATTCTGTGTGAGTAGTGGGAGAGAGAGTATGTCACAGCTCTGCAGACCTCCTGCAATGGTCAGTTCTCGTGCCTGCAGAGCGGTTTCCTCCCTCCACAAGCGCCTTGTAACCAGAACACCTGCATTGGTGTAAACTGTTATGGATATAGCCTGAAATGATGAAACAAATGTGAGAAATACACTCTGCTCCCCAGTGTTAATCAAGCGGGAGGTAGAGGGTGAGCAGAATGTATAAAACTGTGTTATATGGGGGAGAGAGTGAATCTAACAGCTAGATACTCAGTAATTGCCCAGATCCTTCACATAGAGCTATCACTGTGAGAGGAGCAGAGAGAGCTCAGGCCTTTATTACACAGCCAGCAGAGAGAGCTAGTTTAATTTTCACACGGCTCAGAGGGAAGAGAGTGCAGACAGCCAATCACAGCACAGTGGGTGTGTCCCACACAGGAGACATGTCCCATCCACGGGGTGGAACTAAATATCAGGCAACCAATCACAGCAAAGGGGGCGTGGCCACATACCAGGTTGCCGTTTTAGGTGTAGAACATACAGATTAGCTCATATCTGCTGTACTAAATGATTTAGGTAATACAAACCAATTGCAAAAGTGCTTATTTTTTACTGTCCCCATCATTACAGATATGATTCAAGCGAGAAAATCGCTTTAAATGAATAACATTGATTAGCTGGTGACAATGCGGAGGGATATACTAGTCCATAAGTAAACCATTCTAGAAGAGGATGTGGTGTAAATGCTCAAGCGTATGGGTATGATAGACTCAAATTCTGATGGGTAGATGACTGGGTCATCGAGGTCTTATGGACTGTTCAAAGGGTGAGAATCTGCTGCAAATCTACAACAAAACAAGCAGTATGCTCTGATTTTCCTGCAGATGTTTTGTCTTGTTTGTATGTGGATGGGGATGTAAATCCCTGCAGTACAACACCCTTGTATTGTCCTGTAAATTGCAGTGGATTGGTGGCGGTAGAGAAGTGTATGTCTCATTTACATACAGTGGGCCTCCTTTATTAAAACTGTCACATTAAGACGACGTTCCCCACAGCAACCATTCGGAGCCCAGCATTAATTTTTTATACTGTTCTGGAAAGCTGAGCCCTGATTGGTTGCTAAGGACAACAAAGACTGTCTTACTGTTAGACAGTTTTGATAAATGAGGCCCATTATGCTTTACTTCTTTTTTGTGTGTTCTATAAACCTCTAAAGACACGTCTTAGTGCTGTGGTTCTGAAAAAAAGTGCTGGGAAGCCTTGAGAACAAGATATTGTCCATGGATCACAGTAAAAACAAAAAAACTGAGACATGGCCTCTGAGTATTTCTGTGGATAAAACAAGTCTACAGACTGGGTCAGATTATTTGCGATGTTTGCCAGCTTCTATAGGGAAGTGTATATTGAACTTGTAGCTTGCTCGCATTATGTCCTACCCTTATTTCCCCTATTTTAGTTTGGCAGTATCGCTAGCTCTGTATCATTTGGATAAAATTGAAATCATGATTGTCATAATACAATTTATATTTGGAGTTCTGCCACAACAGTCATTTCTACTGCGCAATTCACGTTCTGCAATTATATGCAACAGATGATAGGAATCTGCTGCTCCCCGGAGAGGTGATTTTTCTCCTAATAGGTGTTTGTGTCACATTGGTGCTCCCTGGTTGTGCTGACACTCGAGTTTCACAACTGCTGATAATTCCCAGGGTACTCGAGATGGAAAACAAGTGGATGTACATGTTTCACTGGATTTTATAAAATCATTCACCCTTCAGCTATGTTCACTCCGTTTTCTTAAAGGGGTTTTGCCACAATGTAATGTTGACGTGGGATCCTCCAAAATGGGTATTTAATCACTTTTCTAAATATATGTGATTACAAAAATTTGCAGCCTGAGAGAGCGACAGGCTGCCTTACCTGCCCTTAGTTAGTTAAATGGTTCTAGTAGATTCGACCTGACAAGAGCTGCTCTTCTTATCTGATGAGAGGGAGCTGAAGAAGCTTTCAAGGCACTGGGTAGAAATATGTTGCTTTTGAACAGAACCACTAGTTGAGTGGATTATCTGAGTAGATCCCTGCTTTATCTGATGACAGAGAACATGAAGAAGCTTTCAAGCTGCTGTGGAGAAAGGTATTGTCTTTTGTATACAGAATCCACTAGTTGTAGTGTGATTATTTGAGTGAACATTTCACATGATCCCTTAGCTCTGTGCTCTGGCAGTCTGTCTCTCTCTCTCTCAGCTCAGCGTGGCTTGTTTACATTTCTTAGCAGATAAGGCACATCCTGGCAAAACCCCTTTAATTAAACTTTTTATGCACTACTCTCAGGATACAGTCCCCTGGCACAGGTATGGCATGTGGACAGCCAGTGACCACTTGAGTAAAATCCTGGTACCATCTCCAAACTTGTGCGGACATTGGCCACTGCATGTGGCTGTAATTTGCTGGGACCATATCCTTAGGCTTCTAAAACCTCAAGAATCAAATGTCACTGAATGGAAAATAGGAGTTTTCTATTCACATTTTGGTGTTTTTCATGTTTTGGTAACTTTTTATTTTATTTGATGCATTATGTAAATATTAGAAATTTACTAAAATCTGCCCTATACATATATTATTGTACCATTTATGAGATTGTGGTTAAGCTGCTGCAACAATTTACAACAATTGACAGGTACTGATTGTGTCTTTTTACTTTGTTCTACTATATAATGATGAAATGACTCTTTTAGTATTGTCCAGGACAGTCCAGTGCTTGTACAAAACTAGAAGGTTGTCTGGCTCTGTTTTGTACATTTTTCAGTTTTGTTTTTGAGTAAGTACTAGTTCAGCATATTTACCATATTTTGTTTTGTTGTTTTCTAGGATTTGATAGAGGAAAGGAGGAAGTCTTGCAAAGCAAAGATGATTCTTCTCAATCCATGTCCAAAAGCAAGGTAATCTTTCTCAGGCACCATTATTGTATTGCATGGCATCAAATTTAGTAATAAAAATGTATGAAAAATACCAGTTATTAGCAATATGTAACTCCAGATGGCAGGTCCACCGTCCCAACATAGCTACTTTTACAACTTATCCTGTTCAGATCACTGAGGCCGAATACTACACTTTTTCTTTATCCACGCTCCCAAGTCCTCAAATTTGATCAAAGCCCCTTACAAGAGTACTACCAGTATTGCCCTGATGGTGCCTCTGGCTGCACCTGCTTTAGACGAGACACACCATGGTCACCCATACCCTGTTTCCCCGAAAATAAGACAGTGTCTTATATTAATTTTTGCTCCTAAAGACGAGCTAAGATTTATTTTTAGACGATGTTTTTTTTTTCTATGAACAATAATTCACATTTATTGTTGAACAAAACATCAACATGTATTAATATACTGTAGTGATTTCATCACAAACATCAGCATAAGCAGCCAAACTCTGAATTGCATCAAAAAAAATGCACTAGGTCTTATTTTCGGGGGTGTCTTATTTTCAGGGAAACAAGGTATGTTCTCCTTTTTAGGTCTAACAAAATAGCTTCACAAGTTCATTATTAATGTTAGTAAAGAAAGAAAACCACTAGCTGTGCTTCTTCTGCATCCTTGGATGGCATTGAGCCTCTAAAGTTAGAGAACCCTGCAAATCAAATCCTCAGTATCCTGGACCCTTACAAGTGCGACACAGGGTAAAAAAGAGTTTATGCCTGTACAATTCTAGATATACATTTTATTTTACGATTTGTAGTCAGAGTCTAAATTATACAATGGATCTGAAAAGGACATTGCTGCAGCCTCCAGCAAACTTACGAAAAAAGAATCTCTTAAGGTAAGGTGTAAATTAAAATAGAACAACTTACAGGTATAATATACGCTACTTCTCTTTCCGACAAAATAGAGTTTACTTTTTTGCAGTATATTGCTGGATTCACACAAATCCACCACTTTAAGATGGAATTATTTGGAAACCCATCTCTAAACCGTTGTAGAGTTTCTTCATAAATATGGTAGAACAAAAAGGTAGTTCAGCTCACCTGTTAGAATCGTTGGATTTGAAACGCGTCAACAAGGCTTTGTTTGCCGCACCATTTTTTCCTTGTGGCTTTTTTTTTTGCTTTTAACCATTTCTCAATAAAGTGTTAGATATACTTTGCTGCCTTCTAACCTCATATTTGGGCTGGTTCAACTTTTTGCTATTTTCTTCATAAATATACTTGTAGGGCATACTGTCTGTAGTCTACAGTCCATTCTCAATTTTGTTGATGGAGGTCTAGAAATATTCCTCTTCCCTTCAGATTTCGTAGATACTTCCCTTTAGTGCCGCATGAACAAGGTTCATTAAATGGGGGGACCAGTGGTGGCAAGGAATTTCGTTTCTGGCCACCATTCTATATGACGTTTGTATTTTTATTTTTGGTCTTTTATCACACAAGGTTAAATATGTTTTTGTTTCTTAGGCTCTGTTAATATCTGTCTTGTGACTTTTGTTAACAACAGAAGTCCGAACACTAAAAATTATCCGTTCTACATGGATGTTAATAGAACCTAATGTACAGTAGTTGCATAGAATATTTTCTCCTGCATCATAATTTTCCTTGATTGGTGTTATTTTTGGTCTTTTCATCTAGGTCCAGAAGAAAAATTATAGGGAGGAGAAGAAGAGGGCGACGAAAGAGTTGCTCAGCACAATTACAGACCCATCTGTTATAGTCATGTCAGATTGGCTTAAGGTGAGATAAGACAAGTTTTCTCTCATTATAATTTTAAGTTAGATTTGTGTGCGTCATTATATTATTATATATATATATATATATATATATATATATATATATATATATATATATTATATATATATATATATTATATATATATATATATATATTATATAAAAATGTTAAAAATAGCAGCACTCCAAAGAACTACTTGAAAAATTAGAAGGAGGGTGCCGCAGCAAAAGCTTCCGATACAAGAAGTTCCAAAATACAGAGTAAAAAAAGTCCACGGCACTCCAAAATGCATTCAAGCAATAAGGTAGTTTATTCCTCCATGCTCAAAAGAGCGACGTTTCAGCTCCCTCACAGGGCTTGACAAAGGCTCTGTGAGGGAGCTGAAACGTCGCTCTTTTGAGCATGGAGGAATAAACTACCTTATTGCTTGAATGCATTTTGGAGTGCCGTGGACTTTTTTTTTACTTATATATATATATATATATATATATATATATATATATATATATATATTATACCCTTATGTATATATATATATATATATATATATATATATTATATATATGTATATATTTATATAACGCTAAGTAATGTGATTTGATATATTCGTTTAACTTATTTCATTTTAATATGCTGACGTACGTTTCATTATGTTTTCTTGTAGATTAGAGGGACATTGAAAAGCTGGACAAAACTGTGGTGTGTTTTAAAACCCGGAGTACTTTTAATCTACAAAACCCCCAAAAATGGGCAGTGGGTAGGCACGGTGCTGCTGAATGCATGCGAAATCATTGAGAGGCCCTCAAAGAAGGATGGCTTCTGCTTCAAACTCTTTCACCCATTGGAGCAGTCAATCTGGGCTGTTAAGGTAAGCGTTAGATAGAAGTTAGAATTTTTGTAAATTTTTGATAGTAAGTTAAATTTTGTGGTTTAACACTTGATATCATTGTGTCCTTTTTTTTTTTGTCAAAGGGTCCTAAAGGTGAGGGAGTAGGATCCATTACTCAGCCCCTTCCTAGCAGTTACTTGATTATTCGAGCTGCCTCAGAGTCGGATGGTAAGCATTGATATATTCAGTAGGCACTAATGCCTGAAGTAGTTGTATCGGATAATGAGAAATAAGACTGTTTTTTATTTTGTTCTCAAAAACAGCAACACACCATCAAGTTGTTTGTAGTATTGCACGTCAGCCCTATTCACCTCAAGGGAGGTGAGCTGCAATATCCGACGCAACCCAAGGAGAAGTGTGGCGCTGTTCTTTAAAGAAAGCGATCGTGTTTTTATAATCCTATACAACTGCTTTTTTCATTTAAAGTAACCATGATAGATTTCTTTTTGACATAGTTTAAGTCTCGATGGTATGCATATTAGGGCCGAGTCAGAAAGGATCGCACTGCTTGACTATTATGTTACCAATTTGTTTATATAATTTACTGCCATACAGTTTATTTTTTATAGCAGCGATCACCAGCTCACCCTCTATGAACCACTGGTTTCAGTCGGATTCTCTAAATACCGAATCTGCCGAAAATCCAACCAGAAGCCAGGGCTGTGTAGACATATCCTTAGAAAAACACTATACCTCTAGGTCTTCTAGCAGAGTAGATGTCCATACAGTAAGAGAGAATTCAAAGACACCATCAAGACCTACCTTAAAAAAGGCCTAATCAACATTGGGGAAACCCTGAGCAGTAGGGGATCCACATGAGCCATCAAGCACTTGTGAATTTTGAGTTCGGCCGCCTTTCCATTGAGGTATAAAAAAGACAACAACGAAAGGAGAGTGAAATGAACCTAGATTTGAGCAGCAAATCCTCTTGCCCCCGATGGTCTTAAGATCTATGGCACGGGTGTCAAACACAAGGATGTGGCCCGCGGCCTTGTGTTTTCCGGCCCGCGATCTCCCTTACTCCGCACGGCTGTTTTACCACAGCCGCGCAGAGTCAGTAAGTACAGGGAGAAGGCAGGAGGGATCGTTTCCCTCCCACCTTCTCCCTTTGTATGTACAACGCTCGGTGAGTGCTGTACATCCGGTGTTGCAGGGGGCGTGACGTGCCGCTTTACTCACGCCCCCTGTGACGCTGGGTCGAGGAGATCTCTGGGAGCTGCGTGAGGGCGTAAGTGGTGTGACGTCACGCTGCTTACACCGTACACCTGCTCCAGGACCGGGCCGCGCTGCACGGACAGGAGGTAAGTAGCTGTTTTTTAATTTTATAATCATTAGGGGGGGCCTACATGGGGCATCTGCCTGTCTACTGGGGGCCTACATGGGGCATCTGCCTGGCTACTGGGGGCCTATATGGGGCATCTGCCTGGCTACTGGGGGCTATATGGGGCATGTACCAGACTACAGGGGGCTATGGGGCATCTGCCTGGCTACTGGGGGCCTATATGGGGCATCTGCCTGGCTACTGGGGGCCTATATGGGGCATCTGCCTGGCTACTGGGGGCCTATATGGGGCATCTGCCTGGCTACTGGGGGCCTATATGGGGCATCTGCCTGGTTACTGGGGGCCTATATGGGGCATCTGCCTGGCTACTGGGGGCCTACATGGGGCATCTGCCTGGCTACTGGGGGCCTACATGGGCATCTGCCTGGCTACTGGGGGCCTACAGGGGGCATCTGCCTGGCTACTGGGGGCCTACAGGGGGCATCTGCCTGGCTACTGGGGGCCTACAGGGGGCATCTGCCTGGCTACTGGGGGCCTACAGGGGGCATCTGCCTGGCTACTGGGGGCCTACATGGGGCATCTGCCTGGCTACCGGGGGCCTACATGGGGCATATTACCTGGCTGCAGGAGGCATATTACTACCTGGCTACAGGGGACAAAAAAACCTATCTACCGACATGGGCAGATATAACTGTCATCTACAGGGGGCTTTATACCCACTTATCTACCTACAAGTAGTTCTAAAATTATGTCGGCCCTTTAAGGTACGCTGTGAGGCTGATGTGGCCCCCGGTGAAAACGAGTTTGACAGCCCTGATCTATGGCTTAAGAATTCTACTCCTCGGCCATCCTAGACCACATACGTAACCTTGATGGCCGTTCTTCTCATTTTACAAAACCGTTGATGGTGATGCCCATACAGCCGCCATAATAATGCCAGGCAGATCTTACAATGTGACATGGAGCTTTCCCAGCCCATTACCACTTTATTCAGCTGATTAGCGGGCATCATATGGCCGAGCCTGCTGCTTAGATATGGGTGGTACATCGGTGTAATGAGACAGCCAGGCAGCTAAGGGAATTTCTAATTACTTTTGGAACCCAGTTGGGATTTCAGGAGATTGATTTTGGCTGGAAAATATTGGCTGTAATTCTTTGATCTTGGTGTACTTGATGGGCAATGATGAATATTTCTGCAAATGAGCCTACACTTTATTCATGATTTCAGATAGGATTTCTCTCATTAATAAATTAAATCAAGTTAATACTTTCTAGCAATTTTATCGGCTGTATCAGTGGATATTTCTGACCAGTACATATGTTTCAGTGAACAAAATTGTGCAGAATTTTCATACCTCTTTAATACTTGTGTATAAATGTGAAACTGCATTCCTAGTCTTGTCTGTGTGATGTGGGTGTATAGCAAAATTCCACTGTAGAAGAAATTCTCCTACATGCCCACTAATAAATTGTATGCTTGCTTCACGCACATACTTTACATCTTCACTTGTTGGGTGCTATGTGTGCTAGCTCTTGGTAGATACTGCATTGTGACACAGCCGCTGTTTTATGAAGAAAGCAGAGAAACTATGTATGCTAAATCGTGTAAATCTACCAGAAACAGCACATGTTTATAGTTATTATGCTGGCCAGCGTTCAGCATTCTGCTTGTGTATTGTGTAATACAACTGGTAATCCTCATCTAACTACAGCTCCACATGCAACAAATGAATGCGGTTACCATAAACATCCAAATCATTTCCATTAAAACATCTGCTTATGAAGTTAGTGGTCTTTAAAGGGGTTGTATCATTTCATTAAATGGTCTTCAGAATAAGGGGACAGTGAAAACAAGCAACTTTGCAATTGGATGTCATTTGCAAAGCTGTCTAGTTTTCACAGTCTGCCTTATCTTTGTTTTCTGTAAACACTGTTCCCCAGTGCCGGTTGGTCGGATCCCACCTCCTCATGCCGGTCAGATCCCACTAATTTACATTTTGTCTGGCCCCCGGTCATATTTACGGGAGTATTCTCACTCAGAATAAGGGGCCGGCAACAATTTCACTCTATACAGCCACCAGCCCCTCATTGATACTGCAGCTGCTTCTACAATCAGAAAACAGCAGAATTGTGCCTCGGTGTCTAATGCGCCTGCCTGTAAGGGGCCGGCAACAATTTCACTCTATACAGCTAGCAGCTCCTCATACACACTGCAGCTGCTTCTACAATCAGAAAACAGCAGAATTGTGCCTCGGTGCCTTGTGTAAACATAGAATGGAGACGTATCTGTGCTGTGGAGGAGTTCATAGAAGACTGTATTCAACGGTAACAAACCTTCAGCTGTGAGAGGAGAATAGATCAGTGCTCTGAGTTCATAGAAGACTGTCTAGACTGAATGCAGGCCTATGGTATGCAAACAGCTCTTACAAAATAAGACTGCATAGGGAGAGGACAGTGACATGTGGACTCAGTGAGGGGCATCTGGAACACATTGACTCAGGAGCGAGCATGTACAGTGAAGGGGGGCATGATGTCATCCCCGTTCAGTTAAGAAACACCAAGCTGGGAGGGGAAGAAACGCCCCTGGATTTCAGGAACTGAGAGAATCAAGCTTCAAGAAAACAGCCGAATTGATGAAGCGATACATCCACTTTAAGGCAGAAAAAAATGTATAAAACAAGCTTTGCATTACTCACTGTGCGTTTTTTCTAGTTAGTGTGCTTGTAAATTTTAGATGCGGCATTCTGCACTAAGAATATAAAGTGGAGTGTAGAACAATGCAAGTCAGTTGGTTTTAACAAAATCCCACTCATGCTGCGGGGGGAAAAACTGTGCTGATTTTAGAGCATACTCCGTTTTATTTTTTTCTGACAGAAATGGAAAAATGTCTTTTACCTGTTCTTAGTTTTTTAAGCGTACCCTATAAAGCTTTGTGCTTCCGAAATTCTGTAAAATTATGGTTTGTATATTGGAGCAGCTCCTAACTTACATTTGTGATTTTTGACAAAAATTGTGAATTGTTTTTTCAATTTATCATATCTTCTGTTTTCATTTGGCTCATGCTTCAGGGTGGTAGAACTGATGTGTAAGCATAAGACAAGATCCTTTCACACACTTATGCAGTGACCTTCTGTAAATCTCTTCTATTTTAGGAAGGTGCTGGATGGATGCTCTAGAGTTGGCTCTGAAATGCTCCAGTCTGTTAAAACGCACCATGATCAGGGAAGGTAAAGAGCATGACCTGAATTCCTCTGGTGAGAATAGCCATGTCAACTTCTATGGTCTCCTAAGGGCAAACAACCTCCACAGCAATGAGAACTTCCAGTAAGTTGTCCTGGCTGCATCCTTCCATGATTAACATATAACTGCATACAACAAGTCCAGTGCGAAATATCCCTAGATACTGGTCTTACTCTTATTATTACCTTAGTCTACGTCTTTCTGCCAGCACAGTGTAAATGTTTGCTTGTCACTGATTTTTGTGCAGCTTAAAGGGGTTGTCTCATCTCAAAGTTTCATAGGCTGCATGAATGAAATAATTCTGCTTTGCTCTGTCACTTCCTGGTCAAGCTGTCTGTAATTAGCATATGAGCTCTGTGTATTCAGACTTCTCTGTTTGTTATGTTTATTAGTCTAGATTAGCTAAATTACCTTCTACCAGGACAGAAGAAGTTTCTGAGCTAATGTAAACAGTATTGTAATTACTGTCTTTTGTCTGAAAGATCAGATAACACACAAGCTCTCACTGGAAGCCATGACCTATGTGATGACATGACTCCCTGCTATCAGATAGAACAAACAGCAGGGGAGAAAGAGTACATAGGTCGGTCACTTGGGAAACTAGAAAGCCCTCCGAAGGTGATAAAATCAATTGTAGCTCCTTAACAAAAAAGATGAACAAAGCAATATATTTGTAAAAAGTCTTAATTTAGTGTTCCCTACATTTTGAAAACTATTCTTTGTAGCGAGACAACCCCTTTAATGAATAACCAGGTCTGTTTTATTTTTACACATTGCTGTATTTTTTTTTTTTTATATATAACCTTTATGTTCTCAACCACATTCTGGGAGCTAATCTTTTCTATTGCATTTTGTCTGACTAGGTTAAATGACAGTGAAATTGAAAGGCAGCACTTTAAAGACCAGGACACCTATTCAGATAAGTCTGATAAGGAGATCGACCATGATCATGAGGAGTCTGACAATGATGGGCTTGGTAAAAGTGAGGAGAGTGACAGTGACACTTCAGAAAGACAGGATGACTCCTTTATTGATCCTGAACCATCTGATCTCATTAAGGAAACCACCTACATGGAAGAAGCACATGAAGAGCTCGGGGAGGTGAGCAGTTTATTCCAAGCACAGTGGAGGGTTTTGTACTTACTAGAAAGAGCTATACAATAATATTCTACATTACTTCCCATAATTATAAAGCCACATATTGTATGTGGAATACAAGTTGCTGCAGGAGAACTACAGTACTTCTCCAGTTTTGTTTCCACCTTGTTCAGGCTTTGTTTGCAGATTGGAGTTGAAGTGTACTCCTTGTTTTTGGGCTATGGCTATGTAGACCGCAATGAAAAATCCATGCTGTAGTCTACACAGTGCAGATTTTTTTTACGGTTTTAAAATCTGCTGGATTTCCCGTATGTGCCGTACATTGAATGTACGGGAATCCAACAGCAATCCTGCAGAAGATCCAGCAGGCTTGAAAATCCACTGAAATCCAGCGGATTTTAAAATCAACTGGAAAATTCTGTGCTGTGTAGATATAGCATGGATTTTACATTGCGGTCTACACAGCACTGGGCACAGTCTGAATTTCGGAGGATTCTAAATACTGAATACACCATAAATCCAATAGAAAACCCGTGCTGTATACACATAGCTTAACTGTGACACTCTATTCGAGAATCTGCTCTAAAGCACCTCTTTAAAAAACATTTCATCCATGCTTTTTCTATCGAGTTCTGTTTGAAAGAGCTAAAGAAACTATTATTTATGAGAAGGACCCGTGACACCTCCAGTCTGTATTAGTAAATACTTGGTTTCCTTGTGAAATAACATTTCTGGAGCATCTTCTCTTTTTATTTGATTGTAACAATGTTATTTTACTGTTGAAAACATTCTTTTGTTTAGCATGTGTACCTGTTCACATTGGCCGTTTCAATCATCCTGCATGCAAAATATCACCAATTACATATGAATAGAATGGAATTGACCTTGCCATACAATGTACTAGGAAACCAAAACAAATTTCTTTGTGGGGTTAAACGTGAAAGAAAACCGCTATTGCGCCATTTTTGTGGCAGATTTGCTTTTATGAAGGTCACTGCTCAGTATAAGTGATATGCTATTTTTGTTCTGCAGGTCAGTGCAGTTCTGGTGATGCCAAATTTGTATAGTTTTCGTTATGTTTCAGTACTTAAAGGGGTTTTGCCACAATCTCATTTCATACCTCCTGTATCCTGCTCTTCAGCTCTGTGTGCTGAGAAGGGGGCGTGTGTGATTTGTTTGAATTGCATATGATGTGACCCTGCAGGATGACATCACCAGGCCTTTCCTCTCTTTAGTCAAAGAAAGGTCTGTTTATGTAAAGCATTGTGAGTAGCTGAGAGGCAAAGTTTTTGCTTCACAGCACAAAGGTCCTAGATTCAAATCCCTACAGGAACCAAACCTGTGGTTTTTTTCTCTCTTTATCAATGCACAAACCTCATTGAGGTTTCTTTTTTATTTATTTGCACTGTTTGACTAATTACTAAGGAGTCCAGAGGACGGGAGTAGAATGACAGCACCTGGGGTTTGAACACTCAGTAGCTGCTTGAGAGGAAATGTGATGTCTGAGCATGTGCGACCAGGACTGAGGAGCTCTCAGCCCTGGTCGTATCCCCTGGAGACAAGATGTAAAAAATGGATCACTAAAGGAGCAGCTAAATCAAAAAAGGTGCAGAAATTTTAATAATAATGAATGGTGAAAATGTTTGTTATTTTATTTGCAAGCGTCCCACGTCAATGTTACTTCATGGCAAAACCCCTTTAAGATGATCCAAAATTTTTATTTCATAAGGAATACAATTATTTGCTAAAACAGACATGTAGGGAACGGCCACAAGTCCTCTTTAAGAGAACTATAGTAGCTCTAAAGACTAAGCATGCCAGAGGACAATACACACAGGACACACTGTATTTGTGTGCTTTGTATCCTTGCTTCACCTGTTTTGTTCCCCTTCAACGACAATGCCTCTCTATGGCCAGGTGATTTTGGAATCTAGCGACATAAATGTAGTTGTTGTTTCCATAACAAACTGGGATGTTGTGAGGCAAATAAAGGTGCACATCAATGGCTGGAACATGATGGAGATTACTTTTTCATGGTAGAATTGTTCTTTGTAAGACCTCTATTTTTACAACCTTTTTTTTTTTTTTTTTTTTTTTTTTTTTAAGGCTGGTGAAGCATCACAAACAGAAACTGTGTCAGAAGAGCACAAGAGTCTAATCTGGACATTACTGAAGCAGGTTCGGCCAGGAATGGACTTGTCCAAAGTCGTCCTCCCCACCTTCATTCTGGAACCCCGCTCTTTCCTAGACAAGTTGTCTGATTATTATTATCATGCTGACTTCCTATCTGAGTAAGTTATTACTGAGGTATCATGTGCAAACCTTTTTTTTTTCTAGCTGTCATAGTAATAATTGCCCAGAGTATAAGACAATGTGCTGCAGGATATCACACTATGATTAAAGGGGATTTGCCATTGTACAAAATCTTTTCTGAGGCCAGCTCATAACTCACTACACGCCTGGGAAATGCTTGCACAGTTCTCTCCATCCATTTCTATGGGAGTTATGAATTTAGGTGAACCGGTGTGCTCAGGTATATTTAGAACCCCCATAGACATGAATAGGGGATTGCTGTGCAAGTACGACCATCTCACCCAATTGGCTTCATGGTATGTATAGGCTCTAAATTATGCCATATCATTTAGTGGTAGGGGTTTCATTTGGCTAATTTTGTTCAACCGCACACTTTAAAGGGAATACCTCCATTTTCACTAGTAAGTATTAATTATGGATGTACTGGTCCGAAACGCTTGTCATCTACAATATGGAGCACTGCACTATATTGAATATAGAAGATTAACATAAACGTGTCACATTTAATATTCTGGTAATGCTCTCAAAATAAAAGAATAAAATCAAGTGACACCAGTGGATTTTCAATTGGCTTGGCACTAGTCAAGCCAATTACTGCATCCCCCTGCCTTGCCGTAGTGTACCTTTTTTACAGAGAACCCTTATTGGTGCACTCCTCAGTCTACCTGCTAGTGAAATGACTGGAAATTTTACAGCATCAATGTTGGCTCGTGGTGCTTGGTGAGAATATTGTAGTTGCATGTTTGTGGTGAAAATGTTATATTGAGGCTTCCTTAGACCTAACCTTTCCTACCAAGTACTAATGTTTACTGACATCCACAGCTTATCCTCCATTGATTTTCATGAAGCAATGATGAGACAAATCCTAGGTATTTTTCAACCATGGTCAACACGAAAACACTGGCAGTGAAACAGTTTTTTTACTTATAGGTCCATATTGAATTGTAACTCTCATCTCCTAATACAGCTTTACAGGCCCCAACCAATCTCAATGACAGCTCTTCTTTACAAATTACAGTCCTCATAATTGTCACTCTGTGAATATTCCCCTGTGTATCAGGTAAACAGCCTTGTTTCTTGAGTCTGCACATAAATAAGATAAAGTACTGCACCCAACCATTACCACTTTCTGGAATTTTCATAACTTGTTAAAAATAAAAATAGTTTGTAACAGTTTGGTCTTGTTTGGTTACAGGCATACATTTATAGCATATACGATTCAACAGACTGATTATAATTACAATCATATTGTAACCAAAGAGTGTAAAAACCATGTTATAGACTTGAGAAAGATGCTCCAGAATTATCTTAATAAGAATGGTTTATTGATTATGAAATTAGAAGCTTAATAGGCCATAAATATGAATGGGTAAAACAGAGCGACCGCTGAAACAAACACAATGGTATTCATAGCAACCAATGAAATCATTCCATTAATTGACCCTTTTATTCTGTTCATGCAAGTACTTTTTTGTAAAAAACCCGCATAAAAAACAAAACTCTTTCATTGTAGTGTTCTAAAATAAACATATTTGCATAGTGCACCACTTATAAAATAAGAAAAATATTATAACATGTTAAAAAAAGCTCTAAATGTAGGAAAGGCAAAATTGTTTAGATAGCCCAACAAATCCCCCAAAGGCTAAAACCCTTTAAAGGGACCCAGCCTTTTTTTGCCCTTTCCCCTGACCCAGCCCATTTTTGAAATCTGAAATTTTGTAAATTTTAATTTTTTGGGAAAAAATTTTTTTTAAACCCTTTTTATATTCATTGTTTCAGAATTTTTTTTTCCCCCCCCCCTGGAAAACATTGTGTTTTAAGGGTTTTTAAAAAAATTTTTTTACCCTTTACAATCCTTTTTTTTTTTGTGAAAAAAAATAAAAAAATTTCATAAAAATTTTGGAAAAATTGGGGCGTTTTTGGGGAAAGTTGCAAAAAATTTTTTTTTGCGTGCAAGCCCAGAAAATTTAATTCCCACAAAATAGTTTTAAATTTGCACTACCATTTTTCCCATATGGGGTTAGCATCTTTTTTTAAAAATGTCTTTTTTTTTTTTTTAGGGAAAAAGGAGGGCTTAAAAATTTAGTATAATTTCCCCCAAAATTTTTCAGAAATTTAAAAAACTTTTTTTTTAAGGGGCCCCACCCCCAGTTCTGACGTGGCTTTGAGGGGCCTGAAGTTAGATACCCCCCCATAAGTGAGGGCCAAATTGAGAAACAAGCCCCTTAAAAACCGTTTTTAAAACCACAATTTAGGAAGTTTGAAAACCCCTTTAGATTTTTCCCCCAAAAATTAAAGAAAGTGGAGGTAAATTTTTTCCAAAAATTTTTTTTTTTTTTTTTCCCAAAATTTTCAATATTTACCCTTTTAATTCACGGGAATACGGAAAATTTTTAAATAGGTAAATGCAACTTAAAAACCCAACCCCCCAGGCCCGGCCAAATTTTTTAGAGTATCCCATATTGGGCCCTAGTGCATTTATTTGGCCAAACCAAAAACCCCAGAATAGGGGAGCACCAAACCGGACCCCCTGAGGCCTCCTTTTAAAAAATACGTTTTTAAATTTAGGCCCCCCTTTTCGGGTTTGGGGGGGGCCCCAAAAAAGGGCAAAACCTTAATAAAACCCCTAAATAGACCAAAATATTGAAAAAACCTAAAACCCCCCTTAAAGGGAATATACCCGGGGGGTTTCATTGAGTAATGGGACCCCACGGGTGTTTCACAAATTTTTTTTGCAAAAAGGCTGTGAAAAGAAAAAAAAAATTTTATATTTTTTTTAATTTTTTAATTTTTTTTTTTTTTTTCCTGCAATTTTACTTAAAAATGTTTCACATATACAAGTTCCGGAAAAAAAAACCCCTAAGGCCCTTTAAAAAGGGCCAATTTTTTCCCAAATTTTCGGAAAATTACCCTAAAATGGGGGTGTAAACTGTGTGGGGGCGCATGGCGGGGGGGAAAAAAGGGGGGAGGGGCTTTTTGGGGGCTTTTGGGAAAAGGGCAGATTTTGGTGGGGCCATGTCGCTTTTGAAAAGGGCCCCCAAAGTAGAAAAAAAAGGCAAAAACCTTTCCCCAGAATTTCGCCCCATTTTGGTTTTCAAACCCCCCATCAGGGATCCATCTAGGGGTGTTTTTCTGCTTTTTAAGGCCCCACGGGTTGTTTCATAGTTTTTTTTTAGAAAAGGGCCCCGGGAAAGGGGGGGGAAAAAAGGGTTTCCAGTCATTTTTTTTTTGATTTTCCAATTTTACAGCTTTCGCCGTCAGTGAAAAATTATGTGAAAAACTTTACTTTTTGGGGGTCGGTACAATTACAATGAAAATAGTTTTAAAAAATTTTTTCTGTTTTATTTACTTTTAAAAAAAAAGTAAAAAAACGTCTAAAAAAAAATTGGTTTTTAAATTGTCCCTTTTCTGACAGCCTAACTTTTTTTTTTTTTGGCTTGTAAAAAGCTTTTATGGGTTTGTTTTTTGGGGGGATGATTTGAATTTTTTTAATTGGTCCCCATTTTTTGCATTTGATGCAATTTTTCACTTTTTTTTAAAGGTTTTTTTTTTGAAATGTTTTTGAACAAAATACACCCAATTTTGGTAGTTTTTTCCCATTTTATTTTTTATAGGGGTCCTGTTTTGGAATATATGACATGGGGGGGCTTTACTCCCCCGGCAATACGTTTACACCAAACCCCAAATTTTGGGTATATTTTTTTAAATGTTTTCCCCGGCTTTTTACAATAAAAAAAATTTTTAAATTTAAAACCCAGGAAACAAAAACTTTTTTTTTTTTTGCATCACCCTATTTTAAAAGAGCCAAAAATTTTTTAATTTTTTTTCTGTGCTTGGGCTGTGTAGGGATTTTAATTTTTTTTTTTTTTTTGGCGAGATGAGTTACTTTTTTATTTGAAACATTTTTGGGGGGCCCAAGGTTTTTTTTGATTTTTTTAAAAACCCAAATTTTTTTGCAGGCCGGGTGAAAAGAATACTGAAAACCCTTTAGTTTTTTTTAAATTTTTATTTTTAACGGGGTCACCGTGCATTATCCGTGAAAAATTTAAATTTACTCTTTGGGTAAAAACGATTAGGCAAAACCCCAATTTATAAAAAATTTTTTTTTTTTATGTTGAAGCAATTTAAAAAAAAAAAAAAAAAGAAATTTTTTTTAGTTTTGAAAAAACAATTTTTAAAAAGCTTTCGCATTTTTCGGGGAGAGCTATCATTTTTTTTTTTTCCGTAAACAAGCGGGTAAAAGGGATTTTTTTTTTTTTGGGGGATGAACTGACATTTAAATTGGTAAAAAAACCTTTGGGATTTATAGGAGTTTTTGATCGCTTTTTTTTCCATTTTATGTGCTGGGGGATAACAATAATCAAAAATTTCTGTGATTTTTTTTTTTTTTTTTTTTTAGGGCGTTCACCGTAAGGGTTTAAATTTTAACATGCCCAGATTTATAGGGCGGGGTCGTTCCCGCAGGGGCCCCCAAATCCCAAAAATTTTTGGTACTTTATTTTTTTTTGATCTTTTTTGGGGGGCGTTTGGGGGCGTTTGAAAAGGGGAAAAAGGCGGTGAAAACCGTATTTTTTTTTTTATTTTTCTTTGGTTTGTGTTTACTTGTTTTTCATTTTTTTTTTATAATTTCTTTTTTTTTTTTTCATTTTTTTTTTCCCCCCCCCAATTTTTTTTAAATTTTTTTACCCTTTTCCCCCCTTTTTTTTTTTTTTTTTTGGGGTTTTTGAATGAGAATTTTTGATTCTCTTTTCAATAGGTTTGTGCATAGCTTGTTGCAAAGGGAGGGTTTTCCTAAATGACAATTTTCTTCCCCGATGCCGGGGCGTGCCCAAAAGGGCCCCGGCCGGGCGTCTTTGCCGTCACAGAAAACCCGGAAGGCTTTTCCCTCCCTTTCCCCTTTGGTGCTGAAAAGGAAAGGCAGGAGCCCGCAGGGGATCGCCCGACCCGTGCCTGCTTCCCGGGCCGACAAAAAGACGCAGGGGAGCGATCCATCCGGGTCTTTTAAAAATTAAATTGCGCCGGTTTTTCCGACCCGGGGGGGGGGGCCCGATGGTCGGGTGCAGCGAAAAAATACAGCTGACACCCCGCGCCGATCCCCCGGCGAACCGTTTTTAGAGTTCGCGCGATCCTCGGAGTACCCCCATACCCCCCGGTCGAAAACCCCCCCAAACGCCCTTTGGATGAATGGATACGCCCAAGGTCTTTAAAAGGGGTTAAACCCCATTTTTCCCCAAACCCGTGTGTATGGGGGTTTTGGGCCCCCAAACAGAAAATTTTGGCCCCCCTACAGGGTAAACCTGGGGGGGCCCCCCCGTAAACCCCGCCCCCAGAACCCCATTTGCCAAACCGGGCCCCCCGCAAAAAAAAAAAAAGGCCTTTTAAAGGGAATTTAAAAGCGCCCCATTTTTCCCCAAAAAAACCCTTATGCAAAAAAGAAATGTTAAATTTTTTTAGTAAAAATAGCAAGTGGCAATTAAACTGTCTATCCCCGGCCCCCCACTTTATCCAAATCCCCCCCCCCCCGGCCCACATACAATTTCCCACCCCCCACCAGTCACATACAATATCCCCCCCCCCACGGTTTACCCCTTTTCACGCCCTTCCCTCCCCCTTCTAAATAAACACCCGCAAGGGAAAAAAAGTGAAAACCCTATCACAGGGTCAGGTTTTCCCTCTTTTACAATCCCGGGACATATGGGCCTGCCCCCTAAAATAAAAGCCGATATAACCAAAACACCAAACCCTATAGCACCCCAAAATTTATCAACAAACCAGCTCAGGGATAAACCCAAAAAGCCCAAACCCTATTTGGAAAACCACATAGAGGTCAGACACCAGCTAGGTATTTTAAAACCCCACAACACCACCCAAAAAAAAAACAACAAAGTGGTCAACAACCCGCTAAAGGGAAAACCAAAAACACGCCATATGGAGACCACATAGAGGCAGGGCCCCGCTCAGGTTTTAACCCCAAAAAACCCGGGCCAAAAAAGACCACATAGAGGCAGACAAACCCGTCAGGTATAAAACCTTTCAAAAACTGCCATATGGAGAACCCCATAGAGGTCAAAACCACTCCCGGTATAAACCCCAAAAAAACACCGCCCTATAGAGACCACATAGAGGCAAACAAACCAAACTCAGGTAATTTAAACCCACAACACTGCCTTTTGGAACCAAAATAAGGTCAGGGCAAACCCGCTCAGGTATAAAACCTACAAAAAAAGCCATAAAGGAGACCACATATGGGCCCCGACAACCCGCCCGGTCAATCCCCTTTCAGTAACTTCAGCACTTTATCCAATATAGAAGTAAAAAAACCCCGAAATCAGGACTCAAAACCGGGAAACCCTCCTATTAAAGCGTTTTTATTCCCTTTTTCTTCTGCACCCTTTTCCCCAAACCCCCAAGTGACTTGTCCCCGGCCCCACTCATCCCTGCAGGGAAATTTTCCCCCACAAATATTTAAAAATCCTCAAAATTTCCCCGCATCTCTTTTTCTTATTCCCACCTTTAAAAAAACTTCCCCGGGGGTTTGGGGGGGGCGGGTACAAGCCAAAACTTAGAGGGGCCCATATCCCAAGGGGTTGAAGGGGGGGAGAAAGGGACTAAGCCCCCCGGAGATAATGCTACAAAATTTGGGGTTTCTCCCCTCTCAAATAAAATTTCCAGGTAGGTAGTCCCCAAAACTCTAGGTAGGGGAGGCAAATGGGCAAAAGGCCCCCCTTTAAAAATAGGCCCTTTAAAGGTAGGAAAACCCAAAAGGGGAAAAAAGTTGGGTAGGGCCAAACCCCAGTAGGTTGGTGGGACCCAGTCACGGTTTTTCCCCTTTAGTTTTTAGGTGGCCAGGGCCCCCTTTTTGTTTAGGAAAGTCAAGGGGGCCCCCTTTTATGTTTAAGGGGGAGTCGGGCCCCCTTTAGGGTTAGGGAGATCAGGGCCCCCTTTAGGGTTAGGAAAAGTCAGGGCCCCCTTTAGGGGGTTGGTTGATTTAGGGCCCCCCCTTTTGGGGTTTGGTGAGGCAGGGCCCCCTTTAGGGGAAAGGTTAAAAGGGCAGGGGGCCCCCCTTTGGGTTAGGTAGAGGGCCCGGGCCCCCATTAGGGTTAAGGGAGTCAAAGGGGGCCCTTTTGGGAAAAGGGAAGTCAGGGGCCCCCTTTAGGGGTTTGGGAGGAAAGGGCCCCCCTTTTGGGTTGGGTAGAGTCAGGGCCCCCTTTAGGGTTTGGTAGTGTCAGGGCCCCCTTTAGGGTTGGGTAGAGTCAGGGCGCCCTTTAGGGTTAGTAGGGGTCAGGGCCCCTTTAGGGTTAGGTAGAGTCAGGGCCCCCTTTAGGGTTAGGTAGAGTCAGGGCCCCCTTTAAAGATAGCTAGGTAGTCAGGGCCCCCCTTTAGGGATAGCTAGGTAGAGTAGGGCCCCTTTAGGGATAGCTAGGTAGAGTCAGGGCCCCTTTAGGATAGCTAGTAGAGTCAGGGCCCCTTTAGGGTTAGCTAGGTAGAGTCAGGGCCCCCTTTAGGGTTAGCTAGGTAGAGTCAGGGCCCCCTTTAGGGTTAGCTAGGTAGAGTCAGGGCCCCCTTTAGGGTTAGCTAGGTAGAGTCAGGGCCCCCTTTAGGGATAGCTAGGTAGAGTCGGGGGCCCCCCTTTAGGGATACTAGGTAGAGTCAGGGCCCCCTTTAAGGATAGCTAGGTAGAGTCAGGGCCCCCTTTAGGGATAGCTAGGTAGAGTCAGGGCCCCCTTTAGGGATAGCTAGGTAGAGTCAGGGCCCCCTTTAGGGATAGCTAGGTAGAGTCAGGGCCCCCTTTAGGGATAGCTAGGTAGAGTCAGGGCCCCCTTTAGGGATAGCTAGGTAGAGTCAGGGCCCCCTTTAGGGATAACGCCTTCTGCCTGCCAGGGAGATCAGCAGAGCGCAGCGCTAGTGGCGCTGCGCTCTGCTGACACCGCGCGGCCCCGGGAGTCGGGAACATTAGTCCTCAACTCCCGGACCGGTCTCTGGGCACTTGGGACACAGGGCCCGGGCGTGCAGAGACCGGATGCGCGGCCGGGCCCCGGGGAGCGACGATACTGCCTCCGGGGCCCCCAGCAGCTCGGGGCCCACACTGTGGGCCAGCCTGAGCCTGGTTCGGCGGCTGCACCGCCGGGCCCCACTCTGTCATGAGGAATAAGGGAGCCTGCTTGCAGCGGGGCCCCCTTATTCCACCGGGCCCCATACAGGAGTACCGGCTGTACCCCCTGTATGGCGGCCCTGATGGTGTGTCTGGTTATTTAAGTGGTTGTCCAACAATAAAAGAAGGGTCTGCTTCACCCCAGAAACCTCATCACATCCCTCCACTGAATAGTCTTGGACAGTGGTCCCTCAAGTTACAATGGCCTTAGGACACAACATTTTTCAAATACAATGGTCATTCCTGGGACAATGTATCTTGAAACCACTCATCATACAATTTCACAGACATTGCTAATCTGCAGCTCATGCGATTGTCTGGAAGATCCAGCAAATTATCAAGAACCTTTTCCTTGTTAAACTATTTCTTTTATTGGTGAGTTGCATGCAGTGATTGGCAGTTTAGTAGCGTCTCTCTACAGTACATGTCCTGTACTGTTCTTTACATGAGCCAGGATGAGCAGCTCCTTTAGGCACAAGATGAGGGTGCTCCTATTTTTATTTTTTTTTCTGGCGTAATGGGGAGATTTATCAATAGTGCCTAACTGTATGACAGTTTTAAGTTAGACTAGACAGTCTTACAAAGCACCATATTTATCATTGTGTTCATAAATCTGGCATAGGTTAGGACTGTCTAGTGTAACATTTTTAAGTTGACTTACTCTACGCCACTAACTGTGCCCAAATTTTGGCGCACGCAAAGTCACACCATTGTTACTGCAAAGTCACGTCCCTTTTGTCGACTGAGGCGCAGAAATGTATAGAAACTATCTAGACACATCATAAATGTGGTCTAAAGCATGTACGATGTTATGTTTGGCACAAATTGTGCCAGGATTCTTGCGCAGCTACCTTGATAAATGTGCCCATTGTGTAAAGTACATGACCCAGAGGAACTTTCTGACTGTTATATGTAAGGAATTGCTTTACCTGTATTGGTTATCTGCTTCATTTTCTTTAATCTTTATTTTGTATCATGTTGGGAACCAATTACTAGTTTTTCATAGAGTTATGGTTTCAACATATAATGGTCGTCCTGGAACCAATTAGTATTGTATATTGAGGGATCACTGTATTGTAGTTCAGCTCTGTTCAGTTAAATGGAGCTTAGTAATACCAAACACATACAGATGTTTTGCTGCCCTTTCATTTAATCCTGAACAAACACTTTAAGAACAATAAGGCCATGTCCCCACAGCACCGGTTTGCGGCCGGTTTTTCAGTTTGAAAAACCGGCCGCAAACTAACACACCGGGCCGCTATGGAAAATCCGTGCAGCAGTCCCAACTGCACGGGTTTTCCACCTGGTGGTTTTTCAAACCGACACCCGCCCGAAAAACATTGAATATGTTCATTCTTCCGTCCGGTTTTCGTACGGAATATGAACATATAAGTGGGAACGGGGAGAAGCTCATCGCGGAGAAAAGCCGTCCCCGGTGTGCACGGCACTAAAACAGGACAAATACCGGTCGGATAAACCAACTGGTATTTGTCCTTTGCCGTGGGGATGAGCCCTTAGGGCTTGTCCCCACGGCAGGATTTTCGGACGGACTTACAGGCGGTTTTCGGATTTGAAAGCCATCTATAAACAGACTGTCATCCATCTGCATCAAGTTTAATAGAAAATCTGTGCAACAGTCCACACTGAACGGATTTTCTGCCGGACGTTTTTTACACCGCCGGCGTTCCTAAAAACATAGAACATGTTCTTACCCCCTGGTTTTTAGGCAGAAGATGAACATGTCAGTGATTGAGGGGGACGGGCAAATCCGCAAGCCCTGGACAGAACCGTCCCCCCAAAACCCCGGAAACTATGTCAAAATACCAATTCTTTAACCAGAATCCGGCTGGTATTTGCATACTGCCACGTGGACACACCCGAACACCAAACGTACCCCAGTGTATTAAAATATGATATACATAGTTATTTTGCCTGCTTACAACCCAGATTCATGACATCAGACCAGACTCTCTGATTACTGTTTTTTGCTCTGCTAGGGCGGCTTTAGAAGAAAATGCATACTGTCGAATGAAGAAAGTCGTTAAGTGGTATCTTTCCGGATTCTACAAAAAACCAAAGGTTTGATTTTTCTTGTTGTGCTTATCATTTTACGAGCCTGTCATGTAAACTGAATTTTAAATGTTTCCAATTACTTCTTAAAACTTTCTAAGGTAGACTGTAATAATTTTGTGTCCAGACACCCCTTTTATCTCCTCCACTACTTAATTTTTAAACTTTTGTTCATCTTGAGAGGGCGATAACGTAAAGTATTTTGTGGTGACGTAACAGTGAACAATTGTTATTGTTTGTATGGGCCACATATCTGAATAAGTACGTTTATTATGTATCTGATGAATATGAATGATGATTATACTTTTGTACATAGGATTATATTAGTCCCTCTGTTGATTTTTTTTTTTGCCCCTTGTTGCATACTCGCATCTTTTTTTGTGAACTGGTGACCCAAACTCAATATTCTAGACTTGGTCACACTATTGCAGAAATAAGATGTCTCAGTTATTCTCAGTCTGTGCTGTTTTGAATTTAAGACATGATCATTTGTGTCTTAGAAGCAGAAGACTGACTCTTTTATTTGATGACCCTGAAAAAATATTATTTTAGCGGATGTAAGAAGGATTCTGTCAGTGAGAGTTTAGCTTTATGTATGGCTGCCGTTAAACTTTTAAGGAATGCCAAATACATGAAGAACAGGACTTAGTTTCCACTCTTCTTCTATGTTTCCTGGCTGTGTAGGGCCTGAAGAAACCATATAACCCTATTCTCGGAGAAACCTTTCGCTGCTTGTGGATACATCCGAAAACCAGCAGTAAGACCTTTTACATTGCTGAGCAGGTATGGTCTACACTTCAAACCCCTAGTTTGTGTTGGGTTATGTTGAAATGTTTTTGGTGGTGTTTAAAACTTGTTGGTATTTTATTTGTTTGTTTGATCAGAACATATTTAGCATTGTACATTACAAATTGTAGTTGTTGTAGAAGTTATGCTCATACAAGAGTTTTCTACTACATTATTTAATGTTATTAACTAAAGAGGATGTTTAGTTGTTGGGGAAAAAAACAAGGAATGTTATAGCAAAAAAAAATACTCTTTTCTCTTCCTCCCCTGCCAGTCTATGACTGCTAGCAATAAGGTACTGCACTGTACAGAGTGCGGCCATTGATTGGCTTTAGTGATCACTCGTGTTGATCGAGCTGTTCTAGAAAAGTTAAGTTCTAGTAGAAATTCTCAAATTTTTAGAACTCGAACCGAACATTTTACTGTTCGTTCGACTAAAGTTCTAGTTCGAGACGCCATTTTCAGTTTCGTTTTCAGAGGTTTTCTGCACTTTTGGTGGCCATCCAATCACCTTTCTACACTTTTTGCAGCCATCCAATCAGTGCAGAGCATAGAGAAGTGTCCAAAATGTTATGACTGAGGTGTAGGGCTCTCATTGGCTGCTAAAATCAAATGACCATCTTATATATATTTCACTGTATTGCCTTGTGAATGCCATTTTCAGCTCACTCTCTGTACTGTACAGACTGCTCTTAGTTAGATAGCATTTTCCTCTCCGTAGACATCAATAGTTAGGGAGTTTGGTATTGTTGGCTGCATCTTTCCCACACCCAGAAGCTGTTATTTGGTGACATTTGCAGGCTCACATAACGCCTAACTCTCATATACATGGATACATATTATACAGAGTGCTTGGATTTGCTAAATCATACTCAGTGTCCAAAAGTTCTGTTTTTGCAGTTTTGGAGGCTCAGTAATTGTATAACACACTGTCTCCAAATCTCCTATGTGTCAAAGGGGCTTTTGGGCCCCTTTAGGATGCAGGGCCCCGTAGCTGTTGCTACCGCTGCACCTCCTATAGCTACGCCCCTGCTTGCAAGCTGTCCTCATCTTTTCAGTTAGCCATTGAAAGGAATTAAGTATTTTAGTCTCTCAATTTTTTTCTGTCACTCTTAGAGCCAAATTTTTTTTCACTAAGTTGTTCCACGTATCCAGTTTACTGTTATGGATGGTAATTCCAGCTTCTCCTCACCTGTATAGGTATAAAAATTAACAAGAACATCTTCTCCCATAGACTTTAATAGGGTTTGAAGTTTGAGTTCGAATATAACTTCGTACCGAACTCAAAGAAATTCAAGGTTCTAATCGAACTAGAACTTTTTATTGTTCGCTCAACACTAGTGATCACGTGTAGCCAGGGCATTACTGGCCGCTTGAAAACAAGCTCCAGGAGTTAGGATGGCTGAAGCATCTGCTCTGGTGTGGTGGTAAATTGAAGAACAGGGTACTATTTTTTTTTTTTTTTTTTATTGAACAATTTTACATTATAATGTTTTATAACATACAGCTCTTTTATTTATTTCTAACCGCACTTTTAATTACTGCAGTACTCACTTTAACTCGAATATTGATAAAACAATACTCTAATCTGTAATAAAACATGCAAAGTTGATGCAGAAGTTAACTAAAGCTTTTTTGAGCCTCAGAAAATCCTTTTAACCTTTACAGAACTGTAGGTTGTAGATGTAAGGTGTGTGATCAGTGCAAATTCTTTTAGTAATGTTATTATTCATCACAATATGGAAAGTCAACTGCTTCATTTCTGAGCTTCTTTAAAGGGGTTGTCTCAACATACTGTTTCACAAAGACACAGGCAGCTTCAGATTCACACTGGCTTGTCAGACTGAGGGTGGTTCTATAGCAGTGATTAGCACATTTAGCGCCTCTATAAATAGCTAGGACATTACAAAGACATAAGTGTAGGAGATTTAATCTAAAAGTGAAAACAATTATCTATAAACAAACTAATCTTGTTTGAGATACATTATCTGCTCCCTCCAACCATGGTGATGTCACTCCTTACTCTCTGTCTAATCAGGAAGGAAGAAATAGACAGTAACCAGAGAAACTTATGTGCACTCAGATGAACCTGAAGAAGTGCGTATAACACGAAATGCATAGTTCGTCTTTTGGAATAAAATAATTTATTTTTTAAGTAGTTGTTTGCGCTTAGTTTCTGTTACGCATCTATCCAGTTTGAGAGCCAAAAACTGGATTCTGTTGTTGCGGTAAGCGATAGTAGTTTTCATTATTTGGTTATGTGCATTCAGAGCAGATAAAATCTCTTATATTTTTAGATTTTTTTCCAGACAGATTTTTAGACACTTCCGTGCTGCTCCTGACAGATGGGATTAGCGTCACTGAAAGGCACATGACTTAGTGTGCGCTGTTGTTTGCCAAAGTTTTGTTGCAATGATTGGCACAAAGTAGACCAACTCTTAAACGCTATAAAGTTACTTAAAATTGTCTAAACATGCACCAAATTTATCATTCGGTAATAAATCTGGCACATTTTTAGACGGACCACTTTGTGTAAACAAAGTATTAGACAGTATTTGTAATTTTTTCCCCAAATTTTTTTGTATATCATAACTGAAAAGGTTATGTATATACACTCACGGGCCACTTTATTAGGTACCCCCCTGCTAGTAAGGGTTGGACCCCCTTTTCCTTCAAACTCGCCTCAAATTTTTCGTGGATAATTCCCCCAAGGTGTTGCAAAAGAGCTCAATTGGGACCAAGGGCCCAAAAAGGCCAAGAAAAAATTTTTCCCCACACCATGACACCACCACCACCAGCCTAACCGTTGTACAAGGCAGGGTGGATCCATGCTTTCAGTTGTTGACGCCAAAAATTTTGACCCCACCTCCGAATGTGCAGCAGAAATGAGACTCAATCAGCCAGGCAATTTTTTTCCAAATCTTCTACTGCCCCAATTTCGATGAGCTTGGGAAAATTTGGAGCCTATTTCCTTTTCTTAGCTGAAAGGAGTGGCCCCGGGTTTTGGCTTCTCTGCTGTAGCCCATCTACCTCAAATTTTGCCGAAACTGTGCGTCGAGTGCTCTTTGCCTACCTTGGTTGTAACGGGTGGCTATTTGAGTCACTTTTGCCTTTCTATCAGCTCAAACCAGTCTCCCCTTCTCCTTTGACCTCTGGCATCAAAAGGCTTTTCCCGCCCCAGGACTGCCGCTCACTGGATTTTTTTTTTCTTTTCGGACCATTCTCTGAAAACCCTAGAGAGGGTTTGTGCGTAAAATCCCGGAGATCAGCAGTTTCTGAAATACTCAACCGCCCTTTGGCCCAACAACCATGCCACTTAAAGGCACTCAAATCACCTTTTTTCCCCCATCCCTGTGCTCGGTTGAATGCAGGAGATTGTTTTGACCATTTTACATCCCTAATGCACTGAGTTGCCGCCATGTGATTGGCTGATTAAAATTAAGTTTAACGAGCAGTTGGACAGGGTTGCCTTTAAAAAAGTGGCCGGTGAGTGTATTTGTTGTGTGTATTATGTTTTAAAGTATGTTTTTTATATAATATATATATATATATATATATATATTATAAAATATATTATAATATAATATATATATATTATTATTTTTATTTTAAAGCGCCATTGTTCCAGGGCACTGTACATTCGAGGGGGTTACATACATTACAAAATCAAACAGTACAGGATAAGGGGTAATCAATTGGGACGACAGAGGGAGAGAGGACCCTACCCGCGAGGGTTTCAATCTACAAGGAGGGGGAAAGAGACAGGGGATAATGTTGTGGAGGAAGTGTGAAAAAGTTTGGAAGGTTATGGCAAGCTGAAGAAATGGTTTTAAAGGTTGTTTTAAAAGCGGTGAAGTGGGAGAGGTTGAGTTTGGGGCAGTGATTCCAGAGTGTGGGTAAAGCAGGGGAGAAGTCTTGGAGACGGTTTGGAGGAGCTGAAAGGGGAGAGCAGGGGAGAAGGGGTTCCTGGGGACGGAAAGTGGTGAGGGAGATTTTTGGAAATTTAGGGCAGAGATGTATGGAGGGAAGAGGTCATGGAGATTTTTGGGGTCAGATTATAGTTAAAATGAATTCCTGGGCAATGGGAAGCCATAAAGGGATTGGCAGAGGGGAGGCAGAGGGTAGGGGGAGAGAGGTGGATAAGACGGGCAGCGGGTTTAAAGGGAGGTTTGGAGGGGAGCGGGGGGGGGTCTAGCTGGGGGCCACTGAAAAGGGATGTTGCAGTAGTCTAGGGCGGAGTTGCAAGGCGTGGGCCCAGCTTTTTTGTAGTGTCAAGCCGAGGAATGACGGATGCGAGAGATGTTTTTCAGGGGGAGGGGCAGGCAGAGGGGGGGTTTGGATGTTTTTTGGTTGAAGATAAAACAGAGTCTGGGTTACCCCAAGACAGCGGGAACTTTTGGGGCCGGTGAAAAAATGTAGAGCCGTTGCGTAAAGAGAGATCAGGGGCAGGGGTAGAGTTGGATGGTGGAAAGATGATTAGTTTCTTTATATATTTATATATTATATGTAATAACACAAAACGCTCAAAAAAAAAGGGAACGCTTAAACAAACAATGTAACTCCAAGTTAATCAACTTTTGTGAAATCAATCTGTCAGTTTGAATCAAAGATTGTGAATCAAATTTTTCCTGTGTTGTGCAAATGAAACAGAGAAAAAGTAGAAATATAGGCAATTTTTTCAAGACAAAACCCCATAAGGAAAAGGTTCTGCAGGTGGCGACCACAGACCCCTTTTTATTTCACCTTTTTTGGTGTTTTGATCACTTTTGCATTTTTTTTCATTTTCTCTCACCCCTAGAGTAGCATGAGGCGTGTCATCAACCCCCAAAGTCTCAGGTAGTCAGCTCATCCCCGGGCACATCAATGTTAGCTGTGGTAAAAAGGTTAACTGTCTGTCAGCACAGTGTCTAGAGCAATGAGCAGATACCAGCAGACAGGTCAGTACCCCAGGATATGTGGAGGGGGCTGTTGGAGGGCAACATCCCAGCGGGACCGCTACCCCGCTTTTTCAAAAGGGTTAGTGCCAGATGTGCAAAAAGCCTAGCGGCCACAACACCCTTGTTGTCAGTCTGTCGGAAACAGACTTTGAGAGTGGTATGCTGACCGACATCCACAAATCCCTGGTGTGCTTAAAGCCCAACACCAAGATTGGCAAATTCAACATTGGCGTCCTGTGCTCTTCATGGATTAGAGCAAGTTCACACTGAGCACACGTGACAGAGTCTGGAGACGCCGTGGAGAACATTCTGCTGCCTGCAACATCCTCCAGCATGACCGGTTTGGCAGTGGGTCAGTAATGGTGTGGGGAGGCATGTCTTTCGAGGTCCGCACATGTGCTAGCCAGAGGTACCCTGACTGCCATTAGGTACAGGGGTGAGATACTCTTTGTGAGACCATATGCAGGGGCAGTGGGCCCTGGGTTCCTTCTGATGCATGACCATGCTCGGCCTCATGTGGCTGAAGTGTGTCAGCAGTTTCTGCATGATGAAGGCATTGATGCTATGGACTGGCCTGCCTATTCCCCAGACCTGGATCCAACCGAGAACATCTAGGACATCATGTCTCGTTCCATCCACCAACGCCACGTTGTACCACAGAGTCCAGGAGTTGACTGATGCTTTAATCCAGGTCTGGGAGGAGATCCCTCAGAGGAACATCCACCACCTCATCAGGAGCATGCCCAGGTGTTGTAGGGAGGTCATACAGGCACATAGAGGCTACACACTACTGAGCCTCATTTCCTTGTCTTGAGGCATTTTCACTGAAGTTGGATCAGCCAGGAATTTGATTTTTTTACTTTGATTTTGAGTATCATTCAAAATCCAGACCTCCATGGGATATTAATTGTGACTTTTATGGATCATTTTTATGTTTTATTGTTCTAAACCAGGCATCCTCAAACTGCGGCCCTCCAGCTGTTGGGAAACTGCAACTCCCATCATTCCCACTGTTATAGATGATATTAATCCATGATGGGAGTTGTAGTTTCCCAACAACTGGAGGGCCGCATTTTGAGGATGCCTGTTCTAAACCCTACAGCACTACCACAACTATGGTAGTCTGTAAAATAATTCATATATCAACACTTTCCGTAATGTTCCTTCCATGTGAGAATGAGAACCCTTCATCAGCCCTTTAATATAAGGACTTGTAAACAGTCTCATGGATCTCGGCTTTCTGGATATTTGTGAGTTTAAGGGGAAGTGGACTGAAGCACATCACTGCAGTCAAACCTTGGAGGCATGCTTTAATATCTGATAACATTATCATTGATTGAAAACTTTTATAATAGAAATGACTAGCTAGGACAGTTGTTTTCTTAGCAAAATGCTTCCTGGCAACAGATTTGAAAAAACACTTTGTGGTTGACTATGTACTAATGTAATGTACTTGTTTTTTATTTTGTTAATAGGTTTCCCATCATCCACCTGTGTCTGCCTTTTATGTTAGCAATCGAAAAGACGGATTTTGTCTTAGTGGCAGTATTCTGGCAAAATCTAAATTTTACGGTAAGTTGGAGCAGTGTGTTTTATTTCCTGTTTAACCCTTTAAGGCACCCTGATGTTCCTGTACATCATGGTTCACTGCCTGTTAATGCACCATGACCTCCATGAAAGCTTTCTCCCTGTGCAGAGATAAGATGAAAGCTCTATGCTAATTGCTGTTTCTGACAGCTAATTAGCACATCTACACAACAGATGATCAATCACAGGAGGATCCCTGGGATTGGTCAGTCAGTCTGCTGACTCACCCATTACAGCTGATCCAGGTCCCTGGGCTCTGTTCTGTGAGAGAGAGTGAGGAGATTGTATTTCTGTGCTGGGTCCTAGTGCCCTGTTCTGTGATCTGGGCTGTCACAGCCTGAAATACTTTATTAACCCCTCCACTGCCTAATCACTTCACTGCCCCTGTGATCTATTTGTGAAAGCTGTCTGATCAGTTAAAAAGACAGTTTGTAATTTCTGTTCCCACATCTGTCACTGCCCATCACTACCCCAATAAAGCCTGAAAAATATTCTAAAACAAGAAGGTGCTCCTTCAATTCTGAGGCCTGTGGAAGAGTCCAAAAGCGCATATGGGCCACAAGTGGGATATTTCTAAAAAAAAATGCGTAATAAGGAGAATCATTATTGAGTTACAATTTCTTGGTAAATTCTACGGGGTTCCAATGAATAATGAACAAAAATCTGAAATCTGCAATAAAGTTACAATTTTGAAATTTCACCTTCGCTTTTCATTAATTTCTGCGAAATACCTAGAGGGTTAATACACTTCCTAAATGCTGTTTTGACTATGTTAAGGGGTGTAGTTTCTGAAATGGAGTCATTTATGGGGGTTTCTAACATACAAGCCCCTCAAAACCACATCAGAAGTGGCCTGGTTCCAAAAAAAATCTGTTCTGCACATTTTCTTGAAAATGTTAAAATTTGCTACTAAATTTCCAAGCCCAAAAATGACTTAAAAAATAATAGGATGTTTAAAAAAAAATCATGCCAACACAAAGTAGACATATGGTAGATGTTCATTATTTACTACTTTGTTTGGTGTGATTGTGTCTTGCACACAGAAATTTTTAAACTTTGAAAATGGCAAATTTTTCCAAATTTTCACAACATCTCGATATTTTTCACACCTAAACAAGGATTTTATCGACCAAAATTAATTCCTAAATTAAAGCACAATATTTCACGAGAAAACAGTCTCTGAATCACATGGATAGGTAAAAGTATTGAAAAGTTATTCACAGATAAAGTGGCATGTGTCAGATTTGAAAAAAAGGGCTTAGACCTTAAAAAAACAGGCTTAGACCTTAAAGGGTTAATTAAAATACTTCATGAATAGATTCATTTTGGCTTCCCAGGAAAAGTATCACTGACACAGTTTTATTGTTTGAGCTTTACAGATCCTGTAGGTAGTAGTTTTGGTGCGTAGCATAGGACATATCGTGTATATAATTTTTCAATACTTGAACTTTGTGTAGCTGTGGAAGTTTTAGTTGATTATACTTTCTTTCCTGAAGGTAATTCATTATCTGCTCTTCTGGAAGGAGAAGGAAGACTAACATTTCTTAACAGGGGAGAGGACTATACCATGACCATGCCATATGCCCATTGTAAAGGTACCGTTGTCACAAGCCAATAGCGTCATTGTGTTTTGTGTGGTAGATATACCATTTATATTACTTTTATCTGCATAGGCATCCTGTATGGCACGATGACACTTGAGCTTGGAGGAAATGTCACCATCACATGTGAGAAAACTGGTTACAGTGCCATTTTAGAGTTTAAACTTAAGGTATGTTTGACTTTCTTTTTAGGGTAGATTTACCTTTCAGACTGTAGCAGAATTTTATGCACAGGTGCAATGTAAAACTGGTAAGTAGCAGAGTAAGATGCCGCAATATCTGTCAGTATGTGATCATAATAGGACAGTGTAACATGAAGATTGGCTGAATCCTTGGTTATTGATATTGAAAACTAAACAATGAAATGGATCCAGTGTTGAGATCTATAGATGGAAAGAATCTGTGGGGTCATGTAAACGGCATTTTGCCATTCCTCATAAGAGCTTTCAATTTTCTCTAGTTTGTCTTGCTGACGAAGTACTACAGTTGCCAACCCCAGAGTTCCCTTCTTGTTATTTAAAGCAATATAAGGCAGACTTGTGAGTTCAATGACTGATGCTACTACTGGAAAGTGCTTCTTGTTGTTGTCTCATGGACTAGGATTCGACCAGGGACAGCCCTATGTATTGCGTGTGCTCTACATTTGATATGCCTAGACTAGCATGCTAGTTCTAGTTCCTTAGAATATAGGGCAGTTGTTAGATACAGTCCCTAACCTTACGGGTTACCACTACAGCCTTTCACATTACAGTAGCTTTGTGCATAATGGAGGAAGGGATATTTCAGCCAGAACGCAAGACTATGGAACATGTGCACAGACTAAGCAAACTTACCGGCATGAACAAATATCAGCAACCTGTTTTTTCGCAAGACTAGTGAGACATGCTATGTTTCACCTTTCATTGTGTCCATCAGCAACGGCCAAACAAGCTGCTTAATATGTATTAAAGATACCTACTAAATTGGCGACGGGGTGTACGTTTGCTGTGGAAGTGCACTGTTCTGATACTTCTAATTCTTTAATTTATGTTAAGTCCATCTGCTTTATTCCTGCGGCCGATAATAAAACAATAAAACCATTAAGGACTACAAGGTACGTATCTGTTTGCTGTCCAGGCATACAGTTTTTACTGGCAGAACTTTCCAGGAATCCTGCAGAGCTTATAAAGAGTTCAATCAGTTAAAGATGGCAGTAATGCTTAGATTATTTGCTCTCTTTGCATATATCATACTACCGCTCATTTGGCTTATCTAGAATTGATGGAGAACACCATCAATTATTTTTTGCTCTACATGCATGCTATATATCTGCTTGTAGTCTTCCAATCTATATCATATATATTTTCTGAGATACTTTACGTACTGCAACAAAGATCTGTTTAATTGCCCCACAGTTTGGGGTATAATACAGTTTATACTTTGGTAATTTATCCATAAAATAAGAAACCATAAAATTTTCGAATGATCAGGAGTTTAAAGCATTGGTTACACACCTGCCTTAGGCTACTGAAGTAGAACCTTGCAGAGTGCAGTGGTGTAGCTCAATTATGTTTTCTATGCAATGCTTCCATGAGTGAGCTGAGTGTCACTAAACATGGCTTCAGTGATAGGACCCTAGTATTCGGGTTATATGACATTAAATGTGTACAAAACAGATGGCCATTCTTCCATATTTAGTTTTATTCATTCAGGCCACCGATGTTTTCCATGTATTGACCTGGCACATATCCTATGCCATATAGTCTTATTGCTAACTAAATACATGGGGTCATGTGACAAACACCATGTTTAACCCCTTAACGACTGCCCACGACTTTCGACGTCAGCTGGTCGTTCGTCTACAGCTACGTCTTTTGGCGTTGCTGCAGACATCGGGGTTCGCGGAGCCCGGCGCCGCAGCAGCGCTGGGATCGGGGCTGTACTACACAGCCCTTATCCCAGAGCATCTCCTGCAAGCGCCGGGGAGCGGGGGGACCCCCGCACCCCAGTGCTTTAACCCTTTGATTGCGGCGTATTGTCACCGCAGCGCAATCAAAGGCTTTCCCTGCTCTGTCAGTGATCGGAACGCCTGGTGACCCGACAGAGCCCGGGAAACGACTGCACAGTCAGCCCTGGGGACCTAGAGTAGCCCCAGGGCTGTCTGTGTAACAAGCCAGTGATCAGGGCAGACTGTGTGCTGTCCTGATCACTGCCTGTGTCAGACTGACACAGATTATAATGTATTAGCATATATGAATATGCTAATATATTACTAAGTGTAGTAAAAAAAAGTAAAACGGTTATCCCTTCATGGGATTTAAAAAAAAAAAGTAAAAAGCATAAAAAGTGTAAAAAAAACTGAATAAAATAAATAATAAAATAAAAATAAATATTTAATAAAAAATAATTGTGCATACATTACACACACAAAAAAAAACCTACACATGTTAAGTATCCATACGACCGTAATCACTTGTAGAATTAATCTAACAAGTTATTAAGTGTGAAATGTCAATGGTGTAAAAAAAAATGTAAAAAAAAATTCTGCAATTATTTATAAGTGAACTTAAACTATTCCACAGTAAAGTACAACTTGTCTCGAATAAAACGAGGCCTCATTCAACTGCGTCATTGAAAAAATAAAAAAGTTACAACTGTTGAAACGCAAGGAGGCAAAAACTAAAAAAAATGTTCTGGTCATTAACTACTTTTCAGGCCTGGGGCTTAAGGGGTTAATCCTGTTCAGTTAGCACTGCACAGGGTAATCCATTACCTATACCATTCGTGGTTTGTGAACAGTAATTTAAATACAGGCATCAATAAGATTTCTGTTAGCAGTTAACACATTGGGCACAGAATCTTGATGTACTATGCTCCACTTTAACAGTCTCTGTGAGAAGGACTTTATGATTGGGCTTATATCTAAGGACCCCTTATATCTGTCATCGTTTCTTCTCTGGCCTATGGTGGCAAGCTTTTTTTTAGTAGAGCTCTGTCTCTTTAATTGAATAGCCCATAGATGTATCTGGTGTAGTGCATCCATGGACCTAACTATTCTTAACATCACATTAGTCAAGTAAACATGGTCCCTGTAAAATGAACATGCTGGTAGAACTTGGCGAGGAAACCGGCATCCTTTTCCCTGTTACTTAATATGAAATAAAAAAAAAACCTATCGACTCTGGTTCTGTACCCTCTGTCGTAACTGATAAAAGTCCTGTTATATGTCGCCAAGTCACATTATTATGACCACCAGCTAATATCCAGAATAACCACGGAGTGCAGCACGGACAGCAGCTAGACAGGCGGGGAGTGACTCAATAAGGTCCTGGTAGGTTATCACAGGTATCTGAAGCCATGCTGTACCTTCTGGAGGATCCATAGAGCGAGCACGACGACCAAGGTGGTCTTGCAGATGCTCAGTTGGGATCAAATATGGGAAATGAGGAAACCTGGGTAGTACTTGGAAGTCTTGGTCATGTTCTCCCAACCAGTGTCTGACATTTTTAGGCATTTGACATGTTACATTGTCTTACTGGAACATCCCATCAACCCTACGGAAGGCAATCCCAATGAAGGTGACAAAGGATTTTTTTTGCATACTGCCCATTGCACATTTTATATGTACATCTAGCCAGCTCACTACACTTGACTTCCTTTCCTTGTCTTCCTTTACTTCTTGCTGCCGATGTTGAAAGTAGGAAGTGGTCATAATAATGTAACTTGACTTAGTAAATACCTATATCTCAATAGCAACTGTCTTATTGCATGATTTCTTTTTTTTTATAGCTGGATTGAGTAAATCACAAATAGCTTTACACATTGAAGTGGCCAATATAAACTTGAAATATAATTTTTAGCTGTAGATCCATACCTATAACCCGAGGGTCCATTGTAGCCCGACGATCAAAAGAAAGTAGAGAAAAAGACAAGCGCCAATGTATTATGAGCCATTAATTAATAACCAGCGGATGTGGGACAGATAAAAATGCTCATGTAAAGTAGATGCAACATTATCACCGATTCTCATGTGACCTTTGCTTCAAGACATCCAATGCACTTAAACTGACCGGATGAATATGATGCAGCTTTTAGCATCATATACAAGGACCTGTGTGTGACGTGTGCTAGAAAACTGCAATGTAAAGGTCTATAAATGCATGGCATAATGGATTGAGAATGGACTCACAAGCTCGAGTAAATCTGGTGCAGACAGTTCTGATGACTAATGTACATATGCAGTGTACAATCTTTAATCGCCGTGTTGTTGACTATTGTCACTTTGTATTGCAGCCGTTTCTTGGAAATGATGATAGTGTTAATCAAATATCAGGGAAAATTAAATTGGGAAAGGAAGTCCTGGCAACCTTAGAAGGTCACTGGGTAAGTGGAGTAATACAAAATAATTATCAGCATCGCTGTAATTGTGTCACATTATGTAGATATGAATTACCATGCCTGTTTATGAATCTGTGAATATCCACGATATTGCTGTAGATTTGCACTTAAAGGGGTTACCTTATCACAGACAGCCCTTTTAATGTGAGAACACTTGCAAACAGCTAATTTTGCTGTCCTGCTTCAGGATGGTCTGAATCTGCAAGAGAACCTTGCAGCTCTCCATTCTGGCTCATAAAGAAGTGTCCTATGCAGGGGTTATCCACTATGATGTTAATATGTCCTGATGGGATATCTTGTGAGTTTTATGAAACAACTCCCTTAACCATTTTCTTATGTATCAAGGCTTTGGGAGATTGATATTTGCAGCCATTGTTAAGTGACTTCAGAACTTGTAATTGATTCTATGTAGAAACATTGCTTCTCTTTTCCAAAAACAGCACCACTTTTGTCTGTAGGCCGTTCCTCTTAATGCAACTGAGAATCATTCACCCAAGCTTAAAGGGGTTGTCTCATCTTTCATACTGAGTCAGAAGCATTATTTCATTCATGCTTCCTGTCACTTCCTGGTCAAGCTGCCTGTAGTTAGCATATGAGCTCTGTGTATCCAGACTTCTGCTAATTAGATAAATCTCCTGCTGTCAGGTCCAGAGAAGCTTCTGAGCTAAAGTAAACAGTAGTAATTAGTATCTTTTTTTTCTGAAAGATCAGATAACACACAAGCTCTCAGGCTGCCAGCAGTTCTGTGCTGTGATCCCTGTAATGACCTCACTCCCTGCTGTCAGAACAAACAGCAGGGGGGAAGAAGCACACAGGTCGGTTACTAGAGAAACCAGAAGTTGATAAAATCATTTGTAGCTCCTCCAGAACAAAAAAAAAATGAACAAAGCAATATATTTGGAAAACGTCTTCATTTAGTGTTCCCTACATGCTGAAAGCTAATCTTTGTAGTGAGACAACCGCTTTAAATTCATGCACCATTGTATGTGTGTATTACCTTCCAGGACAGTGAAGTTTTTATCCATGAAAAGAAGACCGATCTGTCTGAGACCTTCTGGAACCCTACACTTGAGATTAAGCAGCGCAGATTGGTCCGCTGTACAGTGCAACGCGATGAGCAGGGAGAATTTGAATCTGAAAGGTAATTCCTCTTGGGGATATAGTTGTGTAAATCTAAAATCTGTAAGACATGAGCTCTTAATAACAATCTCATTTTCACACACCTTAAATATACAATTTCATTGACCTGTGGTCAGAGGGGCAATTTTTACCTTGTGATTCTCCTTTAGATTTACTTTGTGAACACACCAAATCTTCATAGTTGTTCTCAATTTCAGGCTGTGGCAGCATGTTACAAGGGCAATCAATAACAAGGATCAGACAGAAGCCACTCAGGAGAAGTTTGTTTTAGAGGACGCTCAGAGGAAAGCTGCCAAAGAGAGGAAGACAAAGGGAGAGGAGTGGACCTGCAATCTCTTTTAACTGTAGCAATTCTCTGGGTAATGGATTTAAAAATATGCGTATTACTTTTGAATTTCTTTCTGTGCATTGTATATTGGACATAAACCTGTATTTATAGTGTCTAGTGTTAGAACCTTGACTATGTGACCTCTGTGTCTCTGGACTTGACTGATTTTCTGAAAATGGTAACCACCATGTGTGAATATGTTCTAGCAATTGATTTAGACTGTCTTTTGCTGATTGCCATCTTCATTGCGTGACATGAAAAATGACGTCAGATAGTGACTAAAGGATTTAACCTCTGACTTGATATTTTCATTTGCTCCTCGGTTTTAATTATATTTGAGAAATCTGCCACAATAAATGAGGATAGTCGCGCTATTAGTGTGCACCTGCATTGCAGTCCACTTATCAATATTTACAGACCAATGCAGAGATAGGTTTGGTTGAACTAACCAGGTCAGTTACAGACAACTAGTCATTTATGACACTGTCATCCAAAATCACTATTGCTTGCCCAGTTTAAGGAAGAGGTTTAGCGAGAAAAGTTAAAAAACTGAAAGCTTTGTACTAAGAAGGAAATGTTTTTTTTTTTGCTTTTCAGTATCACATTTTGTAAAGAGTTGGTAAATATTTGCATTTGATGGTTATTTCTTTTAGGAGTCCTTATACAGGCTTGGACTGCATTAAAATAAAAAAATAACCGATTCTCTACACCCCAACCCAACTTTCCTCTTGGTAGTAACAGCAAGAGCGGCTCCATTGACATTACCTTGTCTACCACCCACAAATGACTTCTAGCAAAGCCAGGATACCGCTGCTTGTATGTAGCATTCTGCCTGCAGTGCAAGAATAGTACATTGTTCAGGAGTATTGTGCAAAGATGGTACTGGAAGCTGCTGCTATGGGTAATTCTCATGGTGACAGGGTTTTGCCCAGTTCTGATGTTACAGGAGACATATTGTTTGCAGTTTAATGTTTTTCATTGTTCAATGGTATCGATTTCCTTTTAAGAAGATAATTTTTTTTTGTATGTTCTTCAGTACCCGACCATGGGACCCCCTCAACGATCTGGTTCAGTTTGAAAAAGATGGTGCCGTCCAGACAAAAGTCAGACATAGGACTCCAATGGTACGTTCGGGGAGTGTAATTAGTCTCAATAACCAAGGGGCAAAGCGGGACAAATGCAGTTATCAGGTAGGTTTGGAGACAATATGGTGACTTTCCACTCGTCTCTGTCCTGTCAAGATCCAGGACGCATGTGTATAATGGAAGCTTAAAAGTACTAACCTCTGGCTGTAAGGCTGAAAAATCTGATTATGTCACTGTGCTTCTCTGGTATGTAATAATGCAGCTAGGGTCTTTGTGTTACTACAGTACACTAACACATGTGGAATTAAGGCCTCAGCACAAAGAAAATACATGTAAAACCAGAACTACATTAAAGCAGAGGGTTTACTTTAAAACTGGTGTACATATACAATTACTCATAGGAAATCTGAAAATCATACTGACCATTTGCTGTTTTCTATCCTAAAAAACTACTAACAAGCCAAGCTGTATGATTGTGCTACATGATCTGTGTGTGTTTACATGCACTATATAAAAATACACATATGCATGTTTTTCTCACTACCTGACATGAAATCAGAATAAACCTTACCCGTATTAGGTCAGTTAGGATTACCAAAATTATTTATATTTGCCAAATGCCAGAATAATGAGAGAATTTTTTAAGGCATTTTTATTATTTTCTGCAAAGTCAAACGAATCACTCTGCCTTTAAACAATTTGGAACAGACCATGTCTTGATGTCATGTCTTTGGAAGCTTCTGGTTTATTAGCAACATCTGCGTTAGAGAGACACCTGTGGGTGTGTTTTAAAGCACACCAGAAACACACTGCTTCTGTGTGTAACATCATGGGAAAGTCTAAAGAAATCAGCCAAGATATCCGGAAGAGAATTGTGGACTTGCACAAGTCTAGTTCATCCTTGGTTGCAATTTCCATATATCTGAACGTGCCTTGTTCATCTGTACAAACAATTATATACAAGTACAAACAAGATGGGAATGTCCAGCCACCATACTGCTCAGGAAGGAGATAGGCTTTGTGTCCCAGAGATGAATGTGCTTTGGTCCGACACGTGCATATCAACCCAAGAACAAAACTAAAAGACCTTGTGAAGATGCTGGCGGAAGCTGGTAAGATTGTGTCATTATCCACAGTGAAACAAGTACTGTATCAACATAGGCTGAAAGGCCCCTTTTTGCCAGGATGAAGCCATTACTCTTTAAGAAACATCTAAAAGCCAGATTAATGTTTGCAAATGCACACAGGAACAAAGACCTACATTTTTTGAGAAATCTCCTGTAGTCTGAAGAAACTAAAGTTGAATGGTTTGGCTGTAATGACCATTGTTCCGTTTGGAGGAAAAAGGGAGAAGCTTGGAAGCATAAGAATACCATGCCAACTGTGAAACATGGGGGTGGCAGCATCATGTTGTGGGGTTGTTTTGCTACAGGAGGGACGGGTGCACTGCGCAAAATAGATGACATCATGAGGAAATAAGATGATGTGGAAATACTGAAGCTCAACAGCTCAAGACATCCGCCAGGAAGTTAAAGCTTGCTGGAAATGGGTCTTCCAAAAGGACAATGACCCTAAGCATACCATCAAACTGGTTACAAAGGGGCTTAAGGATAACAAAGTTCATGTTTTAGAGTGGCCATCACAAAGCCCTGATTTCAATCCTATTGAAAAATTACCGGCAAAGTTCAAAACGCAGGTGCGAGCAAAGCCACCTACAAACATGGCTCTGTTACACCAGTTCTGTCAGGAGGGAATGGGCCAAAATACCTGACTTTGCAGAAAGTAATAAAAATGCCTTAAAAATTGTCTCTCTCTATTATTCTGGGATATGGCAAATATATAAATAAATATATATATTTATATATATAATTATATATATAATATATAATAATTTTATATATATATGTGTGTTTTATATATATATATATATTAATATATAATATATATATATAAACATATATATCTTATATATAGATATAAATAATGTTTGTAATATCTAGGAAATCTATGGGATGTATTTATTTTTAAGGGGATGTCCATTATTTAAACAAGGGCTCTGGTGTTAGTGGTCGTGGGGCACTTAAATAAGAGTTAACATGCCTATGAAGCCATATCTGTTCCATCGCTGCCGGTGTTCCCTGTCAATGATATGAAGTGGCCCTGTACCTGCATAAATGGCACAAGAATGAGACTGCTGATACCAGTGATTGACTGCAGCGTCACATGACTGACAAACATGACATCATTGGTGGGGAGCAATGGTGGAACAGAGTGTGCTTCACAGGTGAGTTAAGATTTTTTCTATTTTTAACCCTTTCTGACAAACAGGTCCTTTTTTATATAATGGACAACCCCTTTAATGATATATATACTGTTGTTAATGTTGTATGCTATCGGGATCTTTATGTCCTGATTAACATCTGGATGGGCTGTGTTTTTTTTTCTTTTAACAATGGTCTATTCTTGATTGACTGATATGCCGCCATTGTCTACTCGGCAATATCTGAGAGAGAAATTCTATATTTACATCTAACAGAAACAGGGGTGAGCAGGGCTAGATTATGTGGTTTTCTAGCCCATTCCCTTGGTGTTTTGAGTTGTGACTTAAAAATCTTCTTTAGATTGCAGTTCTACATGCATAATCCTTTCTGTTACAGGTTTGTGTTCCTAAGTTGAAGCACAAGTCAAGTGGCCAGCAGAAGAAAGGAGAAAGTGGGTGCTCCTCACCAGAGCTGGATAATCAGGACTCTTCTGGCAGTGAAGGTGGGATTTTATGTGTAAATGCTGAGTGACACCCCCAGCAGAAAATCTAGAGCTAAGAATAAAGAGTGTGTGAATATTGACATCTTAATACATTACTTTTTATGAATACTTAATTCATAAAAAATATCCTGGAATTATAGCACATAAAGGCCTTGGAGACAATAGGGTAAATGTAATATATGTGGGACTATGTTTGCTGAATTCCCCATTCGTATATGTTTTATGTCCCAGATAAGCATGGTCTACCACACTTGTGTCTGGCACATAAAGTGTATATAAACAGGAAATAAAACAGGCTGTGTTAGGCCTATCCTTTCATATAGCCCCACCACATTCTCCCTCGGGATACTATTTTCAGGGTATACAGGCAGTCCCTGGGTTATGAACGGGATAGGGACTGTAGGATTGTTCTTAAGTTGAATTTGTATGTAAGTCGGAACAGGTACATTTATTAAATGTAAATCCAGCACAATAGTTTTTTTTTTTTTGTTTTTTTTTAGTTTTGGGATAGTGCAGGGAAGGGTTTTTTCATTTGTTTTGCTGTCTGTGCCTCTGATAAGAAGATTTCTTCTCATTCTCACTTCATTTGCTGCTGTGGTATGCAGGACCTTGTCGTTCCACAGCTACGATCTGCTGTGTAATATGGAAATACAATTGCCAGCATGCCCCATAAGTCTCCGTTTGTAACTAGGGGACAGATGTAATTCGGAACGGTGTAAGTCGAGGACTGCCTGTACTGATGGACACCTGCAATGGAGGCATGAAACATGATGTGAATGGGGCCTGAGAGAAGCTCCTATAGTGCTTATATGGCTAAAATGTTTATATGAATCCTAAATGTTAAACCAATGCATAAAGGGGTATTCCAAACTTATACATTCATTGCACAGCTACAGGATATGCCATAAATGTCTGCAAGGTGTAAGCTCTACCTCTATGAACTCCACTTACTTTTTGAACAGGGTTGCCTTGGCACATGTTTCACCACTTATTGCTGCATTCAGTCGTGGACTGAATTTAAGTGTGCTCGACTCTGTACCAATTGTAGACATGAAAGGAGAGAAATTGTCCGAGTTCCATCTAGGGAAGGGGATCTAAATGGGGAGATTGCTCCTCCCAGTACACCGACCTATCAGATATGTATGGCATATCCAGCAGATATGTTAATACTCCTTTAAGGAAATATACATACATGACAAAATAATTTCTGTGGTAAAATAAAAAGTTTATTTGTAATCACTATTTCTAGAAGAATGAGAGTTTCACACGTTTTTATATTTGTCTAATTTAGGGCATGTTCACATGGTGTGTTGTCCGTGTGAACATACGCTGTTAGATACGTGTTTGGATCCATCTGTCGGCTCCTAAACGGACCCAAACACGTATCTAATAAATATCAATGTGATTTTATATTGCTTTAACCTTGAAACACGCATTGGTGTTCACACGAGTGATCGGATGTGCGCCTTATTGCATCTTTTGGATGCGTCCCGAGAATTGATATGTCAATTATTGGTCTGAAAGACACAGCAGGAGCCCTGTTTAAAACTATAGGGTGCGATCCTGCTGCATCCAACACGCATCCAAACATGCAGCTGCATGTTGGATACGTTTAGGATCCGATCGGCGCTGCGTTTTTTAATGCAATTTTCAGATCCTACACGGATCCAAAATCACCGCGTGAACGCCCCCCTAAGCTTTCGAATCAAAAATGATATGTGTAACAAGTATCAGTTTCTGTTAATGTAGTTATTTCAAGTAAGAATAACATGACACTGAGTGGTAAGTTAGATCACGAGCTACCAGGATTTCAAAATGTCTGCCTCCACTCCTCCATCTGTCTTGTGTGTCTCCACCACTACTGTTGTCACAATGCTGTATGACCCAAAGCAAAATCAGTATGGGAAGTCTATTGCAGGTTGTCATTTTTTTACATTTTGAGACGCATTTAAATCCTGAGAAGCTAATTTAAGGCAGAAACACTGACTTTGTGTTTAGTTACCATTAAAAGTAGTATGATGCAGTATATGTGTCGTCATTGTTCTTTCAGGACATGTCTTGGCTCATAGCACTAGAAGCAGAAAGAAGGGGGCAGACCATGGAGAACTACAGAGTGCCATAGAATCCATCAAGAAAACACAAGAAGAAATCAACAGGTGATTAGATCTCATTGCTTACTGAGTGTTCAAACCTGTGTTTCTAACTTCTTTGACTGCACACCCTGAATTAAAGATTAAGCCTCACATATTAAACATTGTATTGGGATATTTAATATGCGTTTTGCTGCTTAATGGGCTATTCCTATCACTATAGTTATTGATATTTTTAACATTTGATCACTTAATATGTGTATAGGGTTGCAGTTGAGTTACATTTACATCATTGGAGCTAAGCTGCAATATACACACCCAATGACAGTTGTTTTTAGAAGGCAGCAGTTATGTTTTGTGCATGCAAGTAAACAGTCCAAGCAGGACATTGACACAAATTCTGCACTTAAACCCAATCTAATCAAAACTTTGCTATATACTAATCATAGTTTAAAGGGGTTTTGCCACAAAGTGAGTTCCTTACCTCTTATCTGCTCAGTAGAGGAGATAAACAAAGCATGCTGAGTCATGAACGGCTGCAGGGGTTAGAGGGAGGGGGGTGAGCAGAGAATGAGGAAGAAGGGGGCGTCTGCAATGTTTACTCAAATAATTACATTACAACCAGTGGATTCTATACAAAAGACACAGGCTCAGTCACTGCTTTTTCTGCACAGTCCCTTGAAAGCTCCTTCATGTTCCCTGTCATCAGATAAGAAGTGCAAACACACAAGCGCGGCCAGATCAGCTCCTGTCAGTGTCCTGGTAGTGTCTAATGTAAACTTTCAGGAAACTAAGGGGGACTGAGCAATGCTGTAGCTCTCACAGGCTTCACTTTTTGTAATCACATATATTTAAAAAAAAGTGGTCAAATACCCATTTTGTAGGATCCCACGTCAACATTACATCATGGCAAAACCCCTTTATTACTTCTACAGTGTATTTATCATTTATACATGATTTCCCATTGTTTTGTCTAATCTTTCTACTATTCTTCTGTCCTGTAGGAACATCATCGCTCTTCGTAACCGTGTAACTACAAATGCCTCACACACAGAAAGTGGTTTCCTTCAGCAAAGAGACTATTGTATTATTATATTCCTGATTTTTCTTCAGATTGCCATTAACTATTTGTTCAAGTAAAAGGAAAGTGACAGATAGAAGTATGTGGAGTCTGGAACTGCCGCTGTGGGATTGGGACCACTTCTTGCCTCACTGACATTTTCAGTGCTTTTCTTCCCCACCACAAAGGAGGTCAGATGCGTTGGACTTTCGGGTGCAATATAATTCTTCTTTGAAAATGGTGGCCCTCAACTCTGGAGTCTTGTTCAGCTTGTCGCTTTCTGTCCATACCACCAGTAGAACAAGTAGGAAAGTGCCCGCACTATCTACGTAGCTGTCACATTGTATTCACTGTTGGATTAATTACTGTTGGACACATCACACTGTTCAGAAATGTTACAGGTTTTGTAAGAGCATGTTTTGTAAGTATGTTGCCAGCTGTCAAGTGCAGATCTACAGATTGAACTTTAACGCAGAATACTTAAGCTTTGAAAGCAAGGATCTTGCTAATACAGGTAGATGACAAATATCTCGTCGACCCAATATGTTGAGAACAGAATCCTATTACTAGTAGTAACTAGAGTATGATACCTTTTCCCTAGACAGGTAGGAAGACTTTTCTACATAGTACAACAAAATCGTCAGAGACAGGCTGGTTGGAGAAGAGCAGTAACACTACCCGGGTAAGGGTACATGAAGTATTCCATCTGACAACACTGGGTCAGCTTGCTTTAGGAACTGTAGCTACAATTAAGGCAAACTGTGCATTTCCTAGTATGTCCATTTTAGTTCATTCTTTGTCTTTCCTGTGAAATACAAATTCTGGAGAATCTTCTCTTTTAACTCTGTTGTGCTGTTCCTCTTTTATTCATTCTAGAAATGCATTTCTTAATCGGTCAGATGGGTGTTACCGTTCCAGTTTTGAGGAGGGGTATGTTGCTACACATACTGTCTCTATCAGCACTGATTGGACAATATCACACTGTTCGGGGACACACTCCCAGGAACCACACAGCAGAGATTTAAGCAAGAATGCTCCAGAATTCTTATTTCACAGGGAAAACAAATATTTACTCAAATGCACCTCAGTTCTTTTTAAGTTTTCCAAGTAGCTCCACCCAACATTAGCATTGGTTATCTAGTCAGCAGTGTACTTTTTTTAGTAATATATTATTTCACAAATTTCAATTTATTATTACTTCGCAAGGTATACAAAAAAAAATCGATTGTGCCAGCAAACTCAAGTAGACAACTGCAGCTGATGGGTCTTGTGATTTTGTTACTTTAAAGGGGTTGTCTCACTACATTGATTCATCTCACCTCAGTCCTGTTTTCTTGGTTTCATTTTGAATTCAGGGGCGTGTTTACTGGCTTCCACTAGGCTGCAGTAGAAGCCAGGTCTGTAACTATAGCAACCAGTGCTGGCAGCCTATCAGGAGAGATCATACAGGTCTGTAGCTATACTGACCTGAGGAGATGATGCAGCCCATAGAAGAGGAGACATCTAGAAATAGGTAGGATACTGTTAATGGACACATATTGCAAAGTGACTTGGTTTTGTAAGATCTTTAACATAAAAAGCAATCCTTGTAGCGAGACAACCCCTTTAAGGCTTATGTGATATCTGGGATATCCCAGCTTATTAACATTTATATATAACAGGTGTCTTTTGAAAAACACAAACATGTTGTTCATGGGTCCATAGTACCTATATTTTATAATGAATCCGCGTTGTGACCATTATCAGTTTATATCCCTTCACAATTGTACACCGTTATAGCCCTAAGTAATACGTTTAGAAATAGAAACTAGAGATATTTTTCTACACTTCAACATTGAAAGCATGGAACTGTAGCAAATTATAATATATTAGAAAGACTTTAGATCTAAAACATATTGACTATATAGCAAATGTGAAAGAAAAGTGGAGCTTTAATTGAAGTTTTGTCCTATCCCAAATAACAGGTTTTAGGTTAATTTTGTGAGAGCACTATAGCTGCAGCTCCTACAAGGTACCATTGCAGTAATCCCATTAGTCTAATCTGGGACCCGTGCTGGTGATCATACAGTAGATATAAAAACAGTCGCACTTACCATAAGTCAAGTCAAAAAACTGAGCATGTAGTTGGTTACAATTCAAAACCACTGTTGTTAGTTTATATTATTCCCCTTTTTTAATCAAATTTTGATTGTGAGGGTTAACAAGTCATCTGTTCATTGGAATACTACAGTATATAAATGTTCAGATCACAGTCAAAAAGTATCAATTAGGATTATGTCCCTTAAATTATTTGCAGTACGGTATTTAAAAGATAACCCAGATTAAGCACTTAAGCACATGGTCTTTTTGATTGGTAACAATAGATTTAAATAATTGCCCACTTGTAGCTCATACAAGTGGCACTGTAGATTCCAGTGGTACTATAAAACTGAAGATGAGTACTGCCAATGAGATATAGGACAGTGGTGCTCAGATTGTCGCATGGATTGTATACTTGCCTCATAACGCCCTTACTAATTAATATCTTGACTTAGATCAGCATAATACTACCGAGCCCATTAATTAAACAGAGATAACAGATGGCATGGGAGCACTAAGGGAATAGGTATGGGGAAAGCAGCAGCACTGGCTAGAACTGAATATTTTGCCCTACCCTTAAAGGGGTTTTGCCTCGAAGTGAGTTCCTTACCTCTTATCTGCTCAGGAGAGAATATAAACAAAGCATGCTGAGTCACAGGGGAGAGGGAGGGGAGTGAGCAGAGAGCGAGGAAGCAGGGAGCATCTCTAAAGTTTACTCAAATAATAACATTACAACCAGTGGATTCTTTATACAGCAGACAGACTCATACACTGCAGTTTCTCCCCAGCCCCTTGCAAGCTCCTTCATGTTCCCTGTCATCAGATAAGAAGTGCAAACACGCAAGCGCAGTCGGATCAGCTCCTGTCAGTGTCCTGGTCGTGTCTAATGTAAACTTTTAGGAAACTAAGGGGGACTGAGCAATGCTGTAGCTCTCACAGGCTTCACTTTTTGTAATAACATATATTTAGAAAAGTGATTAAATACCAATTTTGGAGGATCCCACGTCAACGTTACATCGTGGCAAAACCCCTTTAAGTATGATTTACATCAGTTACTTCTATGGCTGCACTTTATTATTGCAATTACGCCAGAAGTCTGCTGCAATACAGGCCAAAGTACTGTTGTACTGGATTTACACCACATTTATTATGTGTTTTGGACAGTTCAGACACTTCTGCACCTCATCCAACAAAGGGGTGCTGTCTTGCTGAGAGTGGCATGGTTTGGCGCACAACAGCGCGAGGCAAAATTTTGGCTCCATGATGGGTGTAAACCAACACAACTAACAATGTTATAGTTAGACAGAATTGTCCAAGCATGAACCAGATTTATCATCCATTGATAAATCTGCTGCATTTTTAGACTGTTTAGTCTCAGTTTACACTCTGTATTAGGCAGTATTAATGCATTTTCCCCACTAAATCTATGTTCTGTTTACCCCCAAGTAGGCTATAGTAGTACTGAGCCAGTTTGTAGTTGGCAGCCTATTGGGGGTGCTTAACACTGTTGTATACTAGACTACAGCAGAAGACAGTAAGAAGCCATAAGGTGACTTAAATTGCTCCAAAAACCAAATAGAACCTTTGGAGTAGTAATATTACAATGTTTTATTGCTGTAATCGCATGCTCCTCTTTTCCACGGATGCCTAGCTAGTTTTCTAGGCTGCCCTCAAGTTCAATGGGTGATTCTGCACTAGAGTAATACACAAGGCACTTTTCTGCTTGGTTTTATTTGCTGAACTTTCAGCGTTCTTCCCTAAGTAGTCACGCAATCTCTGGAAATGCTGGCATTTTCACCTTTTTCTACTGTTCCAGTTAGATTAGTTGTATTTATGTTTAGAATTTTTGCATTTCAAGTTAATTCACTTTTTTAACTCTTTTATAAAAATGATTGTTTAATGTGCATTTTAAGTCCTGGCCAGTAAAGCACTAACCTGCCGGCACCGTGTAACCAAGTATAGGAGGTGGCCATACTTTTTACTTAACAGTTTATTTCTGCCTCGTATATTGAGTTGTACCAGTTTGTGGGTCATTGTTATTAGATTTTCTAACACCGAGAGATATAAAATGTGCAGCCTAAGTCTAGACACACACATTATGGTAGTGGTGTAACAGGGAGAAGCCAAAAAACCTAATCTCAAACACGCAGCAAAATTGTGCATAGATACATTATCATGTAACACAATCTGCAACATATGTGTTCTATAATGTTCCGAGAATTGTTCCCTTATTGTGGTTATTACTACCTTAAAGGGGTTGTCTCACTACATTGATTCATCTTGCCACAGTCCTGTGTTCTTGGTTTCATTTTGAATTCAGGGGCGTGTTTACTGGCTTCCACTAGGCTGCAGTAGAAGCCAGGTCTGTAGCTATAGCAACCAGTGCTGGCAACCTATCAGGAGAGATCAAACAGTTCTGTAGCTATAGCGACCTGAGGAGCTGATGCAGCCCATACAAGAGGGGATATCTAGGAATAGGTAGGACACTGTTAATGGATATATATTGCAAAGTAACTTGTTTTTGTAAGATCTTTAACATAAAAAGCAATCCTTGTAGTGAGACAACCCCTTTAAAGAGGTTGTCCCACAATAGACCTTTATTACCTTTCCAAACGATAGCTGATAATTGACTGATCACTGTGGGTCCCCCACATTTGCTAAAATAATGGTCCCGATTCTGTCCTTGCTGCTGTGCTTGATTATTTTCGTCAGTCCCGGAGACTCTGACTGGAGCGGCAGTAGGCCTGTTTGACCACTGCAAACACAGTGAGGAAGGATGGTGGACCCTGTTCCTGCTCTTTGAAATGGCTGAATAATACCCCACCAACGTGCTTTCACTGTGGTGTGTGAATTGATTTCTAAACGTACCAGTCTGAAATCTTTAATTTTTTTTTCTCCAATCCTGTATGTGTGAACATGCCCAGTGTTAAGATGTGATGCATTACTGAAACTTAATTCTAAAATCTTACATTTCTGAACCCATGACAGCTTTAGATATTTGCCAAAATGAAAGGGAAAGTGGTAAAAGATGACAGCTCGTCCTGCCAAAGCAATTGGAACATTCCATACCATACAGTAGACAAAGCTCCACCGTGTGGAGAATTGTGGGTTTACTGTCTGACCCTTGTGTCATACCAAAATTTCTTTACTAGAGTAGGAGTGTATCCATATGATATGGATTGTCTATAGACATTTTAGCTGTAGTGATTTACATATTTGTATGTACAGTAAGTAACCTTATATAAAGAATGAAACACAACATTGTATTTTGCAGATTTCTCATGAGAATCTTAAAATGCTACATACATATGATAATCGATCCCGTTATGTATACCGTAACGCCCTTAAAGGGGTTGTCTCACTACATTGATTCGTCCTGTTTTCTTGGTTTCATTTTGAATTCGGGGGTGTGTTTACTGGCTTCTACTAGGCTGTAGTAGAAGCCAGGTCTGTATCAGGAGAGATCAAACAGGTCTGTAGCTATAGCGACCTAAGTAGCTGATGCAGCCCATACTAGAGGGGATATCTAGGAATAGGTAGGACACTGCTAATAGACACATATAGCAAAGTGACTTGTTTTTGTAAGATCTTTAACATAAAAAGCAATCCTTGTAGTGAGACAACCCCTTTAAGGCATTGTGTAGTCTTATTAGTGCAGAGATCAATCTTTTTAGTCTGCACTGAAGGGGTTTAATACCTACGTCTTCAGGCTCAGAACACAATGAAGAAGAATTGTATAGTGAAAACTGTGTATTTAGAAACGTTTCATTCATGTACAGGGGAATTTTAATGATTAATAACTGTACAGTGCACTCCACAATTGTGTGAATAGTAGAATGGTTTATTACTATAGAAAACTGGCTTAGCAATATAAAATCTAGTATATATCATCACATGTAATTTCCACCTTGCTCCAGAGTTCTTCTCCAAGAAGCATATCATACTATACTCCAGAAGAACCACAATCGTCCTATGTTTGTAAGAATGGCAGTGTTGTGTATATATGGTAGAAGCCCCCTTCCCCTCCTCCCACACACACATATCACTTGTATGTATATATACTGAGAAAGGTATGTTAGGTCATCTATTTACTAGGCATGGTTTGTTGTGAACATCGAGTCCAGCGTGGCTAACCTATAAGGTACAATCTTGAAATTTTGACAGATTTCATGGGACTGAGCATAATTGTACCCTGGAACTCCGCTAATCATGTTGTAAATGACACAGCTTCTGGCATCATTTCATGACGTCCTGATATAACATTGCAGAGTCCATTTTACTGCTCTAGAGGGAGCCAAAAATGCCTTGCTGTTTTGCCAGTGAGAAAGCAAGAGCATTTGTCCCTTTAGTGCAGTAGATGCTATTATAGGGAGTAGAATACAGTAGCGGTGTTATCATTTTTCTGTAGATCATGTATTTCATGTACTACATGTGCACTTTTTGGATGAGACTGATGGCCCAATAGCTGTCCGAGCATTGTTAACTGTGCCTTTTTGATAAATGAGTTTGTAGAGATGTTTCTGGGTTTGTGCCATATTCGTACGATCACAGGTTTCAAGCCCATGCTCTTACTTTTCTAAGAGGATTTGCAATACTTGGTCAGATATTTATCTCCTTCACTATTGAAGGGTAAGCTGTGTGTACTTTCAAGTTAATCGGCTTTCTTCTGACTGGACTCCCTTCCACATGGAGGCATAGCAGGGTCAGAGGGGAGCCTGTGACGTATCTTACATTGTTGCATTTATGTCCACTTATTGGGTTTATATACAATGAAGTCATTACAATTTGTGGCATTCTTAATAGCCATAGAAACAAGCAGTGACCTCTTACACAAAAGTGTGACTTCATTATGCTGTTTCAAATCTTCTTTTTTATTATTATTATTTGCATCTCACAGCTTTTAAGTGCAAGAAATCCGGTGATTCATCTGAGTTCTATAGCCTGAGGACATCTAAGTGCTTGTAACATATGCACTAGGACTCCAACAGAGAAGAGGTTGGACTAGGTGTGACTGAAGGTTTATATATTTACACCTTTGTTCTCTTTCATTTACAAACCGGAAAAAAAACCTTGTAAACTGGACTCATGTACTTTTCGGCACGCCTGTTATTTTACCATTGTTGCTTGTTTTGTACTGTTACATTTTTAAACAACCAATAGACTGTTATATAAACAATGAGAAAAGACCAGTGTTATGTATTGATGAAGAGCCAGAACCCATGACAAAATGAATGTGATAAGACTAAGAGAAAAACACCACAATTATTTATATATATGTACAGCAGAGGTTTATTTGATGATTATTTGTGTTAAACCTGTGAGCAAGAATTGCATTGTATCTTAGCCAAACTTTGCATATGTTGGCTCTCATGCATAATTACCATTCCAGCCAAAACTGGAGTTGTAGCTAATATCAACCTTTCAGGTAAGATAAAAACGGTCTTGTCGGCAATAGTTATACATGAGGGCCAATGCTTACAGGAAGCTAAACTAAGATGGAATGAAGAATGGCAAATGTCTTGTCGTGTAGCATGTTAACCGTTCATGTGTGTTTAACATCTTGTTCAATGGCTTTGAAAATCGAAGCACTACCACTGGTCAGTAGTTTTGTATTTCCAATTAGAATAAAAATGTGATCATAAATCAGTCCTGGCTGCTTTGTATGTACTGATACGTTTTTTGTATAAAAGATGCTGATTTAAGTCTACAAAAATGGATTGCTAATAACACACACGCATATATATTATTTGCGGGTCCATTCTCAACAAGTAGACATTAATGGCTACACTGATTTTTAGTGTGCCCTTTATCCATCATTGAAAAATATCCATTTAAAGAATTGGCAAGAATGTTTTAATAATGAGACCTTTAATAAATGAATAGTACTTCTACAAGAGAATTGAAAAAAAATATCCAGGTAATCTAATAACATCACACCAACAATAAAGATAAAAAACTGACACAACCACAGCGCTTGTGTAAAAACCTGAGGAAAAGTAGGGTCTGAAAAACGCAGTTGTATAACGAGTTTATTTCAGTAGTAAAATGTTGTACTGTGTTAGCCATAGAAAGTAGTAGAAGAGTGAAGAAATCAGGCAACCTTTTAGAGGCTGAGTATATTTAATGGTGAGCTTTGGAGAGTACTAGCTCTCTTCTTCAGACATGATGTTATACAAGAAACTGAAAATTTACAGACTTTTTATAGACAAAAGACCTGGACCTTCAAAGGAACTTAGAATCTTTAAAAATCACAAAATGCTATTTAAGTAGAGAAATCATTTACAACAGGTCAATAAATAAATCTGGAAACTTGTGAGACCTGACAGGAGGGATCAGTGATTTTTGTTGTTATCTGTTAACTAGCAGGTGTGATTTGTGACCCTCACAGTTCATACATAGTGTGATATGAAGCTGGAATGAATATAAGAGTTTTAAATATTTGCATTAACTTATATTCCCATTCCTTTCTCTCCCTCTGTGTCTTAAAATGTCCCATTAAGACCACAACCTGCAAGTCTTCCATAGAGTGGTCTTCTCTGGAGAAGTGTGCGGCCACTGGGAGATCAGTTCTGCTGTTATTAATGGTGAATCTGTGTGAATTCATGCGCTGAGTCTCTGCCCTGTTTCCCCCACATAAAGGCCTGTGGTCGGACATTGCACACACATTATGAGATACACAACATTGGATGACCTGCAGGAAAATGTCCCCCTAATTCTGTGCACCTGCTGTGACTGTGGGACAGGTACACTGTCAGCGGTGTGGATGTGCCTGCAGGTCTTGCACCTATTTTGCAGGCAGGGTGAGGTGCCATCTTCAGTTGGGGCTTTAAGGGCACTGCGGACAATCATATGCCGCAGGTTATGTGGTTGCCGAAAGTGGTTTACTTCAGGATACACTGCAGTGAGACATTTTATCCCAACACTGGTACATACTCTAAGAATTACCTTCCCACTAATGATTACATATAAGAAATCCACAACTTCGGGTAATATTGTAGTTCCAAACTGCATGTGCAAAAGGACTAGAAAAGTTTGCTCTATGTTTTCCACTTTTTTAGTAGGATATAGTTGTAACACAGGCAAATGCACTTTTTGGGAACTTGAGATATGCTGGCAACCTGCTTAATTGAATAGTAAGGGCTTCATCAATTGATTGTAAGCCAGCATGGTGAATTACATGTAACTGCATGACTGACACCTTATATAAGCCCTATCTATACCACTTTTTTTTTTTTTTTTAGGTATTTACGGATATATATATATATATATATATTCATCTCTTCTTTGCCATTTTTATTTTGGGGCATGTGAATTCTCTTATTAAAGGCTTTTTTACAAATAGAAAAAGGAGAGGAGCACTTTACAAAATGCAGAATACAAGTGCATCCAAAGTAGTGGACAGTTATACAATGCTAATAAACAAGTAGAACAAGAAGAGAGTATAAGATCTTCAGGATAACATACATAACAGGTTAAATGTGAGCAAATAGAAAAAAACTATAACACCCAGGTGGATGCAGTTACTTTATTACTTGGTTTGGAGATTTCATGGATTGGTAACTGATGCATCCATTGTGATTAGAAGTCTCTCAAGTTGGCGTGGAGTGCTGCTGCTGTTGTATTTCGAAGATGCATGACATAGCAGCATAATTTACAAAGTATCACAGCAGACAATTTGAGTTCTCGTGTAATTAAAGGGGTTTTCTCACAAAGTAATAAACATATAGTGTTGTAATCCCCTATATAAAACTTAGCTTTGAATGCCAATATTTAAAATCACATAAATCCTATTACACCCTACACTTACCCTAAGCGTGGCAATGGGAACAATAGGATATACAATCCCCTGCTTAACAGATAATGGGGTAGCCACCCCAAGTCGGGCGGCCCCAATAGGAACCTAATTCTCGCGATGACCCTAGCAAGTCCCTAATGACTATTTTTATTATTATTTATTTTCAAGTGCCACTAATTCCAGGGCGCTATGCATGCGAGGTGGAGGGGGGGGGTTACACATAACGTGTTAAAGTAGAAGGGCAACACTAATTGACTAACAACTGGTACAGCGGGAGAGCAGACCCTGTCTGCAAAAGCTTACAATCTGACTAAAAGAAAATGGTCTATATCTGATTTCTCAAAATGATACTATTAACTCAGTTAGATAAATCTAGACACAACAAATTGTCTTCCAAAACATCTGACAACACTGATCTTCCTGTTGGGTATGTATAACACAAGCATAGATATTGAGTGTTACAGTTTGTATGGTGCACAGTGAAAAACATGTCTGGTATACCACATAGCTATATTCTTTTTATTCCAACGCGTTTCCTGCATGTGGTATAACTAGGCTCATCAGGAAACCAATGACTATTCAACAGCATTATCAACAGATTTCACCTCTGTAATCCAAAACCATATTTTAACAGATGTACAGGTTCTTCATATACTCAGTGATGCAGTGCACATACTGTCACATTACTTATTGTATACAAATAACCACATACATTGAAAGACATACATCCATAGGTGTCACAAAAGCAGGGATAGATCCCCACAAAAATAAAGTGCTTATACAAATACTAGAGGCAGAATCCTCCATAGTATAGTCCCAGTACCGATCTAAAATCTAAATGGGGACTATCTGTCCCTGCTTTTGTGACAGTTATTGATGTTTTGGATGACAATTTGTTGTGCCTATATGTAGCTACCTGGCTTCATAGTAACCTTACTGTGAGAAACCAGATATTGACCCTTAACTAAGTCATTAAGGACTTGATGGGGTCATTGCGAGGAGCAGGTTCCTGTTGGTTTCACCCCTTATTGGGGCGTCTACCCCATTATCTGTTTGACAGGGAGTTGCAGAGCCTATTGTTTCCATTGCCATGCTTATTGTAAATGTAGGGTGTAATAGGTTTTATGTGATTTTAAATATTGGCATTAAAAGTTAAGTTTTATATGGGGGATTACAGCACCGTATGTTTTTTTTCTTTTTCAACTAATTTTGGGGTTGTAAACCAGTTTATCGGATCTTAAAGGATCCTATAGCATCTAATGTGGTTGTTTCAGGTTTTCTCACAACATTGATTAGCTTTCAACATGTAGGGAAAGGTAAATGAAGACTTTTACTTTTCGGACTATAAAACGCACTTTCCCCCTCCCCCCCCAAATTTGGGTAGAAAACAGGGCTGCGTCTTATAGTCCGAATATACTATCTCAGAGTGGCAGGAGGGTGGAGAGGAGCTATGCTGCGGAAAGCCGGCAGCAGGGTTTAAGGGGTTAAACCAAGCTGCAGGCTTCCTGCAGCATTGCAGCACTCCAGTCTCCAGTACAGTGCCGCTAGTACGCAGGGATGGAGCCAGCGGCCACACTCAGTACAGCACTGCTGGTACACAGGAATGAAGCCGGCTCCATCCCTGCGCTCAACACTTTAGGCTCTGCCACGTCTATCTGAATGGGGATGGTTGCTGCACACCGCTCCTCCTTCTAATAACCCCATGCAACATAATTGTCAGTTGTCATGGCAGCAGGAAGCCTCATGCAGGCTTCCATAGCTGCCATGTAGCGGGCAGCAGGAAGCCTCATGCAGGCTTCCATAGCTGCCATGTACAGGGAATGTACACTTATTACACCCTGCCAGGGTGTAATAGGTAATGAATGAAAGTCCTATGTACAGAAATACAATAGTACTGCTGTATATACCATAGGGCAAGGAGGTGTGCCCCCTTGTAGTCAAATACCCTAGGGGGACTAAGTATTAAAGTAAAAAAAAAGTTTTAAACAAATAAATTTTAAGTTGAAATCGCCCCCTTTTGCCGTTTTACAAATAAAAAGTTAAACAGAATCTGTAGCGTTCCGTCCGTTCAATCTATTAAAATAACATTAACATAATTTATCCTATACATTGAACACCGTAAAAGAAAAAAATTCCAAACGCCAAAATCGTGGATTTTTTGGTCATTTCATATCCCCAAAAGATTGGAATAAAAAGGGAACAAAAAGTTGCATCTATCCCAAAATGGTAGCAATAAAAACTACACTTCAGCCCACACTTTTTTGCTTTAAATTTTTTCCCTATTTTCCCCCCTCTAAAACATGAGGTATTCACCTCTAACCAGATTATTTTGTTTACCTGTGAAAAGCAACTTCTGTAGGTTTTTTTTCCTGCAGTAATCTCACTGTAATAGGGCCAGCTAGGAATAGCAGAGCTGATATGCTAATCACTGCTATAGAACTACCCATATCCTTACCGGAAACTGTGAATCTGAAGCTGTCCGTGAAACAGCATGATGAGAAAATCCTTTTAAGGACCACTGGAAGTAATAAAAATAGTTTTTTCTCTAAGAAGTAGAATGTCTGATGAATGAATATCATATTATTATTAACCTCACATTAATAACCATACAAGAAAAGTATTAGATGGTACCGGCAACGATAAAGAGAAGTGTGTTGTCTTTTAGACCAGAAGTGTTCAGCAATATAACCTATATCCAGAAGATTTGCAGAGTATCAGTCAGTCCCTCCTATTTGCTTATGTAGGACAAGTCTGTCTCCGCTCCCTTCTCTTAGTGTCTCCATCCTCTACAATTGGTGAATTTTCTTAAACCAGTCTGAGCCTGAACGAGTGGAGTTTCTCCAGATTCTGGAAACAATCAATCTGGCTACTACCCGGTTTCCCCTAAAATAAGACATTTAGTTATGAAATTCAGAGTTTGGCTGCTTATGCTGATGCTTGTGATGAAACCACTACAGTATATTAATACATGTTGATGTTTTGTTCAACAATAAATGTGAATTCTTGTTCATATAAAAAAAAAAAAACATCCCCTAAAAATAGTCTTAGCTCGTCTTTAGTCTTATTTTCAGGGAAACCAGGTATAATAAGGAAAAGAAGCAAGCGCTTCCTTAGATGACTTACATGTCCTGGTAGCATAGAGAGTAGAAGGGGCTGTTTACACGGCACAGAACAAATACCGCTCAGGAAATCCCAACCGCTATTTGCTCTGTTTCTGGTACGCAAGGGGACGGCTTTTGTCTGCGGTTTGTGGAGAAAAGCCCTCCCCCTTAGCACTCACATGTTCTGCCCGAAAGCCAGGCGGAAGAATGAACATGTTCTATGTTTTTCGGACCGCTGGCGGTCTAAACAAACAGCGGAAAATCCATGCAGTGGGGACTGCTGCATGGATTTTCCATTAAGATATGTTCACACAGTCAAATTTTGGCACACCGAAATTATGGTAATCCACAGTTCTCATAGAACTTTTTCCTCTTCTCCCCCTCCTCCCATCATTATTAGAATAAGTTAAAGTAGTACAAGGTTTCATTAACAATCAGAGGCTTGATAATAAAGGATTACACCTAATATTAATTGGGTTGGAGTAGCTTTACTTTACACACAGCTTCTCAAAAGGTGTGGACTGGGAATAAAAGAATGGGACAAGTTAGGTGGCATAAAAGAGGCATTACTTTGAAAAGTAATGCCAATGTTTATAGTGTGTTCTGAGGGCCATTGTTCATAAAGCGCTTCCTAACAGCTCCATACCTCGGCAAATATGTGATGGGGCCTGGAAATCATCACAGCTTAAAGTCAAAGGATGTTCTCATGAACTGTGTATTCACTTAACAGATAAGGGCTACAAAAGAGAGACTAGGTCTGCATACTCACCTAGTTAGATATTTAAAAAAAGAATGTAGTTTTTAAAATGGGGTAGTTAATGGAGTTTTTCTAATGTTCTATAATTTCTCAGCCTTTGCAAACTTGTCTGGGAAGATAAAAACATAATTTACTGAAAAAAAAAAATTACAATTATATTTGTAAGCCTTAAAGGGGTTGTATCATTTCATTAAATGGTCTTCAGAATAAGGGGACAGTGAAAACAAGCAACTTTGCAATTAGATGTCATTAGCAAAGCTGTCTTGTTCTCACAGTTTTCCTTATCTTCTGTTTCTGTTTACACTGATATCCAGTGCTGGTTGGATCCCTCCTCCTTGCAGTTCACTAGCTGAGACCTCATTTACATTCTGTTCGGCCCCTGGTCGGCTGTATTCACAGAGCTTGCATTCCTGCTTTTCACTCAAAGTAAGGGACCGGCACATTTTCACTCTGCACAGCCAGAAGAAACAGAATAACACTGCAGGGCTTCTACAATCAGGAAACAGTACAATTGTGTGTCGATCCCTGCCTCTCCTGCATAGAAGGGAGATCTGTGCCGTTCACAGAAAGCTGAGATCAATGCTCAGTCTTGATTGAATGCAGCCTGTGGTATGTATACAGCTCTTACAAAATAAGACTGATAGGGAGTGACACAGTGACATGTGGACTCAGAGATGGGGGGGGAGGGAAGTCTCGGAAGCCAGCATGAACAGTGAAGGGGGATGATGTCACCCAGCTGGGAGGGGAAGAAACACCCCTGCATTTCTAGAGTTGAGAAGCTGAGAGCAGTATGAATCAGCCAAACTAAGGAAGCAATACATCCCCTTTAAGTATGCTCAAAAACATAGGAAATTCTGTATATTAAGATACTTGTATAATATGTAAACAGACATAACAAATTGGGAAGAAAATTTTTTAATAAGTAAAGAAAATCCGTACTATAATTTTGCCAACAACTGAAAGTACAACTTGTGACAAAAAGACAATATCAGAATTGTTTGGATACATTAAAAATTTGAGTTATTACCTGAAATACACACACATCAGTTTTCTAAAATGTTGCTAGGTCCAGAGGCATAATTTCAAGCTACAGGGCCCCAATGCAAAATCTATAAGAGGACCCCCACCAACCATGTGCCATTTATTATACTGGTACTTTCATATGTGGCAGAGGCCTTTAGGCCCCATCAAGCTTCTGGGCCCAGTAGCGGCTGCTACCTTTGCATCCCCCTATTTGGCTGGGTCCTTAAATGATTTCTTATCTGTCTATAGCAGAACAAAACAAATGAGTGTCCTAACTACAATCAGAGACAGGTTAATTAGCAGTAGATCAATTCGGTTCCCATACTATAAATCTGCAGAGCAGACTAGAGCCAGTGCATTTTCACTTTCTTCCCTAAAGTGCTCAGTGAGACAGGTGCCTCGCTATATGAAGTAATTCACTGAGACTAACAAGAGCTAGGGTTAAAATATATGGGGCAGCCAGAAACCAAATGTGTCACATAGTACCCATGTTTTTAACTGGCTTTATTACTGGCTGTATGAATTTGACCATGTGACCATTAACAATGGTATCAATGTTAATGACCACAAGATTTTCCCAGTGTTGACCTGCAAATCACTAATCAAGCCAAGTACCAACACTGGTGTAGCATGCTTAGCCCCGGTTCACACGGCTTATTCCAGACGGAATTGCGAGCCGTTTGCGCTTGCAATTCCGGCTTGAATAAGGGGCGGGGCGGGGGCGCGGCCCGTCGGCCCCATAGACTTGCATTATCCACAGCGCGTATTGCGCCTGGATAATGTGCATGTCAGTTTCTCCCCGCCCGGCGGCTTTGCCGAGCGGGGAGGAGCGACGGAATCCACTGTTCTCTATGAGAGCTGTGGATTACCGTAATTACTGCGACGGATTGGCGCCGTACTGCAGCGCAAATCCGGCGCGCAGTACGGCACCATTCTGCGCCAAAATAAGCCATGTGAACGGCCCCTTAGGCTGTTCTCGGCTGCATTGTGACTTCGCTGTACCCACCCCTTCTATTTCCATCCTTACATTTCTTTCCAAGCTTTATACATGGAGCTGTCCCTTTTCTTCAGTTCAAAGATGTACCAAGATGCATCCTTCCAGTTAAGCTTGGCATAAATGCCACTGGTAACATGACTGTATGGAGTCCTACCTTGGCACTTCTATCCCTGGCAGAGGTATCAGATGTTGCATTTTATTTAGCTTTTCAATGCTAAATAAAGACACTACTGAAGGTCTTGTTGCCTCATCCTCCATCATAGCTACTATGGACATGTGGTGCACCATATGTATACATACACCTATATACCTACAGGAGACCTATATACCCACAGAAAGCTTATATACCTATCTACCAACTGGGGCTATATTTGGGCCTACAGGGAGCTGACTTACCTACATACCTACCAGGGCCGGACTGGGAATAAAAATCAGCCCTGGCACAAAGCCCCCAGCAGCCCACATACAATATCCGCTTACAAAATGCCCTTTTGTTCTCGCACCTCGCCACTTTCTAAAATAAACTACACTATAAAGGTGCTTTCACACAGAGCATTTTTTTTGCATTTTTTATGTGTTTTTGATGCGTTTTTTGTGCAAAAAGGCAGAGTAGTTAATGCTGTACATTTCTGCACAAAAAATGCATTAAAAAATGCACCAAAACCGCTCCGAGTGAAAGCCCCCTAAACACAAGCAAGAAAGAAACAGTGGTGCAGAGAAACCCCTCGTCACAGAGTCAGGTGTGCGCTTGCTTTACAATCCGGGACAAGCCCACACTGACACTATACAAGAACCAACATAACCTACAACCCCACCAATCACATCACCAGTAATCAGGTCACCATCACATGAATACAGCACTGACTCAACAAAGAAGTAAAATGACCCCTGACAGCAGGGACTCACAGGAGACGTCATCTCTGATGGGAGTTGTCTTTTTTTCTTTTCCATCTGGCCCAAACCTCCATGATGTCTTCCCTGATGAATCGTTCCCTTCCATTTTTTCTCTGTCCAGTACAGCATGTAATGTCTTCTTCTCCCGGTCACTACTCGCCCCTGTTGAATTTATCACAAATACATCTTAGACTCCTCTCTTTTACAGCACTTTCCTATCAATTCCCCAAACAGCGTATGTTAGACCCTAAAAATTAGAAATTAAAAAATGTCAGATAAGTGGCATGTAAATAGGTAGACCCCCATTAGGTAGGTAAACAGGGCCTTTTCCCCCATTATTTGGTAGGTTAAACAGGGCCACCTGTAATAGCCAGTAGCTGGGGCTGCCCCCAGAAACTAGTCAGGTAGCTGGGGCTGCCCCCAGTAATCAGCCAGGTAGGGCCAGGGGCAGTAATTAGCCAGCTAGGGCCAGTATGTAGGCAGGCAGGGCCAGTATGTAAGCAGGCAGGGCTAGTATATAGACAGGGCCACTTATAGGTAGACAGGGGCAGTATATAGGCAGACAGGGCTGGTATATAGCTAGACAAGGCGATATATAGCTAGACAGGGCTGGTATATAGGCAGACAGGGCTGGCATATAGCTAGACAGGGCATGAATATAGCTAGACAGGGCTGGCATATAGCTAGACAGGGCTGGCATATAGCTAGACAGGGCTGGCATATAGCTAGACAGGGCTGGCATATAGCTAGACAGGGCAGGCATATAGCTAGACAGGGCTGGTATATAGCTAGACAGGGCTGGTAGTTTTAAAAAAATAAGTAAAACCAATACTCACCTGATGTCTCTGCTTCCTCTTCTGTCCTCCTCCCCGGAGCGGCCGCCGGCAGCAGTGTGCAGGACGCGGAGTGGGTGCGCGATGACGTCATCACATCGCGCGCCAGCCCCGCTGCCTCCTGGGAGCTGAACAGACAGGATCAGAAGATCCGGCTGTTCAGCCTCAGCCACTGCTTGCACCGCGCGGTGCAGGCGGCGGCCGTGATGGCTGCATGGCTGGGTCGGTGACCCGGCCGTGCAGCTGTGTGGCGAGGGGGGCCTGTCGGTCCCCTGCCACAGGGGTCTGGTCACATATGCGACCATTGCGGCCCCTGTAGCGCGCCACAGACCGGCGCCGGGACTCGGGGCCCACCGGAGGGAAACACTGGTCCCCTCGGCGGGCGATCCGGGTGATCCTGATAACTACCTACCTAAAGAGGACCTATATATCTAGCAACGAGGGCCTTTATTTCCACCTACAGGGGCCCTATATACCTACCCACCTACAGGCAGCCTACTTTGTTACCTACTGGGGTCCTACCTATTGAGGGAGGCCTATATACCGATCTATCTACTTATTGGGGGATCTATAAATCTACCTACTTAATGAGGCCCAGGAAGCTGGTTATATATGTATATTACATACATGTATAATGCTGACCCACAGGGCTGATCAGTATAACTGCAGACTGATTGTCAGCTCTGTGGGTCAACATTACATGATATAATGCTGACCCACAGAACCGACAATCAGTCTGCAGTTATATGATATTGGTTACCACATACTATACCCCTAAGTGACACAGAATGCACATTGTGTTTTTTTTATGCACATATTAAACTTCCAAAACCTCCCCACCCCACTGGGCTGTGGAAAAATAGTTTTGAATAAAACTGGTCCCTGTTGGAAAAAATGGTTGGTGAGCGCTGCTCTAGACGTTATTAAAAATTCTCCCTAATCTTGGGCCTCCACCAATGCTGCCAGGTGTTCCCTCTGGATCAAACAGTAAGCAGGGAATGTACCATCAAAAATATTAATTTCTGTTAATCTACTATTTCAATCAGGATCTTCATTTGGGCTACTACTAGAAAATACATTGGATTACCTTAGCAAAGGCTAAGGAGCCAAATTTCCAGACACCAAGAAAAAAAGTGCTGTAGAGGTCCTTTTGTAAGTTCAAGATGTAAAAACCATCTGCTTGGTCATTTCTGTGTTAGAAAGAAATTACTTTTTAGGGCATGTCCCCACGGCACGGGTTTTCGGACAGTTTTTCAGGCGGTCTGTGGTTTTGCAGAGCGCCTGAAAAACCAGCCAAAAATGAGCACAACAGTGTTCTATGGAAAACCCGTGCAGCAGTCCCCACTGCACGGGTTCTCCGCCCGCAAAACATTCTACAAGCACAATCTTCCAACCGGTTTTCGGACGGAATCTGTGCTTGTGAAGGGGGAGGGCTTTTCTCCGCTCATCGTGGAGAAAAGCCAACTACCCCACGGCCATGGGGATGGCCGCAAAACAGGACAACAACCGGTCGGGTAAACCGACCGGTATTTGTCATCTGCCGTGGGTACGCACCCTTAATCACCCTAAACCTGGGGGGATCACCAAACCCAATTTGTTTTCTTTTTGCTCATAGGAAAAAAACAGTCAAATGACCCTTCACGTCAACCCCGGGGCCTTCCCCTTCAGATTTTATCACACCTTTTTTTTTAAAAAATTAATATATTTACAGCAGCCCTGAAGTTAAATAAAACCTTGGGTGGGGGGGATGCCCTATTTAGCCGGAATGATAATTTTGGGGAGCTTTTTGGGTTGGTCTTGGGATAAAAAATTTTTTTTTAGCATGAACGAAACTTCAGGGTAAAATATGGGTCCCTTCGTATTTTATTTTTAGTAAAAACCCGGTAAAAAAAAGGTCAAACAGCCAATCTAAACAAGGCCTGCTCTCGAGCTCAAAAAAAAACAAAGTTGAACTTACAGACTTGCAAGGCATAGACATGGCGTGACAGCTCTGGGGCTCCACAGCAATCTCCTCCCAGGGCCAAAAAGGGAGTCCAGGGGTTTTAGGCCCCACCTAGTCACTGGCCCTATTTATATAGGCCGGTAAATCTTTGGGCATGGGAAAACCCCCCCCAACTCTTTGCTTGCTCCCAATGAAAAGCCATCCCGGATTGGCTGGAAGCCAAACTAACACTAAACATGTGTCAACTGCCTGATGTGTTGACACCTATCAAATTTGGCTTTTCATTTCACCAAGCTCCTTACCTTGGTGACATGCGTCTGAGCTTCTCCAGGTATATGCCAAGAACCTGGCTGGAATACATACACTGTTACATACTTTTCTACTTGTTGCCTTACAATGGCTAGAAGCTGAGCGCTGTGATATATAGGTTTATATGGGTTAAAGAAGGATTTCTGAGTAAAAAAACAAGAAAAATACTTACCGGACCCTTAAAAAGTAGGGGTCCCGCTGCCCCCCGCCCACAATTCATGATCATAGCTTTTCCTTTTTTTTTTTTCAAACACATTTTATTGGTATCTCCATCATAGAATATTTCAACAATACAATTTCTGCATTACATTGCACATTTAACAGTCTGATACCGGAATTTATAACATAGCATATTGTTAGACCCAAAAAAATTAAAGTCATAATATTATGGTTACCTCATGCTTAATACAGAAATAAATGCGGTATCTCTTGAGGTTTCCTATCATCGCTAAATTTGGGCATCCAAAGTGCCAAAACATTTTGAGACTCCCTGATTAAGTTTTTCAAAAAGCATGACACAAGCGACACATCAGTTTTCTGTCATAAAACCGAACAATAAAACCTAAAAACGTTTAACCAAAAAAAAAAAAATTAAACAGCCAGGCCAAAGAAGCAACAATCGCTCTCACTTTTCCCCATTCGTTCACGACCCCCTTGTATTTTTTTAATCTGCCTAAAGGGCCCCCCAAATAGCCTCCGATAAAACCATTTTGTATATTTGGGAAAATATTCCCCAATGTGCCATCTCTTGTTAGTGTAAAATTTTTTTTCTCCAAAAATGTTTTCCCCTTTCCTGAAAAACTTTTTTGCTACATCCCTTTTGTCGTTCTGCATACACCGTCAGATATGGCATAAAATTTTCGTTTGCTCTACACCATTTCAATATTTGGGACTGCAGCCTCCAACCATTTGGCTAATATACATCTCTTCGCCACCATTAAAATGATATGTATTATAGCCGGCAGATCACTGCTCCGGTGATCCACAGACATTTCATCCACACCGTCTCTTCCATGTAGCAGGAAGACTACTGGTGACATGGGAATCTGGCCCTCGCATAGGGATAAAAGCAACTCCCTCACCTCCCCCCAGAATGCCTGCACCGCTGGGCATTGCCATAAACCATGAAACAAATTGGCTTTGGGCTCTCCACATTTTGGGCATGCTGTAATTCTATCCGGGAAGCTAGGTGACGGGGGGATGTCAAAAGCGTAAATGGCAACATGAACAATTTTAAAATATGTCTCGCGCCATCTTTCATTAATTATGTGCTTACGTATCAACCTCCAACCCTCATTTATTTCTGATTCTATATCCGCTTTACCTGTCCATCCACTCCACCTCCTGAATCCATAACTTGCGTCAAATTTAATATATTTGTCCCTTATCTGTGCATATATGGTGGCGATAGTCGTCCTCTTTGGTTCTATTCCTATCAGCTTGTCAAAAGCGTTTCTGCCTCGCTCCCTGCTAATGTTTTGAAGTCTTGAGGTGCAGAAGGACTTAATCTGAAGATACTGCAGAGTCTGGGAATCGGGGAGATTAAATTCTATTTTGAGATCTTCAAAAGATTTGTATCTATTTTCTCTGGGTGAAAAAAATTTTTTCCAGTGAGGATATCCCTGCTTCCCTCCATTTCCTAAACCATCCCCTATTTTTTCCCTCTCGGAATTCCTCATGATCCCATAGAGCAGTGTTTCTCAACTCCAGTCCTCAAGACCCACCAACAGGTCGTGTTTTCTGGATTCCCTTAGCATTGCACAGGTGATTGTAATTATGCTGCACAGGTGATTTAATTATTGTCAGTGCAATGTGTGGGAGATCGTGAAAACGTGTCCTGTTGGTGGGTCCTGAGAACTGGAGTTGAAAAACACTGCCATAGAGGGAGGTATTTCGAAATCCTATGGGGCAACCCGTATTGCTTCCTCAGCTCCTTCCACGTAGCCAATGTGTCCTTAAGTAAAACAGCATGTCTTGCTGACCGTGGGATGTTAGCCTGCTGGAGGTGCAATAAACTGGTAAGAGGCACTCCAGCCAAACTTTCATCCAGTTCCCAATCTGAATAATAATTTGTTTTGTGCACCCAATCGATGATATGCCTCGTAAGACAAGCTATATTGTAACTCCTAAGATTAGGCAAATTGATACCCACCTCCGACTTCAATGATTGTCATTTGGAGAGAGCTATTCTTGGCCTCTTTCCGTGCCATACAAATTTGGAAACCATAGTATTATATTGCTTGGCATCAGTATGACGGAGAAGAATAGGGATTGTCTGTAATGGGTACAGAAAACAAGCAAAGGAAATCATCTTCACAAGATGTATGCGCCCTAGAAGTGATAATAGGAGGTCTTGCCAACCCTGTAGCTCCCTCTGAGCTTTCTCAAAGAGCAAGATATAATTTAAACTATATAATGTGGATGATGTATGGCCTATTTTAACACCCAGGTATTAAATGTATTCTTTCGCTATCTTTATTCCCGTCGCTCTAGCTCTGTCTCTCTCCCCTGCTGTCCCTCCCCCCAACCAAAGAAGCTCACATTTGTCTCGGTTTGGGCCCCCGATTAACCCCGAAAAAGAATCCAAATTGCTCAAATCAATTCCATTACTGAGTGCGGGCTAGGGGGAGCCCGGACTGTTCAGAAGGGGAGCACATCATCCCAAAACGGTTTCTTTTTTTTCCCTTCCGCCCCACTTTAATGCCCTCATACAGTTTTGAGTGCTCAAGTGTACGAAGCAGGGGTTCAAGTGTCAGATTGAAGAACAGGGGTGACAACGGACACCCTTGCCTTGTGCCTCTCTGGAGATTAAATGTGATAGCTTGCCTTTTAAGGGTTGGTTTATGCAACTGATTTTGACGCTGTTTTTGGAGCGTTCCCTCGCTCAAAACAACGTCAAAAAAGCCTCCAAAACGCCCCGAGTTTTAATTTTCATTGATTCCTATGTAAAACAGCATGGAAATTCACATATGACAAGCAGGGGCGTAACTAGAGAAGCCAGGCCCCATTTGCAAAAATTTTGGATTGGGGGCCCCCCCCCCCCCCCGAAAAAGACCATGTTTCCGACATGGTTTTGAATAAATGGTTTAAATACAAGGGGCAAATTCCTCACAAATTTAAACTCACCATCATAACTTTCTACCCAAAAAAAATCCACAAAACCAAAAACCAACATTTCCAATAAAAACCCCTTTTTTAAAATAAGGAAACCCCGATTAAACCACCCGAAACACGACCCAAAATTACCAAACCCCATAGTGACTTTAATAATAACCCTACAACTATTACTTACAGCTTTCACAAAAAACCAAAACTGTCTAAAAAAAATAATATATAATAAAAATTTGTGGGCCATAAAGGGGTATATACTAAATTACAAAGCCTCTGCAAACTGGATATAAACCCCCCATTAAAAGTGACCAAAAAATGGGAACACCAGTGAAAACCCGGCTCCTGCAAAACTGTAAAATTAGCCCCATACAAATGACCATTAATGGGGGAGAAAACCAATGTACACAGGGTCTGCAGACTGGGATATTACCTCCAAACAGGACCATAAATGGAAAACACCAAATTACACAGTCTCTGCAGGGCCCTTTTATTACCCCCCATAAAAGTTTACCATATATGGTAACAGCAAATGTACACAGGCTTTTGCCGACTGAAAATAACCCCATAACCCCGTGAACCCTAAATGGGGAGACACGTTTTGCAAAAAGGGCCCCGCAGACGAAAAAAATCACCCTTTCCCAAAAAAGTTTACCATATAGTGGTAGACACCAGTGTCCCAGGCTCTGCAGACCGTAATCACCTTCCATAAAAAGTGAAAAATAAAATAATGGTAACACCAGGGTACCAGCCTGTTCAGACATATAAGGGGATTACAGGCAAGGGGCATCCCGTGACTCCAAAAAGACGTTTCTCTGACCCTATCGTTACTTTCTCTTTTGTTCTGCCCTCCGGGTTTCCCGTCCGCCACTTGATGAAATTTCCCGACCACTTTCCCTCAGATTTGACACAAATTCTTAAATCCTGGGCTTTTTTACACCTGCCCCCCCTGGCAAAATGGGGGCCATTTAGGCAGGCGGAGGCTTTAAAAGGGTAATGGGGGGCCCCCAAAAAAGGCAAGGTTTAAAAGGAAGCCAAAAAGAGTGCCCCCAAAAAGGGCCCGGCAGGGTTTTTTGGTACTATAAAGGGGGCCAACAGGTAGAAAAGGGGGTTTGGTGGGGTATTTGGGGCCCCCTATAGTTAGGGTTTTTGGTACTAAAGGGGCCCCAAAAAAGTTTAAACCCCCCCAGGCATGTGGGGGGATACAGGCAGGGATATGGGGGCTGTAAAAGGGAGGCAGGGATATAGGGGGCTGAATAGGGCAAAGGGAAAAGGGGGGGCCCAAAGGGGGGGGGAATTTGGGCCCGGCAGGCCCTATAGGGGGCTGTATAGGCCCGGCAGGCAGGCAGATAGGGGCTGTATAGACAGGGAAGCAGGCGAATAGGGGGCTTTAAGGCAGGGGAGGCAGGCATAATGGGGGCCCCGTATAAAGGCCCGGCAGGGCAGCATATAGGGGGTGTATAGGGAGGGAAAGGGATATAGGGGGCTGTATAGGGAGGCCCGGGATATGGGGCTATTTTTGGCCAAGGGCAATGGGGGGGATAGGGAGGGAAATGGGGGTAAAAGGGGAGGCATATGGGGGGGGGGATAGTCCAGCCCAATGGGGGGGATAGGTTTGGGGATATGGGGGGTATAGGAGGACATATAAGGGGGGGTATAGCAGGGATAAGGGGGGTATAGGCAAGGGATAAAAGGGTGGGCCCAAAGGGAGGGATATGGGGGGGGTAAAAGGCAGGGAAATTTGGGGGGGGTATAGGCCGGCAAATGGGGGGGTAAAAGGGAAACAAAGGGGGGGTATAGGCAGGCAAAAGGGGGCAAAAACAGGCCCTATGGGGGAAAAGGCAGGCATATGGGGAAAAAATTTTGGGGTAAAATAAGAAAACAACTTTACCCCCTCGGTTTCCAAAAGCTCCCCCCCAGATCCCCCGCCGCTTTTGTGCTCCCCTGCAGCCTCTGCGCTCAGCGCGGGGGGCGCGGGGGATGGGGACCGTCACCGGCCCCGCCCCAAAGTGACCACATTAAAAGGGCCGGGAGGGGGGAAATAACAGAGAGCAAACGATCGGCGCTAAAAAAACCCCGTCCCTACTAACCCAGCACCCCGCCTTTTGAAAAGCTCGGGGGCCCGGGGGGGGCCCCGGGGGTTCAAGGGAGTAGCTCTGGGCCCCTGAGCTCCCCCCCCCGCCGGGGGAGTGGAAAATGTTAAGTTCCCCTTTTCCGGCGGGGCCCAGGGGGCGGCATTAACCCCCTTAAACGGATGCAAATAGCAGCTTTCCCCCGGGGGCCCCCCCAAACCAAGGGGGCCCCCCAAACAACTGCTAAACCCCTTTCTTTCCCGCCGGGAGTTTTCGCCCCCTGATCAAGGTTTTTTCTCCCCCGGAAAATTTCCCCCTTTTTGGAAGCTGTTTTGGGCGCTGAAAAAGGGAAAGGGCAATTCTTAAAAAACTTTTTTTAAAGCTGAAAAACCCCCATAGGAAACCAAAAGGGAGCATCAAAGCCTCGATGTGGTTTGAAAAGTTTTTGGGATGGGGGGTTTTTCCCCGGTATTCACTTGTATGGGTGTTTCAGAAAGAAAACAGTGTTGTAAAATCTCATCAAAATCTCATCTGGTTCTGCACTGAGGCGCTTATTTTTGCCGGGGGTTTTTAAAATTCATTTCCAAATCAACTGTGTGCAAGCCCCAGGGGTGAAAAAATCGCCGAAGGCGCCAATTTAAAGGGGTGAAAACTTTTCCCCAGGTTTAAATACGGTAATGGGACAGTTTTTATAGAGAATAAAAAATTACGTCACCTTCCCCGCTCGGCGAATAAACCCCAGCGGGGGGGGGGGGGGGGATTAAAATTTTACAGGTCACTTTTTAAACGGCAAATACGCGCCGCGGAAAATACCGGGTTACCCACCAAAGTATGGAAATAGACTATGGCTATGAAGGTACAAAACCAACAAGTATACCACATTTTTTTGAAATAAAACACGGACTTAAAAAAAAAATGCAAAAAAGATTTTGCTTGTTTTGGGAGTTATAATAATATATATATATATATTTTTTTTTTTTTCAACCAATATGCCCCCAACTAAAACGGTAGAAGAGACCGGGTCAATTTTCGTCAAGACATGCTTGAATCTGATCCAACCCCGAAGGATTCAGGCATTTTGAAAACCAAGGGTGGTTTCCCAAATACAAAAAAAATAATACAAATTAAAACCTAATTTTTAGAAGCAAACAGTAAAAATGCATAATAAAAAAAGAATCTGCAAACGAGCAATGCAAATACTTCAATAAAATGTATTATAAGAGGGGAAAGATGACGTATATAAAATTAAGACCTCATGTAAAAAGCTGTAGGGGATGGTGAGATAGGACCCTGAAATCACAAGATCAAACATTGTTACCCTTTTGCTTGTCACTGTCTGTTCTCCCAAATCTTGATTATTGTATCATAAGGTGATAAACAACCTGATGTTACCATTTTACTATAGTAATGTTATTACTTAAACATGCGCCATATATGAGGGGTGGGATCAAATCGGGGAAATTGGGGAAATTTGAGTTAGGGATATGGGGAGTGGAAGTTTTGGCTTACAGATTTCACAGCCCTGGTGCACACAATGCTGATTTTGTTTTCAGTGTGGAGTTATTTTCAGCACTGAAAGATAATTGACTAGTCAGTTTTTGAGGAGGATTTGGTGCTGAATCCTCACCTCACATTATAGTATATAGGATGCAGAAAATCACTAAGCTGAAGTTGGTTTCCTGTGAATAAGAAACTGGTGAATAAGAAACCAACTTCAGCTTTGTCTGAAAATCTGCCTCTTAAAACCAGCATCAAATCCATGTCCAAAATCCACACTTACTGGCATAGATGTTAGGCGTGGATCCCACACTGATGCAGTGTTGCAAATCAACCATTTGAATATACCCTAACAAGCTTTAACCCATCAAAACTCTGTATCCTTGTGCATTACAGATTATAAACCTCCAGTACTCCTCTCACTGTAACGGGAGAGGGGGAAGCTGAATCCAATCAAGTATAGAACCACCCCAACCCCCAGGAATTGAGAGTCAAGCTGGCTTTGGGCTCTTAAAATTGCGCTGTTTCACAAAGCCAAAAGCAGTTTTTCATTTGGTCTTTCTCTTCCTGTCGGGAGGGGGTGTTCTATAGCAGGATTAGCATATCATACTCAGAGATGAAAGCAGGAGCTGTTTACCTAAAGTCCAGAAAAGCTACAGAGCTGAAATAAAAGTAGTCTTTTGTGTGTTAGATCAGATAACCCCTGAACTCTCACATTCTGGGTGCTGACCTGTGTGATGATTCATCCCCGCTATCAGATAAACAAACACAGGGGAGAGCAAGCAGGTAACCTAAGAAACCCACTCAGAGCTGATAAAATCACCTCTCCTAAACAAGAAAATAAACAAAGCAATCTATTGGGAAAAAATGTTTTCATTTACTTTTCCCACAGGGAACCCCTAATCTCTGTAGTGAGACAACCACTTCTAGTGGCAATAATGAATTCTGGACGTAAGGTGGGGCCTTAAAGGGGATAAGAACTGAGTAACGTTATTGCAGTGGCAGCGGACAATAGACCAGATACAGCGTTACAGTACACACATAACGCACGGCAGCGCCCCCTGCAGCCTCACAACCACGATCCCGCCCGCTGTGACAGACTCGCGGAGGGAGGTCACGTGGTGGCGGCTGTAGTCACGTGTCCCGCATGACGTCTACGTGTCCTGAGTGGCTGCTGCGCGATGCTTCCGGTTAGTGGTTTGGGCTGGAGACGCGGGGAGGTGAGGCGCTCTGTGTTTAGAGCTGGCTGGGGAAAAAAGGTTTCGGCCTGCTTAGTGCGGGTCCTCGTACCGGGGGGTGTGGGCGCGCTGCCTGTATGAAGCAGCAGCGGTGATATCTAGTCAGTCCACAGTGACCCGGGAAGCCCTTACTGGTTGAATACATAGTGTCAGGTGCACCGGAGGCAGCACTGTATCTGGTATGAAGCGTACCTGCAGTGGCGGCAGGACTGTGCGGGAGACGATCCCATGTTTTCTGAAGTGCGGGTGTGCCGGCGGCGCCCCACAATATGGTTTCTGCGCATCCCTGAATAAGGCGGCCGGCTTCTCACTGGTCTGTACCTGTTAGCTTAAATCTACAGGACCGCTCACAGCTCATGTTCTCGGCCTTCCAGCAGTTTTTGCTGGAACACTGAGTGGCGCCTCAGGGGGGGATATCGGAACGGCCTGGCTTAGTTGTCTAGTTTATTTTTCAGTATTGAGCGGTTTCTGGGGTCCTCAAGTCTTGGTCAGCAGTAGTAGACGCTACAACACTTCATAATAGATGACATAAATCCACGTGCCTGACGCCACTGTGTCCATTGCAGGACAGCGGTTTGGTGCAGAATTTTACGCAAAAGACAGTTGTCCGGTTTTTTGGATTTGACCATCAGCCTCCATACATTTAAATGCAACGAGGCTGTAGACGAATCCAAAACAAAATTCCGCAGAATAACATGTTGCCATAGTGCCTCTGGTCATTTTTAATGCATCGGGTATCAAGACTGTACTACGACTACAGCACGGGTTTTTTCATGAGGCTGTCTAGGCAAGCACAGGGTACACCGTCGGATTTTCAGATGGTTACTCAAAATACTAAAACTGCGTGAAAACGTGTGCGATGTAGACATAGCAGTAATTATGACATCTTAAAGAGTGTCAATGTCTCACTACATTGATTCATCTTTACTCCTCAGTCCTGTTTCACAGGTTTTCAGACTTCATTGAAATTCAGGGGCAGGTTGTGTTACTTGCATCTACTATGCTGCAGTAGAAGCCAGGATGCCTGTAGCTAAAGGAACCAGTGCTGCGGACAGACGATCATGGGAGATTCCGTACACAAGTTACATAGGGCACATATAGATGGGTTTTCACTGTGTAAGACCATGTGTGCTCCCTACTACCGCCTAATTCAACACTGGTAATCTTAAAGGGGTTTCCAAGACTGTTAAAAACCTCCCTACCAAATCCAACTGTGCTAACATAGAAAACTAGCCTCTACTTTCCTCACCCCTGCTCCACTGTCCTCCATCCCTCAATGATGACGTCATGTTCATGGATTACATGATCTGGCCTTGGAAGTCGCACAGCATGTGACCACAGAGCTTAGTGATTGGCAGCAGCATCATGGGAACCATAGATGTGACATCATCAGTGAGGGATGGGGAACACCGGAGCTCTGGCAGCACTGGAATGGGGGTGATGGGAGAGGTAATAATGGGTTTTTGAAAGTCTTGGAAAAACCCTTCAAAGGGGTTGTCTCGCCATGCTATTTCACTGAGCCAAAAACAGATTCAGATACATGTATCCTGTGTCTTCCTGGTCAGGCTATGGGTGGTTCTATAGCAGTGACTAGCATATCAGCTCTTGTAATAACACTGACATGAGAGCAGGAGGTGTTTTCTATAAGTGCAGAGAACTAAAGAGCTCAAAGTGAACAGACAAAAGGAGACAAATTGCTTGTTTGAGCTAAAACACTGTTCTTAAGCTGCCAGCAGTCTGACCTGTAGTGTCCTCACTCCCTGCAATCAGATAAGACAGAGCAGAGAGAGGAGGGGAGAGCAGGTCAATAACCTAGAGAAACCTGTGTGCACTCAGGGCTGATACATTCTTTAATCCTCAACAAAGCCAAACAAATAAAGCAATATATGTGGAAAAACTCTTCAATTACCGGTTCCTGCATGTTTAAAGTTAATTTTTGTAGTGAGATAACCCCCTACCAACATTACACGTATGGGTACGTCCTTGTGTCGGTAGAGGGCTATGTAGTTGGATCGCTCCACAATCTCACTACATAGATGTCCGGTATCAGCTGCTAATTGCAGCTAAAACCTGCCTGACGTGGAATGGAGCTGGCTCTGTTCCCTGTTGTTTAACCCCTTAGACACCTCGGCATCTAAATAAATGAGAAAAATGGCCGTGCACCATTTCTCACTTCAGTTGGGACCCTGCGACGAGATCACGGGGTGCCGATTGGTTAACATGGCAGCTGAAAGCCTTGTAAAGTCATCACATGTTTGTATAAACACAAAAATTGCAGGCAGAAATGAGGCTGACTATTAACTTGAGAGTGCGCCCCCTTGATTGTTAGGCACTCTAAAGGGACCACTATTAGATAAAGTAAAACATAAATAATTTTTAAAGAGCATCTTAAAAACACATATAAAAATTCACACACTCAATCGCCCCATCTTTTAACATTTTACTTATTTACAAATAAAAGCAACATAAAAAATATTATCAAGTTAACACTCAATTGGTATCGCCACATCCGTAAAAGTCCGAGCTATTAAAATCTCACATTATCTTTTAGTACTTTTTAAAAAAATAAAACACATGCTTTATCTTTTTTAAAATTTGTCTCAGCAGCGGTCATTTTTCTTGACCAAACTAAATCTTCTTTTTGGGTTTTCCACCTATGGACCTGCGAGTCGAGGATACATTTTTTTGCGGATAGAAGTGTAGTTTTTTATTGATATCATTTTGAGATATACATTTGGCTCTTTTTGGAATCAATTTTTGGTATGGAAAATCTTTTCTGTTTCTTTCTCACATGTATCTCAGCATCACAGGATGGACATGATAGCCATGTTTTTATGCCAAAAGTTATGGAAGCAGCACTTACGCCCACAGCAAAGAAATAGCTACAAAATACTGCCCAAAGTGATGCACAACAGACAGTCCACTTGGTGTGATAAGTTACAACGTACATCCACCATCTATCAACACATAAACAAAAAACATTCACACGGAAACGTCTGCCTCTTCATCACAATTGGTGTCATTTTATTCACTCCATGTGAGCAAACATAAGGAGCCGTTCTCACGGCATAATTAGCAGGACGACATTGCAGCCGTATGCGTGCTGTACTCTGCGCTGCAATATGGATCTGAGGAATCTGTGCCAACCAATTCGTAATCCATCCTTTTCTCATAGAGAACTATGGAACTTCCCTTGTCTCCTTCCCCGCTCGGCGAATCCGCACGCGGATGGGAGATAAGTATACATGCACACATTATCCCTGGATAACACACACAGTCGGATGAGCCGTGCGAGGCAGCGCCCCCGCCCCTTACTCAAACCGTAATTGTCGGATCAGAAATCCGTCCTGCAAATTTACGGCTATGAATACAGAGTCCGTGCGATTAACTGGGACCATACAGACGCGAGGCGTCCGAGTAAGTTATATGATAACAAATAATTCCATATGTGTCAGCCCTTAAACAGTATGCCATTCTCAAGCGGAATAAGACACCACGTGTTTTAAGGGCTGAAACATGTGCTTTATGTTTTTACTCTAACATGAAGTGAATAAAATCTCACCCACTGATGAGAAGATGCTGGACGCCTGAATTTCTTGTGTATTTTGAAGCCATAGTTGAATCATTCAGATTTATCATGGAGCAACATAGCTACCATTTATACAGTAGCTTACATTAATAGAGAGATTTTTATTTTGGAAAAATGGCAACAGGGGGTTGATTTTGAACTTTAACTTTTTTTTTATACATTTTAACAAACTTTTTTTCCTTATACAATCGGCACCCTCCAAACATACCGGACTCCACTACACAGATAGCACTTGGCAACTGCGGGGGTTTGATTTCTTGTACACCCTTCTGCAATAAAGGAGTGTTCTGAAAGTTAAGAATGCTTGTCGGTCTGTGAGGATATGATAAAGAATAGCAGATAAGACTCATACTTACCTCCTGGACGCTCCCGGACTGCTCCTAATTTGAGCCCAATGGCCGACTGTTCTCACCTCCTGCCGAAGCCACAGTGACTCCACCTGAGCGCTTGATGCAGCCAATGAACAAGAGCATTGCATTATATTCACATGGCCTGTATGTGTCTGCACTCGTTCACGAGAACGTTCACTTCTTATTTCCGCCAGGACTACGCAATGGAGAGCACTCAGACACCAAGCTTATTCATCGCCTCTCAACATACCAACAAGCATCACTAAAACTCCCAGAACACCCCTTTAAATTAATAATGGAGAAGGGTGTACCAAGATGGCGGGTTTATTAACTTCTGCCTAAAGACATCAGTAGAACGTAATAAGAAGTGCATACATGGACGAGGCTATTGGGCATAAACCTATCGCCAACTCGTTGCTACACCAGGGGGAAGGGGTCAGTTCAGCTATCATCACATATGGCCAAAGGGCAGCACCATTGCTTCACTCTTCACTTGCAAACAGGTGGACATCAAAAGATAAACAGCAGCGATCGGTTAGCCGAACAACAATATGTAAGTCTATTGACACACATGTCGTAAGAGAGTTGTTAAGGACGTAGGCTCCAACATTTTTGCTTCACACACATAGCATTTCCCTATTTTGTTACATGATAAAAAAACAATACAAAACGAGGACAAATACCTCTTTACATGTGACATTGAAAGCTATACTATCTAAAGATAGTCCTGTGAAGAATAACAACCTATTAGACATTCTTTTAAAGGGGTTGTCTCAACTAACAGGGATTGCTTTTACAATGTTAAAGATCTTGACAAAAAACAGTCACTACTTGTAATATGTGTCCATTTCAACAATTAATCCTACCTAACATCCTAGATATCCCCACTCCTTGTATGAGCTGCATCAAGCCTCCCTCAGGTCGCTATAGCTACACAGACCCTGCGGTGATCTCTTCCTGATTAGGGCGGCCTGGCACTGGTTGCTATAGCTACAGACCACATGCTTCCTACTGCCAGCCTAGAGCAAGGTTCCCAACCCTATCCTCAGAGACACACCAACATGTTTGGTTTTCGCTTTCCTTAGACATTGCACAGATGAAGTCATATTGTCAGTGCATTCTGCCTCTCAAGGTTGATATCATTATTGTCATGCATTCATTGGAGATACCTGAAATCCTCATGACCTGTTGGTGTGCCTTGAGGACTGAGTTGGGACACTGGCCTAGAGAGAAGCCAGTTAAACACGCCCTTGAATTCAATAATGAAACCAAAGAAACTCTAGGACTGAGGTAAGTTCACAATCAAATGCGTGAGTGATACCTAGCCCGTTTTATAGCTTGATGATTATCACTACAATATGCATGTAAGTGAACATTTGTATCTTTCTTTAATCACCTGCATTGATTAACTGTACTGTAACTGTATTACAAGTAACAGTAGGATGATAAAATAATCTGACTTTACTTGACAATATTGTTTTTCTTTTTTTTGAGTTCGTAGAAATGCAAAGACATACAGAAGATCTAGACATTGGTAAAATCCTGCAAGTGGCGGAATCATTGGAGAAGATTCTTCATGGCTGCTTTGGTCCTGAAGGAGGACAAGTCTTGTTTATTAAGGCCACAGGTGACCTCCTCATTACCAAAGATGGAAGAAGAATACTGGAGTGCCTTTTATTGGATCACCCCGTTGCAAGGTACTGTCTGTACCTAACAAGACTCTGCCAGCCTCTTCTTCCTACTCTCTGTGAAAGCGGCATGGAGCAGTCACATGCACACTGATGTGATTAGTGTCCTATATTTAAAGAGGTTGTCCACATCCTAAACAGAAAATAAAAACCCGCCCAATGTCCTAAAATAATTTAAAGATCAACTGTGCTTACCCCTCCAATTGCCTGGAAATCCAGGATAGAAGCAGGTGCTCCAGTCCTTGCTTTATATTGGCCAGTACCTGACAACTGTACCCGTTAATGATCTTGACAGTCATATTCTGTATTATTGGCATCATGGGTCCCATCACTGAGCTCTGAGGCCAATAGTATGACAGAACATGCAGAGCAGTTTAGACTAAGGATAGGGATGTTAGCCTGAGGTGTGGCCTGAAAAAATGGGATATGGTCTATAAAGGATCAGGGGCAAACTCAGTTGTGCCAGGTACCCACTTGGCCTATTGAAAGGTGGACACGTCTTTGCTGTTCATGGCTGGAGCAAGCTGCTTATATGTGGATTCAGCAGGGGTATAAGCTATGCTTTTAACCCCGGGCAGTTTTTTCAGTCCTAAAAGCTTATCAGACCTTAATGGGGGTTGTCCAGTTTGCTTTTAACTTATCTGTAAGAAAAAAAAAAAAACTACTCCCCCTCTGTACTGACCTTCATTTCCCCGAGTCTTCTGTTGTTCTCCAGCTTTCGTTCAGAAGTGAAGACTTGAGCGGTGATGTCAGGCAATGTCATGCGACTGCTGCAGCCGATTAGAGGCTGCAGCAATGCCATTTGGCAGCAGCAGACAGAACACCTATGGAAAGGACTGAGAGACGCATGGCTGAAACGGACGTCAATACAGAGGTGAGTATTGTTTTTATTTTTTTACATCCTCTTCACCATATTAGTAGTCAAAAAGGAGAGTTTGGACACAACAATAAAGTCTGATAAAATTTTAGGTCTGAAAAGCAGCCAGGATAAAGCTCTTACCATTGGGGATTTCAGATTTTAGAGGGTCACTCCAGCCATGACCAATGGAGTCATGTCAACTTTCCAAGAACAGGCATAGTGGGTACCTGGTGTAGATGCTCTCTGGGGACTCCAGAGACACATTGCTGGAATGAAAGTCAGTCAGAGGTAAGTATTTGATTTTTTTTTACAAGCTGTGCTCTGTTCCAGTTTCGTTTCCCTCCCCATATCCCACGATGAGATTGGATTGTGGAGTGCGAAGTAACCACAGTCTTAATGCAGCCCATACTACCGTATAAATATTTGGTATCACTGGAATCGTAACAATTGGCAAGATATAGCTAGCATGTCAATTATGCTGAACAGTGAACTCCATAACAACCAAAAAACCCCCAAAAATGGAGAAATTTTGTTTTAATTTCACATTTTACCCCACAAAAAATTTTTTGGGGGTTTTCCCAAAATTTACTTTTAAAAGGAAAAGGCCCCTGGCACCAAAAAAAGTACTCATGGCCCTGTAAAAAAAAACCCTCATATCTATGTAGATGGAAAAATAGAAAAGTTTTGGCTTTTATAGTGTTTAAATTGGCGCTGTATACACGGCCCGGTTGAAAAGGGCCCTCTGCTTCTGGCGCTGGGTAATTTTATGTGATCGGCGGGACTCAAAAACCACAAGAGTTTGGCAATGTCTTATCAAAACCCAGATCAGCCTGCATAATTTTGGGGGGGTGTTTTTAATTTTACAATTTTTTAAAAAAAAAAATTTATTTTAACACTCAAAACAAATAAGATTGTATTAAAATCGCAACCTTTAGTCCTGTCCCTCCCTTCCCCCAATTAAACCTATAATAAATGCCCTTTTTATAAAAGGGGACACAATTATTTAAAATTTAAAGTTATTGCCCCCCTTTTCTTTTTAAAAAAAAATTGTAATATAAAATTACCTAAAAAATAAAGTGCAAGATCTCCCATAAAAAAGGCAAAAAAAAAGGAGAATAATTTTTGTGAGAAAGCTTTTGCGTTTTCAAACCCAGGGTACTAAAAAAAAAAGGGGAAAGGGCCCGGGGTCGGGAAACGGGTTTAAAGGGGGTTTTGGGGCCCATTTCGCCCTTCAAAAACGGCTGACTTAAGAACCAAGGAGGTCCCGGGTTTTGGGCATGTTTCCCCATTTTTTTTTGGTGGGGTTTTTGGGAAATAGAGGTGGGGCAAGGGGCTTGCTACATGAAAAAAAGGGGCACAGTCAGTTTTACAATTTGCAAACATATGGTCCCTTTTAAACAAATTTCCCATCCCTTTCCTTTTTTAAGCCAAAAACTGACACCATAAACAAAATTTGGGTGCCTTTTTCTTGTGTTCAAAAACCTTTTTTTTTAATCATATTGAAGGTACCGGTGACCTAGTGTAAGCTTCTTTTCAATATGCCAATATGTTCTTTTCAAGTGCTGACGCAGCATCAGAAATTTTGCTCCCGGGGGGCGTGGCTTCCCAATGGCGTGGGGGAGACGTGTGTCTGCGGGGTTCCTGGGCCCCCCAACATTTTTAAATTGGGCCCAAATCGGCCTACAGGAGGGGGAAAAAAGCCAAAAAAACCCCAGACGTGCCCTCGGTAAACCTCTGCTTCCCCCCGGGGGGATTTTTGCGCAGTATTTTGGGCATTTTGCTGCTTCATGGGCCTTGAGGAAAGGACGCTGGGGGTGATGGCCCCCCAAGAGGGGCCGCGCGGGCCCCAGAACCAAACCTCCCTCCAAACCGTCTGGTGAAAGGGGCCGAGCCAAAACCTTCTACACGCCCCGGCCCCGGCGCAGGGGCCCCTTCGAGGCGGGATACAGGCTAATTTCCCCCCCGGGCTCCTGCTTCAACACCCCCCCCCGGCCCCCCACAGTGCAGAGATCCACACCTAGTAAGCACCAGGGCCCCGGGCCCCCCGGTGGACTCGGGGACGGTGGCCTTTTCCTTCCGCTCGGAAAGCTCGGGGGACCTCCCCTGCCTCCCATATCCCCCACGGCGGATCGGAAAAAGGGCGGTGGGGCCCATCTCACCCTCATTTCCCCGGCGCTGAGGGGGTTTTGCTTTTCGGGCGCGGGCGCCCTGGCCCCCCCGCACTCCTTCATCCGGTTTTGCCTTTCCCTTTCCTCAGCGAAAGCTGACCCGCGGGGAAAACGCGGGGCCCCTGCCGCCTCTAGGGACCCGGACGGAGGAACAAAGTCCTGAGGTGCTTCCCCCGGGACAGCAGGTACCGGGCTGGTGAGCCCTCGACTGACTGTGGCCCTTCACCCATTTTTCTTCCCCCCCTGGCACCCCCTCCTGCCCCCTCCCTCGGGGGGTTTTGCCTCCCAAAACCTCCTGCTCCTCTGGGGGGTTTGGGCTTCGGCAATCGGGCCCCCCCGGCTCAAAAGGGGCCCCCTCCCCCTACGGGGGGGCCCCCAAATCTGTCCCCGGATGGTCCCCGGGGGATCAAACGGGGGGCTCCAGCAGCTTCCCCCGGGGCACGTACAAGGGGGTATCTGCCACTCAAAGGCGGGCCCCCCGGGGGGGGGCCCCTCGCTCCCCCCCTCAGGGCAATCCCCTCGCTTAGGGGGACCCAAAACCCGCATGGACTCTCCCTTCTCCCTTTTTCCCGCCCCTCTGTTTAAACCGGGCACCTCACTTCCCTAAAGGGCCTTCACCTAGTCTTTCCAAACCTGCCAGCACTCCCGGGGCCCCCCTTGGACCCACCCCCCCCCCTGGGGCAACTGGCGCCAGCCGCCCTCGCCGGCCGGGGCCATGGGCTCTTCGGGGGTGCGGCACCTCTACAGGTAGGGGACTTGGCTGCTCCCCTCCCACCTCAAGGGTTTCCACCTTCCGGACTGGGTCCTCATTTTTCCCCAATTTTCCCTCCATTTATCCAAAGGGAAAGGGCACATTTCACGGATCCAAAGGGGGTAAAACCCAGTTTAAAACCTAAAGGGCCCTGAGGGGGCCCTTTTAACTCCCCTAGCCCCTTTGGAGTGCACTCCTCCCCGGTCTGTCGCTTTTCGGATGTGGGGGGATCCCCCTTTGTCCCCCCGGTCCACGTCTGCAGTCCCCCTTTGAAACTTCCGGGCCCAATGCAACAGCTTACCTGGAATCTGCCGACGAGGCAAAATATTTTATTCTATGACCCAGCGACTGCTCGGGGAATGGAGGAAAGAATTTGCCCAATTCCGTTTGGAACTCTCTACCATGTCTAACAAAGTGGACTCCCATCAGCATGCCCAAGAGTCGTCCTCCACTACCATATCTGCCCTGCAGGGAGTGGTACAAAAACACACCTCCCAGCTGTTTCATCTTCAACAACACCTGGATGATGTAGAGAACAGGGGGCGGCGCAACAATTTGCGGATCCGTGGGCTTCCTGAAACGGTTCCTGCCTCTGATCTCTATTCAACTGTCTCTATTTTCAACTATATCCTGGATCGTCCTCCAAATGCCCACATTGAGCTTGATAGGGTTCATAGAGCCCTCCGCCCTCCAAGTCAAGATGATCTGCATCCTTGAGATGTCATCTGTCGCGTCCACTTCTTCTTGCTTGAGGACATTATGAAACGGTTCGGAGGGCCGCTCTCCATGTGTACAAGGTTCCGTTCTACAGATTTACCCGGATCTATCTCGCCATACTCTCGCCAGAGAGCCATGCTGAAACCCATTCTGGCTGTGCTTCGGGAAAGGAACATTACCTACAGGTGGGGCTTCCCCTTTGCTCTTATTGCCCGTCTGGGGGATCGTTCCTACACTATACGTTCCCCTGAAGATATCCCCGCCTTTCTGCAGGATCTCCAAATCTCTGATATTTCTCTGCCGGACTGGCCCACGCTTTCCTCCTCGTTGCAAAGGAAGCCCCAGGTTCAGCCCCCGACTGGCCCTACTCCTTCGGGATCAGGTTCCCACCCAGGAAAGTACGTAACAGACGATCATGCATCTGTCAAGACCTATTTGTCTCTGGTCCGTTCCCGTGCTCGTGATTCGGAGGCTGCGGCCTAATTGCCCCTGCCATCTCTAGGTGCTGTTGACCTATTTTGAGGGACTCGGGAGGACATTCCCTGTGCTTGGTTTCTATTGCACCATTCTTTTTGATGTTCTCCTCTTGATTTCTGGTGCTACCCCTACTCTGGTGCCTGTTTTTAACATTTTTGTTGCAGATTAGCCTGGTATTTTTTTGCATTGTTTTTTGTCATGCTGCTAAAGGAGCTCTTTTCTGAACCATGCCTATCTTCTACGTTCCCCACGTAGGTTCGGGATCCCCTGGGGGTCAAGTTTTGGGGCTCGGGGGTCTCCCTGGTTAAACAGACGCTAGATGTGTTTTCTTTTGTGGGGGTTTTTTTTTCCCCTGCTTTCCTTCTTCTCCCCCTTTCCCTCCTCCTTTTTTGTTCCCCCTTCCCCTCCGTCGGGCTTCAGGGTTGGTATAACGCAAAGAGTTTCTCCCCTTGAAAATGGGAGATCTTAACATAGCTTCTCTCAACCCCAAAGGGGCCTAAACGTCCCTATGAAACGTTCTCAGATTCTCTATCATTTTCACAAGAAACGAGAAATTTTGCTCCCAGCAGTGCTACATACTGTCGGTTGTTGTTCCTTAACCCGTTAATGACACTTGTTTTTCATGTTTTCTCCGTTTTCCAAGAGCCATACATTTTTTTTTCTCCCTCTTTCGACATAACTGTATGAGGACTTTTTTTTTTTTTTGCGTGCTGAGTGTATTTTTAGTGGTACTGTTTAAATTACCATATAAACTGTTGGACACCCAAAAACAGGCGGGGGACCAGCAAAAAAAAAATGTATTTTTATTTTATAGGCGGGGAGGGGTGGGTGTTAATTGTATGGAGTTCACCTTGTGGTATTGATGACATTTTATCTTGTTTCTGTCAGAACGATTTATAGGACACCCAATTTATAAGGTTTTTGTTCCGTTTTACCACTTAAAAAAACCCTAAAATTTTCCCTGCATTATTTATTTTTTTAAATCATTAAGGTTTTTATTGGCATTTTACTTCTAAACAAGTGGACGAAGGTCCAAGCCAACAAAGAATACCGCAACTTTGTAGAGAACATAACAGGGTAAACAAACATGCCATGTATATTATCAAAACAAGATTTTAACAATAACCATAATTAAAGGAGACTAAGAATACGAAGACCATCCAATACCCTGCATTGCTATATGTCATAAAATTGATGACACGTGCCTCTAGCCTAGTCCCATATGAGGACTATAGAAGAAGAAACCCCACAAGACTCCTGATTCTCAAAAAAAGAAAGAAAAGCTGCAAAGTATAGGTATTACTGTGTCTAATTTTACGATCTATAAAATTATTTGTGTTATTTAATCTGAACAGTGAATGCCATTTCCATTTATACAGAATCAAAAATGATGAAAAAAAACTCTTATGTACCCTAACATGGTAGAAACACTCGCAGAAAAAAGAAAATAATGCACTGGGGATTGTAAATAACCAAAAAATCACAGAAAATATATTTACAAAATCCACTCTAAAATTAAAAAAAATTTTTAAATTAAATTTTCCCATTAAAAATGCAAAAACCATCTTTAAAATTCCCCAAATAAAAAATACTACAACCAAACCGGGGGGTATAAGGGTACTAGTCTCCTAAAAAGGAATAAAACAATTTAATTTAATTTAATCACATCCCACGGTTTCCCCCTTTTCATGATCCAAAGGGGTTTATCAGGGATTAACTCAGGACAAGCCCCAAGCTAAGGAGCACCACACCAGCTGGTCAGGTCGTGTCAATATAGTCGACTCTATCCCCTGATGTTAATCCCCTGATGAACCCTCTGGATCGTGAGAGGGGGAAACGCGTGGAGAAGGGGAAATGTTAAAGGGACATAAGATTTTTTCTTATTAACAACAATTCTATACCTTTTTTTTAAATAGTAAAATTTGGAACCCTTTCTGTATTAATTTATTTTTTGGGGTAGGTAAATTTAAATTTGGGGAAGAAAAGGGGAAAAGGGACCAAAAAACTTTGGATGGGACAACCCGGTTTTGGACTATAAAAGGGAAAATCCCTCGGAGGGGGGGCCCCCCTTTTGGGGGGATTCCCCTAAATTGTTTTTTGGAAAAGGCAAAAAATAGGTGGGCCCGGAAAGGGCTTTTTCGGTGAAATTTTTTTTTTTGTTTAAAATTTAAAAAGTGAAAACAAATTTTGATGGTCCCCCAAAATTTTTTTTTTGCTCTTTAGTAAACCAAAAAACCTCCTGGTTTTGGGTTTTAGGGATAAATTTTTTTTAATGGGTTTAAATGGTTATTGGGATTTTTAATTTGAAAAATTTAATTTTAAAATTATATTTAAAAGTTGGAATTTTTTAAATTATATTTTTTTTGTGATTTTTTTTTTAAAAAAAAAACCACAAAAATGGGGCATAAATTTTCCCAAAAAATACAAAACTACAATTAAAAGCTCAATGGCTATGGATACCAGCACAGCTTTTAAAGGCCCTTTTGCCGGGATGGAAAAGATAGCAGGGGGCGTTTTAAATTTAAAGAGCAAATTTTCCTAGGGGCCAATTCACAAACCCCAAACATAAAAACCACATTAAAAACACATGCGGAACCCGCTAAAAATGCAACAATACCTGATTTAAAATTGCAAAGGATAAAGCATACAAGGGGGGGGAAAAAGCCCCTTTTACAGAAAACAAACCCTTTCTGGGTAAAAGCTTAATATCACCCACAAACAAAAAAAAAAAAAAATAAAATAAAAATTAAAGTGGGGGAAAACCGCCCCAACTAAAAAGGGCCTCACCCAAAAAACTTGTACCCTAAGCCCCCAATATTTTTTGGGCAAAAAGGAAAAACATGCGGGAAAAAAAATGAAATTAAAGAGGTACTTGGGGTTTATTTCGAAACTACATTTAAAGCAAGCTCGCAGGGAAAAGGGAAAGGGCTCCCATGGGCTTGCGAAAATCCCTACAAACTTTTTAAAAAAAAACCCCAAAACCCCCCAAAAATGGGAAAATAATTTACCAAAAAACCCACAAAGCTTTCACTTACACTCAAAGGGTATGGAAAACCAAAAGCAGGCTTCTATGGCTCTTTATTCTGCATGGAAAAGATTTAACAGGGGCCGTTAATTAATGAGCAAAGACTAGGTTTTTAATTCACACCAGCAGGGAAAAAGCCAAAATTTTAAAAACAGGGGAAACTGCTAAAAAAGAGACAATACCTGATAAAAAAATTGATATGGATTTTTGGGGAACAGAGGGAAAAACCAACTTAATTGCAAACAAAAACACCACCTTAAAACTTAAAATCACCCACAAAAAAAAAAAAAAAAAAAAGTAATTTTGGGGGAAACCGCCCAAAAAAAATTAGAAAGGGGCACTGCCAAAAAGCCTTGCCGTTGGGTTGCGAGCTTGCGTTTACTGTAGCTACTGTAAACAAAAACCCAAAACCTCCCAAAAATTTCATATTTTTTCCCCGCATGTTATCTTTTTGCCTTTAAAAAACTGGGGAGCTTTGGGGACAAAATATTTTTGTGCATTTCCCCTTTTAAGGCTGGCGGTTGGGCCCCATAAAATTTTTTTTTTTTTTTGTTTGTGGGGTGAAAAAAGCTGTTAAGCCCCCCCAAAAAAAAATATCTGTACAGAAAAAGCTTACCCTCTGTTTCGCTTTTTTCCATACAATTTTCTTTTCAGGTATTTATGCATTTTTAGCAGTCCCCCCCATTGGGGTTTTTTAATGGGTTTTTTTCATGCTGGTTTTGAAAATTTGGGACCTAAGCCCTTTTGGGTCATTAAAATTAAAAACCCCCCTAAACTTTTCCCTGCACATAAGGGGCCCTAGAAGCCTGCTTCTGGGGACCATCACCATTGGCTGTAAGTGTAGCTTTGTATTTTTTGGGAAATTTTATGTCCCATTTTTGTGGGTTTTTTTTTAAGGGTTTACAGGGGTTTGGGGCCCCGCAAAACATAAGGGGCCTTTCCGTTGGCTTGCGAACCCTTTCCTTTTCTGTAGGGTACTGTTCCCAAACCCAAAAACCTCAAATTTTCCCTTTTTTTCCCCCCATTTATCTTTTTGCCCTAAAAAAAACTTGGGGGGCTTAAGGGGACAAATAAATTTTTTGCAGTGGGACCTTCTAAGTCTGGGCGGGTTTCCCCCATACATTTTTTTTTTTTTTTTTTTTTTTGGGGTGATAAAGCTGTTACCACCCTGGGGTATCTGTACCCGATGCTTTACCCCTGTATCCTTTTTCCCTTTGCAAAAATTATCAGGGATTGTTGCATTTTTAGCAGTCTTCCCCCCATGTGTTTATAAAATTTGGGTTTTTGGGATGCTGGGTGAAATTTGGGCCCCAAGGGATTTGGGTCAATTTAAATTAAACGGCACCTGCTATCTTTTCCCAAAAAAGCATAAGGGCCATAGAACCTGCGCTGGTATCCCTCAACCATTGAGCTGTAAGTGTAGGGTTTTTTAGTTTTTTTTGGGGGATTTTTTTTACCCCAACCCGGTACCCAAAGGGAAAAAGTCCCCAAATATCTCGCAAATAAAAAGCTTTTACATTCCACAAAAAATTTTACAAAAATTTTGGCTCTTAGAATATCTTGACAAAAAAAAGATTTTTTTTATGTCCCGATTTATGGTTTGAGGATTTACCTGTAAAAAAGAGGTTTTGACTTTTAAAAAACAGGGTGGATCTTTAAAAGAAAATTTGGGAAACCCGGGGAAAAAAATGCCCAAAAGGACAAAACTAAATTTCTACTCACTGGTCTGATGGCACATTTTTTTTGCCCGGGTGAAATTTTTAAATTGTTATTTAAAAATCGTTTTTTTTTATTCGCATCAAATTTTTGCAGCACTTTACAATTTAGAGGGATAAAATACAAAATCAAAAACAAAAATTTCACAATAAAGGGGGATGTTCACCTGGGGTAAATTTTTGGCGCATATTTGGGGCTCTTAAAAACGGGCAAGATTTCACCCCGAAATTTCAGTAATCCATAATTCTCTTTAGAGAACTATTTGATTACCCCTTTTGAGGGCCCCCCCGTAAAAAATTTTCATTTTATTGTACCCGTTTGGGGGGACCCAATTTACATGTCAAATTTTTGGTGGCGAATAAAAAGCAAAAACGTGAGTTTAAAGAAAAGTCAAAAAGGGGGCCCGGGATATAGGTATGTGGTTTTTGGGGGTTTATTTTTAAATTTTTAATATAAATTTTATATAAATATATATAAAAAATATATAAAAATTCAACAAACACAAAACACATAAAAGGTATGTGTGTTGTGTTTGTATATATATATATTGTGTGTTTTTGTTTGTATAAAAATATTTTATATATATAGTAGGGTTTTTTTGTATGTATGTATAATTTTGTATGTTTTTATGTGTGTATATATATATAATATATATAAATTTTAAAATAAAAATATTTAAAATATAATATAATATATAAAAATTTTTTAAATAAAATTTTGTTAAATTTTTACAGCCCTTTAAAAATTTGGTTTAAAAAGTGATAAGGCCGTTTACGTACTTGCCACATAAAAAAATGATCCACGGCTAAAGCTAAACTTTGGGGGATGATTTTGTTTTTTTCTAAATGATCGGACCTCGCCTCCAGGCTTTACTCATTAAATGGGGAGGTGTGAAAAACCTTTGTTCTCCTCCATGCGCTGTCCTCCGAGAGCTCCAGGGAAAACAAGGGTATAAAAATGAAAAGGCCCGCTTTTTGTGTGGGGCACCAATGAAGAAAACAATTAATCAAAAGGGAAAAAGGGGCACTTTTTGAAAAGATTAAGCATATCAGTTGACCTTTAAATTTGTGTTTTTAAAATCCCTATTAAAAAACCCCACACCTGAAATCCATTTCTTTTCCCTTTTAGTTTTCTCAAATATGGGAAGAAAATATGACTTTGTGCAGAGCGTCTCTACAACAAAACGGTTAATACATATTTCAAAATGGGGGGATTGGCTGGTAACAATTCAACATTTGTCCCGTAGACTTGCCCATGAAAACTTCTATCCCTTTTTTCAGCGTATTGGAAAAACAATTTACAGTATGGCCCTTTAGTGACAAATATTTCCCCCGAGCTCACACAGAAGGGTTCCAGGACTTCCGGGGAGAATTTCCCGGATAATAACCGGGGCCTTAGGGACTTCACCCAAAGTTTTTGGGGGATTGGGCCCGCAGAGGGGGGAAGTAAAGCACCAAATTTTTGGGGGGGAAAACCGGCCCCCCAAAAACAATCAGTTCTCTCTGAAATGGAAAATAGGTTTTTTTGTCTCATCGGGAAAGGGGAGGGTGCAGCAATTTCCCCGTTTTACTTAAGAACCGGAGAAATTTAAAATGTTCCCGAAACAACCTTTCCATAAAAAAAAATCAAGATAATATTTTCAAGTGTTAAACAACAAGAGAAATTTTCCTTTCCTAAAGGAAGAAATAAAGGGAGAATATCAATTAGAAAATTTGCTTACCATCAGAGGAATTGATCTTTCTTTTGCATGATTACTGGAAATATCTCCAGTGTTTTGGGGGCCCTTTTTAGTGGGGGGCCGGGAAACTTTTGTCGCAGAGACTTGCAAAAACCCAAATTTTGAAAAAGGGTTTTAAAAAGTACTGCATCTTTTTTAAAAGAGTTTTTCTGGGCCCTTTAGGTTGCATACCTTTTTGTTTTTTGTTTTCCCTGTTTAAAAGGGGTTTAAAATGAGAACTCGTTTCCTCCTTTCATGGTGCTTTTAAAATGCTAACACAGTTATTCCAACCATTTCATTTGTTTTAAGGAAAAACCCAAAAATGAAGTAGAAAATTGTTTTTTCCCGCCGTGCCCCTTTCAGAACAAGTGTGACTTGTAACGGGTGCCAGAATGACTCAGTTGGCTTTGTGCACCCCCGTTGAAAATAATGACCCCAAACGTTCCCCTAATTTTTTCTCACCACACCCAGAGGGCCTGCAAAGTGGAGAGGTTTCCAAACAACCTTCAGGGCCAACCCCGGAGATGTGGGGATGCAGGCATGTGCTTTAATGAGGGGGGGAGAAAACAGCATCAAGCACCATTTTTTAACCTTTCGGCAATCTAGGAATAAATTGGGGACTTCCGGGGGGGTTTTTGGGGTCATGTTTAAAAGTTGGGCCAAATATTTCCAGGGGGGAGCCTTTTTGAAATTTTTTTTTAAAAATTTTTCTCCCCAAAAAATTTTCCCCAAACATGTCAGGATCCAGAACTTTCATCTATATTTCATGGTTTTGGGAAAAGCTTTTTTTATGTATTTCCCCAAAAAATCTACAGAGCCCAAGGGCAGAAAAACCCAACTCCCACAATAAATTTTTAAAGTTTTTTTACGGAAAAAAATGAAAAGCCTTGATTCGTTAAAAAGTAGCAAAGACAAGGGGCTTTTAACCAGTTTTTATGTAAAGTAACCCTTTCTAACTTCTGTCTCCAAAGCATTACCACTTTTTTGGGCGCATAGACCCGAAATTTTTATGTTAAAAAAAAAGCCATACCACCCGACAAACAAAGAAACCGATCAAGATGTCCTTTTGGGGGGAGATTTAATAAACCTTCTCCTTAAAAATGTTTAAAGCTTTCCAAATTTTTCTTCACAATTACAAATTAAAAAGATCCCCGCGTCTCAGTAAGATTTTCAGAAATTTAAATCAAAAACCCGTAAAGGCCCAAATTTTTTATTTAACCCAAAAATGAGAAGGTATATTTCCCTTTTTACATATACAGTAATAATTTAAATGTTTAAATTTAAAAAATGTTGCGGGGAAAATAGAATCCTCTGTATGCCCCGGAAAATATGGAGACTGGCAAAAACCCTGGGAAAACTTATTGTCTGCTGTTTTTAACCAAACCCCACTGGTAAACCCTTTTGCAATATAGCAAGGCCTCCCCAAGGTTTGGGGGGTTAACGGTATCGGGCCAAATTGGGGAAAGGTATTTTCCAAGGGTTTTTTAGAACCCCCTTAAAAACGGGACTGGGGTAAAATTTAAAAAAAATAACCCGTGTTTGCCTCTCCCGCCCTTTTCATACAACGGGGGCCCGAGCGCCCCCTTCCCCACTGGTCCCTTTTGTAAGTAGTTATTTTATGGTAACTTTTTTCCCCAACATTTTTTTAACCCCCGTAAAAAGGGTGTAAATTGTCCATCCCGCCCCCCCGAAAAAAAAAAGGAAAACCCCCATTCCTTTAACCCACAAAAATGGCCTTTTAAAAATTTTGAAACAAAGCTAAAGAGAAAATCTCATGAAATAAACCCGACAAACAAAAAATTGAAAGGAAAGCAAAAAAAAACGGAAAAAAAAAAGGGAGTTAAAAAGGGGTTTTCTCGCTACAAAGAATACCCTTTCAAAATTTTTGGGAACCCAAAATAAAGAAAATTTTTCCCAATATATTGGGATTGTTCCCTGTTTTCCCTAAAGAGTACAATGAATTTTTTTAAAACCCCCATTGGGTATTTTCAGTTTCCTCAATAACCCCCGTAAACAAATCTCCCCGGGCCCGTTTGTTTAAATTTAGAAACAAAAGAATGATCAGTGTCCTGTTTCTTCCAGCCTAAAAAGCTTTTTTTTTATTTAAATAAACAGCTCTGTAATTAGGGGTTTTTTTTTTTGGGAAACAGATAAGGGAAATTTTCCCTTTAAGAAGGGTTTTAGAAGCAATCTTTAAACTAATTAGCAACTAAAGCACGGAAACCCTTTTGCTTTACAAGCATGGGGTTTATGCAAATTAGTCTGAACCAGGGAAATTACAAGAATTTCTTTTATGCATTCTTTGGAAACCCTTTCAGGAAAACCAAAACCTTTAACTAAATTAGGAAAAAAAATAACCCCGGGATAGTTCTGGGAGTCCAGAAAATTCAAAATCTAGTGATATCCTGTTTTAGTAAAGGATTGGTAGCAATCTTTATTTATTGTTATTAGTTCCCCTATCTGCATTATACAGTCAGGAAATTCTACAAATTTAATTCTGGAAGATATTGAGCTTGATTATTTCTAGGATCTAGAATTTTTAAAACCTTTTGACTTTTCCACAAATAATAAACTGATTTTCCAAAAAAGAAAGTAGAAAAAAAAGCAATAATATTTAAAAAAAAATTTTTCCAAAAATATAAAATACAAAAGGGCCAAATGTGGGGGACAACAAAACACTTACCGCACCTTTTAACAGAACCAAAAAAAAATACAAACACGGGATACCGGGAAAATACATTAAATACCCTCCCAAAAATAAAAATTAATATAAAACCAACTAGTTCAAATGCCATTATAGATAACAAAAAAAGCATGTTTTTCCCCCCCCCAAAAACCCAAAAATAAACCAAAACCCCCCAATAAAAAAATCCAAACCCCACCAAAAATAACACCATTTTTTTTTCCCTTTTTCCCCTTTCCTTTAAAACCATAAAATCCACCCCAAAAACCAAAAAACACACCCACCCCTGGAAATACAACGCCATGTGTCCTTTGATTAAATGCCCCTAAAACGGGGTGCATCTTACAGAATTTAAGGGAAAACAGCCTGGAAACAGCAGGGTTTTAAAACTAGTTTGGGGCATCCTCAGCAAAGGGGGGGAAAAAACTAAATTTACAGGGTTCCATTTAAGTCCCACCACCCAAAACCCCTTTTCCCAAAAAAAAAAAATCCTCTACTCAGGGAACAGGATGATCAAAGCTGACCTTATTTTAATTTACCTTATCTTTGTTTTTGCTATACTGCTTGGGGTTTTTTCTGGAAAAACCCGGGAGTCCTTTAATTTAAAATTTTGGAAAAAAAAAAAGAAAAACAATTTAAAACCCTTGGTTTTTGGGTTTTTCCCTTTCCGTTTTTTATGGGAAAAATTTAAACAAAACACACACTATCTCCCCCAAAACCCCGTTAAAACATCTCAAAACAAAATGGCCGCCCCCAAGTCAATCATACAACTGAATTGAAAATCTACAATCAAAAATAAAAACGGCTTTAGAAGGGGAAAAATTATGTATCATTTTCACCTTAAAATTATAAAAAAAAACATTTAACCACATTTTCCCCCTTTTAAAAACCCTTATTTTCTCTGACACCTTTTTAAAATAAAATTTAAAATTTTTTAAATCTAGGGTTTTTGTCCCCCGCAAAAATCCTAAAACGGAAAATTTGTCCAGTTAGGGGCTGAAGCCCGTGTGGGAAGGGGGCGCACCTCTTTGTATAATGGAACGGTAAGATTTTGTTTTAAAAAAACGGCAGAATTTTAAAGCTTATTTTTGGGGGTATTCGAAATACCCTCCCAAAAAAAAGCCCCAAATAATGTTCTATGCAGCTCTCATTTTTTTCCAAATGTAAAATTTGCACCTCCCTCCAACGACGCTTAAAATTTTAAAAACGTTTTTGCGGGACATGTAATGGGGGCATTTTGCTTGCAAAAGTGCCTTGCCCTTTCATGATTTTTTTACACAAGAAAAATCACCATTTTTAAAAAATTTATGGAGGCCCTTTTTCTGCACTTATATGCTGCAAAATAAGCTCCACACTTGGCAAAAAATACACTTTAAAATACGCCTCTAATTTGAAGCTCATTAATGTTTAAGTTTACACTCGTGTGAACATACCTTAACACCCAGCTGACTTGTTCAGTAATGCAAACAAATGAGAAACAGCACAAAACAGAGAGTTAGAAGAGAAGATGCTGCAGGATAGGGTTTTTTTACAAGGAAAAAATAAATTTTTCCCCCAAAAAATTTAAAGGGGGGAGGTCATTTTGGGTTTTTAAAAAGGGCCCATTCTAATATCAAACTTTGAGGTTATGTCGATAGGACATGCCATCAAAGTGTGGTAAGTGCGGGTCCGACTGCTGGGACCAGCACCTATTGCAAGAAGGGCCCCTGAAAGTCTCCGTTCAGAATGGAGAGTTGATCGCACTTGTGCAAAATCCTCTATTATGTTTTTTATTGGAAGGGACAGCTTGCGGGGGTTTGACTTACTTGGAACTCCCCATACAACAGAATGGGGGGAAATATACAACCTAACTTTTTCCATTCTGAAGGGAGACTTTTGGGGGCTCCCTACCCGAGATGGAACCTTTACAAACCCATTAAACCCGTTAAGATGGGAAACAAGGTGCAAAATGGGGGAAACCCCCCTTTAAAACCCAGCTGCCCCTTTCTTTTTTTTTGCTTTTGCTTTGAAGGGCTTATATACTGTGCTATTACAGTAGTCTACAAAGATGAAAAGTTTTTTCATGTTGAAAAAGTCTTCCCAAGTGAAATTAGGTGGATATTACTTTCAAAATTCATAAGGTGGAAGCATAAAGATTTAAGAATGACAGATCTGTGATTCCTGCAGAAGAATTTCCCATTACGAACTACAACCTAATTGAATACTGTTTCAGGGTTTTGTTTTTCCCCGGGAAAAGAAGTGGTTTGGGGTTTCAGACTGCCATTTGGCTGTTCCCTGGGGGGGGGGGGGGGGGAAAAGACTTAAGGGTCTAGGTCTAAGAAATTTTTAAAAATTCAGAGCTCCCCCTTTCATTTTATTAAAATCCCCCTGAAAAAAATTTAAAGGGGGGCTCCTGATTGGGTTTCTATGGGCAACAAAGGGGAAAACATTAGACCCCAAAACAGTTTTTCAAACAATTTCCCCCTTGGACTATAAACATTATTAAATTTTTTTTTTTTATAGCTAAAAAAGGGTTTTTTTTGTCATATTATTTTTGTCCAAAAACCCGCTGTTTTTTTCTTTTTCCCGATCTGTTTTACAGGGGGGTTTTTCATAATTTACATGATCTTGATAATCTGGATACACTGTAATTGGATGCTGTTCTGAGCTGAATATCCCCTGTGGCGCATGGTAAATTTTCACTCCAAGGCCCGGGGTGAGCATTTAAAGAGCTGAAAGAGCCTGCAGCGTAAAGAAAAACAGGCAGGGAAAAAAGCACACACAAAACAAGGGGGGGAGGGAAAGAATTTTTCAAAAATTTTGGAATTATTTTTTGTTACAATGTTTCTTTGGGTTAGGGAAAAACACTTGCCATTTTCTTAAGAGTCTTTAAAAAAATTTCTTTGGGAAATTTAAAATCCTGCATTTCTTACAGAATTTTTGTTTGGTTTCTAAAAACAAAATGGGAAAAGGTTTAGACCATATTTTCCCTCAAAAATAGTAAACCTTTCTCCCCGCCTGGTACTTGGGCCCCAAAAATAAAATTTAGCGTCATTTTAGCATAAATATTTTTTTGGGATTTGGGAGTGATATAATTAAAAGTGAGGGGGCGTCCATCAATTATCAAAGGGGGGCCCCTACAAAGCATTTGGGCCGCCCCTTAGATTTTTTGTGTGACCTCTGCAAGGGGGCAAAAAATAGAATTTCTTGGGGCCCTTTCATATCTTGTGCTTTTTCTCTGAAAAATATTCCCCCATCTAAAAAAACAAATTTTTTCTCCTTTGTACAAAAGGGTCATGTTTAATAGATGTTTGGGAAAAATTTCTTCTTAGTTTAAATAATTTTAAAAAACTTAAGACCAGGGAATTTTTTTATTAATTTGATGCAGCTTTTTTTAAGCTTTTAACACTTTCTCGCATTCAGAGATTTAAATAATCTTTTTGTATTTTTTATGTCATAGATAAGGCTTTATTTTATGCCATTTTTTTTTCAACTGTATTTTTATTAATCATTTTTTTATTTTTTTTTTGGGATGGGAAAAAAAATAGGAAAAAAATAGGTTTTAAAAAAAGATTTTTCAAATTTTTTTTCCAAAAAAAGGGAAAACAAAAACATATCAAAAAATTTTTGGGTTTCAAGGGGATCAAATTTTAATTTTCAATATATGCAATAAAAATTTATCTTCTACCTGCTTGCGAGAATACATACAAAAGACACAGGACTCAACACGGACAAGAAAGGGGGAGGGAAAAGACATTATAATCCAAGTTATCAACTGTGGGATTACTGTGGGCCAAAATAAGAGCGAGACATTCATATATCCTGAGTTAGTACATACGTATCCCAAGTGTCCCATATCGCGTAGAAGCTGTCTAAAGTGTTATTTAGCATAGCGGTAAGATGCTCTAAGGATCTTATATCTCTTAGCCGTTGGAGAACATCACTTAATTTTGGTGGGTCTGTTCTCTTCCAAAAAGAGGAAATCATACATTTTGTTGCTGTGAGAATATGTAGAAGCAATTTCTGAATAGGTTTTTTCAACCCCGCCAGACATAGATTCAGAATACATATTGCCGGGTCTACCTGCAATTGAATCCCGAGGAGATTATTAACAAATGCAAGAACGTCCCTCCAAAGCTGTTGAATATGCGAACACTCCCAGAAAATATGAAAAACATGAGCTTTTGGAGCAAAACAACGCCAACATAAGTCTGGGGCTGTCGGATTGAGCTTGTGAATCATGTCAGGCGTGTGATACCATAGCATTAAAATTTTTATCTGGTTTTCTTTATAAGTGCTGCATAAAGATGATTGAAAAGCTCGTCGCCAAATCAAGTCCCAGTCAGACTGGGAGATGTGTTTATTCAGAAATTGCTCCCATTTCAGCATATAGGGATGTTGAGGACATTCATCTGGAAATGGATTCAGCAACAAAGTATAAATATCTGATATTAAACCTTTAGTAGAAGTATTCAGTTTACACAATATCTCAAATCTAGTTGGATTAGACACCACAGTCGAATGAAGTGTACGTGAGAGAAAATGAGAGATTTGCAAATATGAGTAGTAACTTTTCTGCGGGATTGCAAAGTCCGCCTGCAGAGTTTGAAATGAAAGTATGCGTTTTGTACGGTGGTCCACTATATCTGCGAAGCGGAAAAGCCCCCTTTCGAACCATGGCTTGAGGGACATAGAGCCCATGCCTTCCGGGAACAGGGGATGGAACAAAAAGGAGGTCATAGACGAGGATTTAGAGCATAGATTAAATTTCTTCCTACATTTGTTCTACACCGTTCTGGTTAGTTGCATTGGGCCCAGCAGAGGAGTATCAGGCCGCATCTGGGAAGTAGCCTAGAGCAGAGAGTTGGGGTGTGTTGGTGCAATCCACAGCTTCTCTATCTCCATCCATTTGGATGTTGCTAGTAAGGTAGACCAAGCTGGGATCCTACGTAGCTGAGATGCCCAATAATATCTAACGACATCTGGGACCGCCAGCCCCCCCTCCCTCTTTCCAGCCATCATGACACTCCTCTTAATTCTGTGTCTTTTATTACCCCAAATAAATTTAAAGAACTCCGCCTGATTGTTTTTAAGATCTTTCATTGGTATGGGTATTGGCAGATTCTCAAAAAGATATACCAGCTTAAGCATGATAGTCATTTTCAGAGCCGCTATTTTACCTAGAAGGGATAGAGGCAAAGGGGCCCACATCTGCAACAAATTTCTAATTTCAGCGTATTTGCTAGGGAAATTCTCCTTGTAGAGTGTGGGAAAGGATGATGTCAAGTTAACACCCAAATATTTAATAGCCACAGGTCTCCAATTGTAATCATAATTAGTTTTTAAGAGAGTCAGGTCCCATTCAGGAACACCGATTGGGAGAGCTTCAGTTTTAGAGGTATTAATTTTATAGCCCGAAAGGATCTGGAATTTATGCAGAAGGGAATGCAGATTAGGCAGGGATGTATGGGGCGATGTAATTGTCAGGAGAACATCGTCTGCAAACAGCGATATTTTGAATTCCCTGTTTTTAATTGTGATCCCCTTGATATTCACATCCGCGCGGACTGCAGAAGCCAGGGGTTCAGTGCAAAGAACAAAGATCAGGGGGGACAGAGGGCAGCCCTGTCTAGTGCCATTAAAAATTTTTATTAATGGGGTGGTACTATGAGGTAGCTTAATAGAGGCCGTAGGGAGGGAGTAGAGAGCGGCGAGCGCCTGTAGAAATGGCCCCGATATCCCGAAGCCCCTCAATGTAGCCATCATGTAGTTCCAATTGAGGCGGTCAAAGGCCTTCTCCGCGTCAAGGCTTAACAATATTGCTGAATCTCCAAGCCTATTGACCGCATCAACCAGATCAATGACCCTCCTCGTGTTATCCCCCCCTGCCTCTGCATGACGAAACCAACCTGGTCCTTGTGGACCAGATGTGGGAGCCATACCGCCAGCCTATTTGCCAGAATTTTGGTGAATAATTTGAGATCCGCGTTAAGCAGACCGATTGGTCTGTAGTTGGAAACTTCCATGGCATCCTTATTAGGATTGGGAATTAGTGAAATATAGGAGTGCAAAAAGGTGGATGATACCCTCTCACCATTCAAAATGGAATTATACAATCTCAGCTGATATGGCAGGAGTTGGGGGCCATAGACTTGGTAATACAGATAGGGCAAGCCATCCGGTCCAGGCGCTTTACCAGGGGGCATGGACTTAAGAGCTTCCTCCAGCTCCTCAGGGCCTATTGGGGAGTTGAGGGAATCCACCGCCTCCGCGGAAAGGGTTGGTAGATCACATGATGCCAAGAACTCCCGCAGCACATCGTCTCTCTCTCCCTCATCTGTGGGGAGGGTCTCTGGAAGCGAGTAAAGTCGGGAAAAGTATTCATGGAACAGTACCCCGACCCTATCCGGATCATACGTAATCTGACCTGTAGTGTCCCTGAGAGCATGTGCCGTCCCTTTGTCCATATCATCCCTGAGCTGCCTCGCCAACAAAGTGTGGGACTTGTTACCCCTCTCATAGTATCTCTGCTTCGAATAAAGCAGCAACTTTTCAGTCTTGGCTAAAGCCAGGGCCCTGAGCTGCGATCGGATGTCCAGAATTTTCCTAAGTTTAGGCTTTGTCGGTTTGGCAGCCAGGGACGACTCCAGGGTCGAAAGCTGACTCTGGAGCAGGAGCCTGCGCTGGTTTGCATCTCTTTTCAATCTACTACCTATGGAAATACACCAGCCTCGAAAGACAGCCTTGTGGGCTTCCCATAACACCACAGGGGACGACACTGTATGGTCATTAGTAGAGAAGTATTCTGTGATGTGCTGCCGAAGCTCCTCCCTCGTTTGAGGATTTTTAATTATGTATTCATTTAGACGCCAATGGCAATGTCGGGTCGTTGCTGCACGCATATTTAAGGATAAGGTTATAGGAGCGTGATCTGACCAGGTAATAGTTTTTATATCAGTATGCTCCAGGCGCCTCAAGGCCGGGATATTGCCCAAAAAATAGTCTATCCTCGAGTGAGAACTGTGTGGCGGGGAGAAGAATGTGAATGAACGGTCCCGGGGATGCTCTATCCTCCACAAATCAAACAGGGCATGCTTCCTAATTAGCTGTCTGAATTTCCTGGAAATTTGAGACTGGGAGGAGACAGAAGTGCGGTCTTTAAGGTGTAATCTATCTGCAATGTCTGAGAAAGCCATATTAAAGTCACCACCTATTATGACTGTAGAGGAAGAACAGCGTTTTAACTTTAGAAGGATCCTATTCAAGAAGCGAATCTGAGCCTGATTAGGGACGTAAATGTTGCATAAAGTGAAAGGAGCTCCCAGGATGTCCCCTTCAAAATTATGTAACGGCCATTATCATCAATTATGGAGTGTTCCACCTGAAAAGGGCAGGAACCCGCTAGCAAAATGGCTACCCCCGCCTTTTTCCGGGCCTGAGATGAGACATACGCAATGGGATAATGGTTCCTAGCGAATCTAAAGTTCCCTTCTTTGTTGAAATGAGTTTCTTGTAGAAAGACTATTTCTGCTTTAATTTGTTTAAGCTCAGTTAGCAATAATCTACGCTTGGTATCAGAGTTAAGACCCTTAACGTTCATGGAAACTATATTAGCCATCATAAAATGAGTAAAATGTAGTGTAGACCTCACAGTTCCTTACTTTAAGAATACCACCAGACAAGAGGATACGAAAGGGGAAGGGTAGACAGGACAATACAAATAACAACAAAAAACCGAGGCAGGACAACATTCCTCAGTTCTTAAATACCCAGGAGTACTATCCCTGGGATGGGGAGGAATATGGAGTTCACTTCTATCCCAAAAAAAAGGAAAAAAGCGGATCGACAGCGATACTCCAGCAAACCACGACTCTTTCTTCCCAGTCCAATAGAAAAACCAAACTAAGGAAGCAGGACAGTCGTGCAGCTCTAAAGTCCCCTGTGGGGGAAAGTGTCGGGCACCGTCAGAAGATGCCGAGGAGCCCCCGCCCTTAAGAAGTTTAAACAAACCGATCCCGGATCCACCCCCCGGAGGGAGACTGCGGGCAGGTAGTTAGAAAATGTATGCGGGAGGAGAGGGAGAGATACAGCTAGAGAACTAGAGTAAAAAAAAAAACGGGGGGTGGTGGGAGGGGAAAGGGTAAAGGTTATGCTCGCCTCCCCTCCATCAGGGGCCAACCCCAGGACCCGTATCCATAACTATACGCTGTAGTATATAAAACATCAAACGTTACATAAAGAATTTTTTGAACCCGGCAAGTCATATTCAACAGGGTTAGAATAAGCTATAACAATTTGTTACTCTATGCATTAAGAGATAGATGGACAATTAAGAACCAACTACTTCACACTCACGTGGGTTGTCTGGATGCTCCAGTAGGCGACAACCCCTTTCGCTCTTTCCCGGGGACTCTATCCCTTTTGCCCCCAACCTGTCTCCACACAGGCTGTGGAGGGGTTGAGGGAAGCTGCTGTAAGTCCCAGTCCAAAAGCTCAGGGACCGAGATATGTAGTGTAGAACAAAAGCGAGCTAAATCCTCATGGGATTTTAAGGAGGCCGTTATACCATCTTTGTGAGCGAACAGAGAGAATGGGAATCCCCATCTATAAGGAATATTGTGACGCTTAAGTTCCTCTAGCAGAGGCCGCAGACATCTTCTCTTATACAAAGTCATCCAGGAAAGGTCTGGGAATAATTGGACCCGGGTTCCTTCATACTCGATCACTTTTGAGGCACGTGCCTTAGCCATTATGCGCTCTTTAATCTCGAAATCTTGAAGGCAACATATAATATCCCGTGGCTGGTTTGTAGTAGGTTTAGGCTTTAGAGCCCGATGAGCTCTCTTCAATTTGATTCGATGAGATGGGGGCTCCCCCAGTATTGAGTTGAAGAGAGTATTAAGAATAGAGCGAAGATCCTCTGTACCCTTAGATTCAGGGAGGTCACGTATTCTTATAGTATTACGGCAACCGCGATTGTCTAGGTCCTCTAGATGACGTGCAGTGTCCTTTAGTACCTGCGTTTGAGAAGATATTTGGGATTGCAGATTGGTGACATACACTCGAGTTGTATCATGTTCTGATTCTAGGTTAGTTACTCTGTCCGCTATTCCTTTAAGATCTGATCTAATTGCAGCAATTTCTGTCCTGCATGCTTCTTTGACTTCTGTTACTAAATTATAAAAGTCCTGTAGCGTAGGCAGGTGACTCAGATAGGACCTCCATTCAGACATCTGTGAAGGTGTCGCACTCTGCGGTTCGGCAGCTCCTGCAAGTGATTCGGAAGAGGAAGTCCAGTGATGGTCTGGAGATTTCTGAGCTGAAAGATGTGAACTAGATTCCATTGGGTCTGCCTTGGAGCGTAACTTGGTCTTGGCTGGAGTTTTGTTCAGGGTTTTTAGTTTCTTCAGGGTTTTATACGGATGAGGCGGCATAGGAGTGGAGAGGAGTGTAGAGGCGGACACAATTTGCTGACCCCCCAGTGAGATTGACAGTGGACCTATGCGGTTCTCTGGGATAGCTCCTCTGTGTGTAGAGGCCGGAGGGGCCACGTCCGCTGATGTAGAGAGTTGGCAATCAGCTTCAATGGAGCTGCTACAAGTGCCCTGTTCTGTGGTGAGTGGCTGCAGAAGAGGCAAGTGATGATACACCTGATATGCTGGTGTGCCCTTGACAAAGCGCGTGAGGGACTAAGAGGTCCCTTGTACTGAGTACGTGGGCTTTAATGCCTTGCGGGCCTGGACTTTCGTGTTCTTGGCCAGGTTAAGACGCTTAGATGGCACCGTTGTTACAGAGTCTCAAAATGGCCGCCAATCTGTTGTGAGGCTGGATAATATACAATGTCTTCCGGTATTTACACTCTACCAGGCTGCAGGGGAGCAAGCAGCTCCTATTAATAACTTTTAGCAGATAATGTCCCCACCTGTGGCTATGTATATATGCTTAGCAGCAGGGTATGGTCTCCTCGCAGCAGAGGGAGGACCGGACATATAAGATCCCTGCAGACCCTGTATCAATTAGAGAAGGGATCGCCGTATGGGGTGGTTTTGCGGTCACTGAGTCCCTTCACCAAAGTGGCCAAACTTTCTTTATCCCGGGGGCCTAACGCTCCTTACCCTTTTCAAGTCGGGCAGGCGATTCTGCTTCTCCGCACCGCAAGAAGGGCCCGGGATGAATCATCTAGGTGAGTCACGATGTCGCACGGCTACACGTCCACCGCCGACACCGGCGTCCAAAGGGTCCTGCCTGCTTCACCTTCGTGTGCTCCGACCTGCCACTCCACGTCCTCCCCCTCAGGTAAATCCCCGCCGAGTCGGAGTCCGCACTTTGTGCTGCCGAGCGGCAGCGCGATCAGTAATGGCGTCAGGCGCGGGAGGGGCTCTGGATTCCCGCCGTCCACTCCGCAGGGCTAAAGGTCTCGTCCGCTTCACTAACGGTCCGATACCGGTAACCAGGCCAGTACTATCTTGCTCCTGGGTGCTATAGCCGTTGGTTTGAGAGCTGTCCGCTGGGTTCAGTGCTCTACAGCTAGGCGAAAAGGCGAGGGTTCCACGGAGCTGTGCACTCAGGCAGCCATCTTCTCCGGCTTCCGGCTACGCCCCCATTTTATGCCATTTTTAATACCAAAAAATAGATTTTTATCTTTTTATTCTTATCGTTTTATATAGGCAATATATTATTCTGGATTATCGGTGGCACTACTAAATGTTGGGGTTTTGACTATCAGTGCCTTCTTCATTCATTTTTTATTTTCTTTGACTGTAGTTATCTTTTTTTTTCATTTGTTTTACACATTGTGCACACACTAGGGTCACAAAAGTATTTTCCACTTTCTGGTATTACTAATTTACCATTTAACTAGGGTGAGCCTTAGTTTAAGGTTATATATATCTTGAATCCTAAAATATACTGCAGAGTTGATCTGGGTCTGGTAAGACCCAGCAGGTCCTGCAGTTATCTGGCACCTGGTGTTCATGTGATCACCAAGGATGAAAGCAGAAAGCACTCATCTGCCTGCTAAACTAAGTACTTGCTGCTTATCGAATAAAGACACAAACTGTTTTTTACAGTCGATGCATTCTTTCTGGCGAGCCTGGATGTTGCTGACAGCCAGCTCTTCCCTCCTGTATCTGTATGAATTCTTTGCAGCTGCTTATTCTCAGGACATTCCCAAATGTCCCTGGGAAGTCAAATGTGGTACAACTGGACATTTTACGTTTTTTGTCGGTCTTCAAGTGTTTAATATAGTACATTTATTTTAAGAATAGAATGTTAAAATCAATTATGAAAAGGAACTTAAATTGAAAGTGTTAAATGCAAGTTGTCATTCTAATAGACCTTATGTTATTTTTTTCAGCATTGGCGATTGGGGAGCTCGGCCACCTACCCCTAAGCCCATGTCAGTGGTGTGGACATTGGTATGTTCCGTGTAACAGAGCATTACACTTTTCATTACTGTAGGCTTTCTGCATTGTGTCTGCATTTTTATACCTATGAGTGGGATACCTTAATCCTAAAGTAGGTCATCAGAAAAATGACCCATTGTTTAATTCACGTTTTTATGTTAAACAAAATTTTTAAGAACTTTTGGTTGTTTATTTTATTTTTATTTTTTTACATTTTTCATATAACTATTTTTTAGAAATTCCTGAAATCATGCAGCTTACACTTTGGCCACAAGCCTACTAGTAGTCTGACACCTCCTGTTCTGTAGAAATTTTTCAGCAGTCTTCTCATTATCAGCACAAGCAGGGTTACAGTGAAAGGTGACCCCAATGTGTATGGATAACACATGATTCACCATTCAATACCGTAGAAGATGGTCCCAGCTCCCCCTCTCCTCCTCCTTGCACACTGATTGCTTCCTAGGTCACAAAATATGTATATAAAACTCTCCTATAGGAGTCTGTTCACAGGCTTCTATGCCCATGAAGCTGCTGTAAAGCATCACTCTAAATGCTGTTAAAAGCTCAAGCAAGATGGCTGCCCCCATAATCATACACAGAAATAAAAAAATATATACAGTCAGAAAATTGAAACCGCTAAGAAGAAACTAATATGTATTAGTATGTCATTTTAATGTGTAAAAGAATATATATTGGCAAAAGATTACCTTTAAGCTGGCCATACACATAAGATGAAGGTCAACCACGATCATTATAAAATTGTACATGAACAATTGTTTGCGAAGGTTGATAACCAGCTGCTGTCTGCCAAAAAAGAAACCAGTCCTATTAGGGGCCGTTCACACGGCACAGTGCAAATACCGGTCGGGATTTCCTACCGGTATTTGCACTGTTTTGCAGCCGTGCACACGGGGACGCTGTTTGCAGAGAAAAACCCTTCACATTGAAATGTTCATATTCCGCCTGAACACCGGGTGGAAGAATGAACATGCTCAATGTTTTCCAGAGCGCCGGTGGTCTAAAAAACCGACCGGCGGATAATCCGTGCAGTGGGGACCGCTGCACAGATTTTCCATTAAGGTCCGTGTAAAAGTTTGTCAGCCGGTTTACAGGAGCTTTTCAAAACTAAAAACTGTCTGCAAAAATAGTGCAGTGGGGACAAGGCCTTAGTGTTTATAGACCTATTGTCAGCTGGAATTGGCAGATGATCATTCACCTCTTCATTCTAGCCCACCTTGCTTTTTTATACTATTTTTAACTTTCTGTCCCTGACCTGCCAGTTTAGTCAGGCGAAGTTCTGATTGGATTACTCATATGAATGATTCAACATACAACTGGAAATTCCTACTCTTAGGTGAATGGCCAGCCTGGGATCTAATTTAACTTCCAAAGCTTTATGCCTTTATAACGCATCTATGTGTAAAAAAAAATAGTGGGAACAAGATCTGAACCCATCAGAACAAAGCACCACAAAGCCATTAGAAAAGGTTTGTTCTGGAGGGAACTATTCTCACACCTTGCTGCTCCATATATGGTTTCTTCATTGAGTGTTATAGCACAATTTACTGCACGATTGCATTTTATTGATTAATATACTACACTTCTTACCTCGCATTTGTATAAACTGCAGATGGAATAACACATAATTCCCCATACTCTATAGTCGTAGAGAAGCGTTTCTGCTGGTACGGGGAGTGCTGGCCTTCGGCAAGGAGTAACAAAAGGATTAAAATATTGCTAACACGTGCAGTAAATTTTAAAGTTTGATGTTAACTAGTCAGTATAAAGCATAGTTGGTAGACAATACAAACAATCCTGCTGCAGGCAATGCTTACTCAGCAACGCATTTATTTCACATGAAATCACAAGCAAATGAAAAAACTGCAGCAGTGAGTCTCTTATTCAGTGTAGGATTAAGGAGACACCAGTAATAATGCTGTCTATGTGACTTCACACTAAGCCTTGTACAACAGCTCGCACCAGTTAAAAGGTTTCGATTTATAAGATGCCACGTGGACTTGAGACCCAGGTTGGGAGTGAGCTGCATTCTCTTCTGTGATGTTGGGCATCTGAGCACCACAGCTCCTGGTACATTAGACCACAGTTATGAAGGGCTCAATAAGTAGGCACCCACTATTGTTTCTGTACAGCTCCCAACTTGGGCCTTTTAGGTTGGTCTTTGCCCTTGGCCCTGACTGTGTGCAGGTAAACATTCTGTTGAAAAACACAGCACACAAATGTCTGTCTATGAAACAGCAACTTTGCAGGTAGCCTTGTTTTAAAATATCCTACTATTTTGTGGATACAGTTCCTATGCAAAACTGTGTGTCTCAATGGCGACATACTAAAAACACACCCTATTTTTGATCCTACAGTGACACTGTCCCCTACTTAGTAACATACAGCTGCTTGCAGCGTCGGACTAGGGTGCCTGGGAACTATCAGTGGAGTTGATTCTTGGCAACCACCAATGGAGGTGATTCTTGGGGTTATTCTACAGCTGCACACACTGTACATGACTCTTGCATTCTGTATCCCTTTCTCCCTGAATAGCAGCTCCAGGCCTGCCATGTATAGGGGCCTCCCATGTCCAGGGACCTACCAGAGGTGTCCACTGTGGGCCAGTCAAAGCATGGCTGCTTGTCTTGTTTTTTTAGTTTCACTGATGCAAACAAATAAAACAAAGTTGTGAAAGCACTATACCTTAATTTAAGATTCCACAGTGTCATACATACACCAAAATCAGTTTGTAAATGTTAAATATAAGTAAACATAGTAAGCAGTCAGACTGCAAAATGAAACATTATGAAAAGACACAAACAAAATGATTAAAGAGCACTTGTACTTTCTGCAATAAGCAGATGACAGTGAATCGACAATGTGACTGCCAGGCAAATACAAGAAGTAAGGAAAGAAAAGGGAGGAAGAAAAAGTTAAAAAAAATGGGGGGAGAATAGATGCCTAGGTACAGAAGAAGACAGACAAAACCTTTCCATGGGGGACAGGGCCCTATTAAAATTGATTTTATTAATGGTGGAGGCAAAAAAATGTCTAAGTTGAATATGTTGGAATAAATGTCTAGGGGTCGGATGGCCTGTCTTTAAAAGATCCGCATGGGGGAGCAAATTGCATGGGGGAGCCAAACCAAGAGAAGTCTTTCCGGGACCATTCTCTGAGCAGATGGGATATTTTGGTAAAGAGAAGGGAGAAATTGGATTCAAATAGTTTGGAAGGGTCAGCAGGAATATGTATCCTCAAATATGAAATGCCCTCAGACGGCCATGAAAAAGAAAATTTCCCCTTAAGGACCTCCAAAACGGCGGGATCTATGTTGATGTTTAGGGCCTCAGATTTCGCGTAATTGATTTTAAAATTGGACCAGGCACTGAAGCGAGACAGCTCGAACATCAGAGAAGGAAGAGAAATGAGCGGATCTCTTAAATAAATCAGGAGATCATCGGCGAAGGCCGAGCACTTAGGCCGTGTTCACATGGCTTATTCACGGCGGATTTGTGAGCCGGATTGTGCACGCAAATCCGGCGTGAATAAGGGGCGGGGGCAGGGCCGGAGCGCAGCGGAGGCGCCGCTCCCCGGCCCTATAGACTGTCATTATTTACGGCGCGGACGTGCCGTAAATAATGTGCATGTCACTTTCTCCCCCCGCAGCGGATTCGCCGAGCGGGGAGGAGCGACGGAATCCACTGTTCTCTATGAGAGCAGTGGATTACCGTAATTACTCCGACGGATTGGCGCCGTACTGCAGCGCAAATCCGGCGCGGAGTACGGCGCCAATCCGCGGACAAATAAGCCGTGTGAACGAGGCCTTAAACTCATGACCACCAATTGTAATACCCTTGATGTCCGGATTGAAGCGCACAGAGTCCAGCAAGTGTTCCATGATTAAAATATACAATAGCGGGGAGGGTGGGCATTCCTATCTGGTGCCATTGCGTATGAGAAAGGGATCTGACAGAGTTCCATTGATTCTAACCCTAGCAGACGGACAGCGGTATAGTGCAAGAATTTTGGACGTGAAAAGCGGGCCCAGACCAATACGTGCAAGGGTGGATGAAAAGATTCCCAAGAGATCCTGTCGACAGGACCATCAAAGGGATCCCACGGGTACGGGCATAATGCATTAGGTCCAAGGTCTTGAGTGTATTGTCCCGGTCTTCCCTGCCCGGAACAAAGCCCACCTGGTCGGGATAAATAAGAGTAGTTAGATGGGTATTCAAACGATTTGCCAACTTTTTGGCGTAGACCTTAAGGTCCACGTTCAGGAGGGAGATAGGCCTGTAACTTCCACAAGACAGGGGGTCTTTCCCCTTTTTTTTGAGATCACAGTGATATGTACCTCAGAGTAGATCTTATGAAAAGGGGTAGAAGCTGAAACGTCATTTAAAACAGTGAGCAGAATTGGGGAAAGGACCGGCAGCAGGGTCTTAAAAAATTGTGAAGTATAACCGTCCGGGCCCAGACTTTTCCTGTTCTGGAGACCGCCCACTGCAAACTTCAATTCTTCAGCTGAAAATTGAGTTTCCAATGCCAGAATCGAGTCCTCAGACAGCGTTTTAGTGGATGAGGGTGGTTCGTGTCCGGGATGGGGAGATGGCCGAAGGTTGGGTGGTAGCTGGTAAAGCTTAGAATAATAGGAAGTAAATTCCTTTCAGGTGTGGTATGTACCAAATTTCCAGTATGGGACCTAATACTGGGGATGAAGGATGCAGCCATTTGTCTCTGGAGGCCCTCGCCAGGAGACTGCCACTCTTATTCCCGAACTCGTAGAATTTACTGCAGAAAACTTGAAGATGTTTGCCCCAGGAGGACTCTAAAAGACAACGTGCATCTAACCTAGCCACTAGCAACTCCTGAAGGACAGAAAGATTAAGAGCTTGCTTATGCAAGAGTTAAAGTGACGCTACTTTCTGTAGAGCTTTAGTGACAGCAGTGGTCCTAGCCTTCTTCAAACAGCTACCATGCTTAATCAAAACACCTCTTGGGACGCATTTGAGAGCCTCCCATTTGATCGTGGAAGCTGTCGTGTCCCTCTCATGGTCGGAAACAAAATGCTTGGTAGCCTGACGTAAATCAGCCAAGCAAACAGAGTCAGTGAGCAGAGATTCATTCAATCTCCAAGTTCCCTGCCAGGTGGCCAGTTTGAAGGAAGGAGGAATGAGGCAAAGATAGGGGCATGGTCTGACCATAGTATATTTCCGATGGAAGTGTTTCGCAGCCAGGAGAGGGCACAGTGCTGGACAAGGATATAGTCAATTCGGCTATATGTGTTTTGAGGCGTGGAGAAGAAACTACAGTCCCTGTCCGAGGGGTGTTAGAGCCGACAGCCGTCACAAAGCTGAAAGTGAAGGAGGGACTTCTTAACTTTTTTGATAGCAGAATAGGAAAGAGATGAACGACCAGTGGAATTATCGAGAGTCAGATCCAACGTCATATTAAGATCCCCACAAAAAAAGACAGTCCCCCTTGCCGTAGAGGTCAGTAAGTCTAAGATTTCTAGCAGAAACGATAACTGGTCTTGGTTAGGGGCGTATACGTCGACTACGGTAAACGTATGCCCGTTTATAGACAGAGTCAGAATCACATACCTGGCTTCAGCATCAGTAGTGCAATCGAGCACCTGATGCAGCAGAGACTTATGTAAGGCGATGGCTACTCCTCTACTTTTGGAGGAGTGGTTGGCCAAAAACCATTCAGTGTAATATCTGTTCTTAACAGAAGGGGCGTGATTTGTTTTAAAGTGGGTCTCTTGGAAGCAAGCTATATGAACTCGCTTCCTGTGAAAGTGGTATAAAATCTGAGAGCGTTTTCAGGCTTGACATTGATAGAGGCTACATTAAGGTCTCCTATTTATCAGGGGTAGGAGGCGTCGTTGCGCGCTGCCCACCCCTGAGATCCGACGGACAGAAAAAAAAGGGGGGCGGGGAGGGGAGGGAAAGTATCCAAACTAAATAGGCAGGGGAAGAGAAGGCCCCTGCTAAGGACAGCAACCTAAAATCTATAAACCAGGGAAACCCCCGAACCAGAAACCGTCTGGATGGAGAACCTAACCCTACGTGGGGAACGTGGAGGACAGGCATAGGTCAGAGAGAGCTAATAGAGCAGCATGACCAATACTGATGAAAAGGAATATCCAGGCTAACAAATGGAGACAGATGAAAAGAATAACCTAGGCAAAAACATCCAAGAAGGAAAAGATATATCATTATTAGGGAAAATCAGTAATAGCCAGCAGTGGAAGGGTCTCAGGTATCGGCCCCAGAGTCCTGAGAAGTTGCAGCTACAGAAGTCAAATAGGTTTTCCTAGATCGATTCCCCCTGTTGCGGGATTTTCTGGGGGGGGAGACAGGAACCAGGCGGACAAGGTCCCGCGTCTAGGGGTCAGTCATTAGGCCTCCTGCCCATTGGAGAAGAGGGAGTGGGCCAGTCCGGCAGAGACACATCCATGATTTGCAAGTCCTGCAAGAAAGAGGGGATATTCTCTGTAGAGCGTATGGTATTGGAGCGGTCTCCTAGAAGTGCAATGAGGGCGAATGGGAAGCCCCATCTATATGCTATATTCCTCTCTTTAAGCACGGAGAGGATAGGTTGCAGCATGGATCGCTGGGCAAGGGTATGACGAGACAGATCTGGGTAGATTTGTAGAGTGGAGTCTTTGTAAACCGGAGAGTGACCCTTCCGAACCCGATTCTTTATTTCCTCCTTGAGTAAGAAGAAGTGAACACGGCAAATCACGTCCCTGGGATGCTGATCGTCTTTGCTAGGAGGACGAAGAGCTCTATGGACCCTATCTAATTCAATGTGGGCGTTGGGAGGACGATCCAATATGTCATTCAAAATGGCAGACAACGTCGGTAGAGCTCAGAGGAGGAAACCGACTCAGGGAGGCCGCGGATCCGTAAATTGTTGCGTCTCCCCCTTTTTTCTAAATCGTCCAGGTGCTGCTGCAGATGGAAAAGTTGGGACGTATGTTGCTGAACCACTTCTTGCAAGGTGGAGAGAGAGGTGGACGAAGTCTCTTGGGCCTGTTGAAGAGGGTCCACTTTAGTTGACACTGCAGAGAGATCCGAGCGGAACTGGGCAAACTCCCTCCTACACTCCTCAAGCAACTACCGAGCCATAGAAGAAATATCTTGTCTCGTAGGCAAATTTTGGGTGAGCTGTTGAAGATCGGCAAGGGTCACTGGTTGACTGGAGGCACTTGGTAAGGAAGACGAAGGATGGACCTGGTATGCTCCAGGGGAGGTAGGCGATGAAGAATACGTGCTTTGCAGATGTGATGGTGAGGTATCGTCAGGCCTGCAGTGAAGATCTGCAGTTGACAGCCTCGTGGATTGGCAGCGAACTCCCTCGGACCGGCCAGGAGCACTTGGCGGCAGAAGGTTGGAGGTAGGAGAGGGAGATTGCAGACCCTGGTATTGACAAGAGGGAACATCGTGCGGTGATGGGACATTCCAAGACGAGCCCGTGGACCAGGATGGGGATGGTGGCCTTGGAGAGGGTGGCGTCTGCACAGGCAAATCCAAAGGGCCTCTGGAGCCCGAGTTCTCCATAGCAGGCGATGAAGCACTAAAGTGGGCGGACTGCTGCAGGGGCGGAGAGAATGGGGCAGAACAGCCCGTGTGTGATGGGTGCCCCTTGTTGTGAGGGGACAGCCCTGCAGGGCAGTCCAGAGCCCATGGTAGCCAGGCAAGGCATTGGAAGCCTGTGGGCGCTCAGGTAGCCGGCTGTTAGTTATCCCCATGCCGGTGATGGGATTAGATGCAGGGGGACTCAGAGGAGAGACCCCATGGATGGAGGAGTCCTTGCAGATGGCAGTAGACCACTGCGGGTGTACCTCTGCTGATGGAAGCGAGGGAGAGGACCGCGGGATGGCAAAGTCCGCAGGTGCATAGGGAGAGGAGGAGGACACATGGTGCGCCAGGATCACTGTCGGTTGGGGCCCCCCCAGACCCGGTACCTGGGAGCCTGCAACGTCCGCAGCAGTCCTCTCCAGCAGCGGTGAACTCAGCTGGGTGAGGTAGTTCCGATGCACATGGACGCCCCTGCTGTAAGATGGCGCCGCTGGTCCGGTGGAGTAAGCTCCCTACATGGCAAAGCGGGGCTCAGAAGCGCAGTTTGCGGCTGGGCGCCAGTATCCGCTGCAGCCGCCCGAGAGCGCACCGGAGAGCGGAGTGGGTCCAGAGGTGTGGCGGGGTCAGGAGCGGATACAGCCGCCGCAGAAGCTCCTTCAACTTCCACGCTTCGGCGGCCGGGAGAGTGCGCGGGAGATGTGACGGCCGAGTCTGCAGGGATTGTCTGAAGCGGAGCTGGAGTAGGCAGCAGCTCCGAGATCTCCTCTGCGGCGTCCCGATCTGGTGGACGGTAAGTCCTGTATAGGAAGGACTCCATGCGTGGGACAATCTGAGGGTAGTAAAGGGCGGCCATCTTGGAGGCTGCCGCCATCCCCGTCCAACTCCTCAGGGTCCATGAGGGCTGCAAAACGGCCAAAATATTGAACAATGTCCCCCTGAGAGGCATCTGCAGGGGTGGATGGGGCATTCTTGCGCTTCTTGGAGGTTTTGCCCATGTTGAGAAAGTGGATTAGCCTGGAATCCAGGTTTGGCACAGAGGAGCTACACAGCAAGCGTCTTCACCCAGCCATGGCAAGCCACGCCCACCCCTACCCATTGTGTTGGTAAAAAACCACTTGTTCATGGTGTAAATTAATGCTCAGTTTGACAGAAGAGGGTGATTATGTTTTGAAGTGGTGTCCTTCTTGTAAGAAAGCATTCTATTGTGACTCGCACCTTGAAAGGGGGTGATTAAAATCATAAAGAAGCATTTTAGGCTTTAGCTATTGTTTTAGTGGCAACAATTAAGGATCTCCATATTTATCAGGGGTAGGAAGGCGTTGTTCACCGTGTACTGCCACACCCCTGAGTTTCGGGGCCGGCTAAAAACAAAGGGGCCCGCGGGCATAGATGTTATGAAGATTATCCCACTAATAGCAAGGCAATAAGACAGTCCACTTAATCGCAGCCACCGTAAAAATCTATACAACGCGGGGAGAACCGCCGAATCCAATAGTTCTATGAGATAGGGAACCGTAATTACGTGGGGCATTCTACGTTTTAGGAGACAGCAATGGTCAAAGAAGCTTGAAATTTGAAAGGCAGCAGACCAAACGTCATTTTATTTGAGATATTTCCCGCCTTTTAACAAAGAGATAATTTTATGCAAAAGAAAGAACCTGGCATAGTACATTCTGAACGGAAAAGATATTCATTAAATTGATAAACTCAGTAATACCAGATGGAAGGGTCTAGGTATTTTCGGCCTGATGTCCTGAACTTTAAGATTGCAGCTCAAAGGTTTTAAATAGGATTTGCAGTGGAATCGATTGGCCCTGTCAAGCGGGATTTTCTGGGGGGAGTACAGGAACCAGGCGGACAAGGTCCCGCCGTCAGGCATCATTAGGCTCTTGCCATTGAGAGATCAGTTGTTTTGCCCGATTGTTGATGAAAGTGGGATTTTAGCTGGATTCCAGTTTTGCAAGAGAGCTAACACAGCAGCGTCTTCAAGATGGCAAGCGAAGTGCCCCAGCCGACCTTTTCAGCTTTGAGAGTTATATAGTTATCTATAGACCGTTCACATGGCTTCACTCATTATGCTGAGCAGCCATACCATTGGCATCAGTAAGTTTGTTACAAGGAACCTAAGGTAGATTTAGGCATGAGGTTTGTTGAATAAACTGTGGATGTTGAAAGCTGCGTAACTGTGTTTAGAGAAAGCATTTTTATCTGTGACTTCGCAGCAATTAACAGGCAGAGCGTGAAGTTGAAATCATCATAAAGAATGCATAGAACTGTGGCTGAAGCTATTTCAGTTTTACCGTGGCCACAATGCAACTGCTACGTGTGAACCTCAAATGTAGTTCAGGTGTTATGTTTACTTAGGGTATGTTCACACGATGTACTGCGCATACATGTACTGTTTCGGGAGCTCGTGCTAATACACACATACTCCCGTGGCGCCCGCTGGCCCCATAGATGTCTATAGATGCATTACTCGCGGCGCATATTCGCTGCAAATAATTGACATGTCACTTATCGCCCGCGCGTACAATACGATAGTATTGTACAAGCGGGGAGAGGAGGCGTAATCCATAGTTCTCTATGAGAGCTAGGGATTACCGTAATTATGGGGCGCATTTCCTCACGTATTAAGGGAAGTATGCAGCGAAATGCGTCCCAAAATAAGCCGTGTGAGCATACCCTTAGAAGGCAAGGTCAAACAGTCATTTGTCATTTTGTAGTTTTTCTACAATTGATCCTTCTGAACAAGAAATAATTTTATTTCTTCTAACAATTGATGAAGATTTCCCTTGGCTCATTCATGTTACTTCTGTGTAAACGAACAAGTCATTATAATCTGTATAAATTTCTTCTACAAAAAAGATTTAAGCTGGTGATGGTGACTTTCTTATGCGGACCTTGCTGATGACAACTTTCAAGATATTTTCCAATCAAAGCTGTTCTCCATACAGTGATTTCTAGTGGATTATGCAGTGGAACTAAACTAGATAATGGTGGCACTGTCCAAGCTGTTGTCTTTAAGGGGTTGTAGTACCATACTGTTTTACAGAGCCACAGGCATCCTCAGGCTCACACTTCCTGCTATGGGTAGTTCTATTGCAGTGATTAGCATATCAGCTCTGCTATTTCTAGCTGATCCTGTTAGTGACATAAGTGCAAGAGATTTGTAAGCTGCAGTAGTTCAAGCTTGTTATTAAATAATGTTAACAAGTCAGTCTTTCAAGATAAGGAACACAGCAGAGAGTGACATCACCAGCCTGACCTTTGCTGGAGCCTGTAAGAGCAGAGGAAAGAAAAGTCTACCTTATAGGGTTCACAAGGGTTTCACTTACATTTAACTGCTTAAGCACCAGACCTAAAAATACCTTAATGACCATCTAAATTTTTAAGTTTTTACCTTCCTGTGTTTCAACATTTGTAACTTTTCTATTTTTTAAATGACGGAGTTGTATGAGGACATATTTTATGTGAGAGAAGTTGTTTTTTGGGGGCATATTTTTTTTTTTTTTTCTACACTCTTTTTTTTTTTTTTTTTTACTTTTTTCATTTGTTTTTTTAAATCCCATCACGAGATAACCATTTAACACTTTTTGTTACATTTAGTGATGTATTAGCATATTCATGTATGACCCAGGCTACAGTCAGGGCAGCACACAGTATGTCTTGTCCACAGATTTGAAATACAGACAGTCTTGGGGCTACTCTCGGTCCCTAGTGCTGACTGCATAGATATTCCCTGGGCTCCATTGGGTCACTGTGAGTTCCAATGGAGCAGGGGAATGCCCCTTGATATTGCTGCGGTCACAGACTGCGGCAATCAGAGAATGACATGCCAGGGATCAGAGGCTTCCTCTGGTCCCCCGTGCTTGCGGAGACAGCTCTAGGAGCGGTGCTGTTGCGTTGCTGGGAGCTACAAAACCTCTCTGTCTGCCACAACGTCTTTTGGCATCACTACAAACGACCTGCACCGCCCGTGGTTGTTAAGGGGTTAAGAGAAGTAAAAGACCCTTTTACCCCACAAATAGATGTTGGTACTATAAAAGGTGTATCATAGCTGGAAGTTCTGTTACTTATCTTGCATCACAGCGTTCATTTAATTATATTGATCTTGCTTTACATAGTTTCAACCAGGGGCATAACTAGAGGAGCCTGGGCACCATGAACATTTACCGCTACCTGTTAATAATAGTTATGCAGTTACTAGATAATACAAGGAGTAAATACCTCACCATACATATCCCTATCATACTGCTACCAAACAAATCCCACTATACCAACTCCAACATTACCAATAACGCTACTCCATAAGGACCAAATAGTGCTGCCAGAGCATGACCACTTATTAACTTCACAGTGACTGCACAATACAAAGTCCTATGTTATTACCATACTTTGACCATATAGTAGCAGACATTGGTTGGACACAGGTTCTGCAGATCTATATTTGATTATAGTTCAATTGCATTCAATGTCTCACAGGTGACTTTTTCTCTTATAAGGCATTCACTTTTCTTCTTCATCTCCACAAAGCTGCCATGATGACTTGCCCCAGTCCCCACTCATCTCAGCAAAATTTGCAGTCATCATGCTACCTGCTTCTGGATGCAACCCAGACATCTTGTATTCCATAGGTCTAATGTAGCCTACATAGCTAATTGATGGGGCAGGGTGTCGATGGTTCCCTGCTCCACAAAGGTTTTTAACTGAGTGTCCTAATTGTGGTCAGCCCCTGGTGCCAACATATTCTTTTACACTACAAGTCAGAGGACAAACATACAAACTATATCATTGTGGGTTCACAAATAGTGGGCAACAAGCAGGATTTGGATACAAAGATAACAGGGTTTATCTCAAAACGACATGAGGAACAATAGGAGCAAAAATATCCCAGCAGGAAATAGCTTAACTCTAGCAAAATTAACAGAATGTTCATACCCCACTGTGTAGTTGTTCCAGGCTATTTGCAGACAGGCAGTTTGTACACATTCACCTTTTTCAGGGTCGCTCTCTTGCTCTCAATGGCCCTCAAACACCCTTCAGCCAGCAGTTTTTCTCCCCACTGCTGTCAGGCAATTTCTCCCTCTTAATTACCCCTGGGAGCTGCACCAGGCCTCCTGACTCCATTGTGTGGAAAAGCCGGGGTGTACTGCAGGATCAGAAAAACAATCAAATGTTCAGCTAAACCCTCCTGTGCAGTAGATCATTCCAAAGTGAATAGGATGCATGGTCAGCCGGGAGCTTACACCGGTGTTGATAATCAAGAGTTCACTGGGAGAGACCAGCATCCAGAAACATGAAATGGAGAGGATCTCTGCAGCTGTAGTTAAAACTTCATTTCTTTAATAAATTTCCATAAAATGTAAACATAATTCAGGGCATCAACCGCTCCATTAGGGAACTGCACAATGTTAGCGCTTGGTCAGGACAGACCGACACGTTTCGGTAATGCTACCTTAATCTTGGTCTGCTTCCACCCATTGCTCCGCTAATTAAATAGGGTACCGGAACCTACGTAGATAGTGAAAGGTCCTTAACTCTAAGCCTGCTGGAGCTATCTTATTGTATAGCTATAAAAGCACAAAATTTGTAACGTTAAAAACAAACACATTAACCACAGACGCTAACTGACATACTTACAAGGTGTGGTGGTGCATCCAACATACTGTAAGTGGCATATGTTGCACGAAATCAAATACACCACGTATTTGCTGTTACAATTTATATATTGTTGGACTCGATACTCCCTATTAGTAACAAAAGATCTAAATTTGTCCCCTGTCTTCATATATCTACATGTTAGGCAGATAGAATGTCCACATCGATAGGATCCTTTATAATGTAGCCAAATTTTGTTCTGCTTGTCTATATTGCTATATAAGCTAGGTGAAATACTTTATCCTATGTTTGGGGCTTTTCTAGGTACGAATCTTATGCCCTTTTGTATTATATTTCTCAATTGATGATCCGCATAGAGCATTGGTAGATATTTTTTAATAATTGTAATATATGATTGTATTGTGGGGAATATGTGGTACTAAACGTAATACCGTCAAATGATTTATCACGCTGAATTTTATTTTTATTTTTATCTATTATTAATTGTGATCTTGGAATCTCAGATACCTTGTTCTTATTGTCACGTAATATTTTTTCAGAATAACCCTGTGATCTTAACCTGCTCAACACTTTCTCTTGTTGTATTTTAAATTCATGCGGCTTACTACAATTTATTTTTGTGCGTATTAGCTCTCCAGTGGGGATATTTCTAATTACGTGTCTTGGGTGGCATGAAGATGCACTTAAAATAGAATTTTGTGAAGAAGGCTTATTATAGGGCTTAATACAAACTTTTTGATAAGAAATCCCCTCCAAAGTAATATCCAAAAAATCTATAGTAGATTCCCCTATTTGATGTGTAAATTTCAGGTTCATTTGATTTTTGTTACTGTACCCAACAAACCCGGAAATATCTTCTGGTGGCCCCTCCCATATCAGGAAGAGGTCGTCTATGTAGCAACCGTACCACCTGATATGGGAGGCAAAGACATTTGAATCAGAGAACAGATACATTTAATCCCACATCCCCATATAGATATTGGCTAGGGAGGGGGAAAATTTGGCTCCCATCGAAGCTCCCCTCAACTGTAAAAAAATTGATTATTAAAAGAAAGAAAGTTATGAGTGAGAAGGAAATCAACGGCCATAACTATAAATTCTCTTAGGTTGGAATCATAACGGCTAAATTTACCCAAGAATCTCTGTAATGACACCAAAGCTAAATCGTTTGGTATAGATGGGTATAAAGCCATGACGTCACATGTCAACCATTTGAAGTTTTCCTGCCAATCTATCTTTTCCATGATCTCAATGACCTGTTTTGTATCCCGTAAAAAACCTGGTAGTTTTGAGATAAGGGGTTGTAGCAAGCTATCCACCCATGCTAACAGTCTCTCACTTAAGGAACCAATCCCAGACACAATTGGCCTGAGTGGTGGTGGAAATATCCCCTTATGTACCTTAGGGAGAGAATATATGATTGGAATTTTGGGATATTCCACATAGAGTTTCTGTGCTAGATCGTCTTTAATGGCTCCCATTGCAACTCCCTCTTCCAACAATTTTTTCAAGGCGGTTTGGAAGGAAGCAGTAGGGTCATGGACCAGGCGACGGTAAGTGTGTATATCACTCAACATTTCCATATTGAGCTTCTCATAAAGGCCTGAGTCAAGGACCACCATTGCTCCTCCCTTGTCCGCCATTTTAACTACAATTGTTTTATCATGCCTCAGTTGTTTAAGTGCCCTAATTTCTTGATTGATTAAGTTATTTTTAGTATGTGTTGTAGTTCGAGCAAGTGCACTCAGATCATTTTCTATAAGTTCTTGAAAGGTATCTAAGATTTTGGGTCGGGATTGTATGGGGTAAAAATGGGGGTTTGATACTATATACTCGTTGGGATCAAATGGAACCCGGTTACTTTCAGCTTCTAAGGATTCCAATTCCAATATAGCTCTTAATTCCCGAAAACTGTGGGGATCAACATGTTCCTGCATATCATCCTGATGTAAGGACTGATCACGTAAGTTTAGCTCTACATATCTATTGTTTTTACTCATATTATCATTATAGAAATGATTTTTGACCGTCAGTAATCTGGCAAAACGATTCACATCAACAAGTGTGTTAAATACATCGAATGATTTAGTGGGGGCAAAATTAAGTCCTTGGGAGAGAACTTTAATGTTAGCTTCAGATAACGTGTGTGCTGACAAATTTAGAACCGTGCTCTTCTCTTCCGCCGGATCGACCATACTATAGGATCGACCATACTGAAATCCCTGAAACTACAACACTGAGCTTAGTAACCTGCTTGGCAGATATCTGCCCTCCACTATCTTTCCTGCTGGTTGCCTACAATCATACTTCACAGAGTAACAAAATAATCAGTTAAAACAATAGAAGTGAGGACCCTACTTGCAAGAGTTAACCATCTATGGCAGGGATTCCCAAACTCCTCACCAACAGGTCATGTTTTCAGGATATCCCACAGAATGCACTGACAATAATGAAATCCCCCTGTGCAGCATAATTAAATCACCTACCTGTGCACTGCTAAGGAAAGCCAGAAAACATGACCTGTTGGTGGGGCGTGAGGACTGGAGTTTAGGAACCTCTGGTCTATGGGGATGGCACAATAGGTGAAAGTGCTTATTTTGTACAGTACTCCTGCTATCTTTTATGAAAACAATTTAGTAAACATACAGCTGCATGTGCCAGTCACCTAGCCAATGTATGTGTATGCACAGATATGAAGTGCCTTTACATGCGGGGAGTGTGGGGGATCAGGTTCTAAGGAATAATGTATAAGGGTGCATTCATGTGGCAATGACAAAATACCGAATTGTCTGACTGGTATTTTGTTGTTTTTATAGCACGTAGGGGGGCGGCTTTTGTCCGCTGTTTGTGGATACAAGCCGTCCCCCTTCACATTGACATGTTTATGTTCCACCTGAAAACCGGGTGGAAAAATGAACATGTTCTAAGTCCTTTTTTGCGTCGGTGGTTTAAAAAAAAGTCTATCTGAAAATTCGTACAGTGTGAATTACTGCATGGATTTTCTATTTGAGTCAGTGTAAAAGGTTGACAATGCAAAACCGTCTATAAATCCTACTGAAAATCAGTGCCGTGGGGACAAGCCCTAAGTGAGGCAAACAACGTAAAACTGTAGATATTAGGAATTAATCTTATTGTCTGGGATATCACATTCCTGAAAAATGGAACAGCTTGAAAAATATCTTGTAGATGGGAATGTAAGATTTGGATTATGGTGGATGTTAGTCTTAGATCATTGGCAGAATGGAGAACATGAGTAGGACCGAGATAAGGAAGGAGATGGGCAACCAGTGCAGTGACTGGCACAGGGTTGAAGGATCAGTGTTGTGGCTGGACAAATATATAAACCTGGCTGCTGAATTCAGAATAGATTGGAAAGGGAAATTACAGTGAGGGGAAGACTAATTTGTAATGAATTACAATAACTACACGGATGAGCCAAATATTCAGTACTTAAATTACATGGAGCCATGTGCACATGGCTTTTACAATATCTATTTGCAAGTGATTTAATAATATATACCTTTGGAGGTAAAAATTCCAGTTCTGTGATATACAGCTTAAAATGTACTTCACTTCACACAGGCATAGAGGTAAATTATAATACCTTAACTCCCTGCAGCCACTACTGGGTTTATCTCCTATTAGGGCATATGGAACTTGCTCACAATCTCCCTCTTTAGCCAGAGGAGAGAGCTGTTGGAACATGATTGTGTCTCTTCTGATTATTTGTATATAAAACATATTTTTTACGCTCTCTTATCAGATTTATCAGTTCCTAATGCCTCAAGTTTGAGGTTTGTAACATCACTATTCCTTGTCCCCATGACAACACTTCCTTCCCTGTACTCTGTCAGTTCAGTCTTATCGTGTAGACAATGAGGAAAATTTAATAGAATATTTATACATGCTTGGTTGAGCATAAATATGTACGGGCAAGTTGAGAGAGACAGCTAAAATATTTGGTCCATGGCTATCTTATGTACATGATAAAGTTTTGAACGATGTTTGTTGCATTGCATTTTATTCACAGCTGCAGCAGAAATTTTCTAGCTAGTTTAATGTACATAGTCACAGGCTGCTTCAGACTCACAATTCCTGGTCAGTCTGTTGCTGGTTCTATAGCAGTGATTGACTTATGAGCTCTGCTATTGAGATGACTGCAGGAGAATCTGTAGGAAGCATTCTAATCTTGTTAGAGATAAAAACTTTGCTCCATCCGACCATGGTAACGTTACTCCCTGCTCTCTGTTTAATCAGGAGGGGAGATATGGACAATAACCTAGACACTTGTGTGAACTCAGAGTTGATCAAATCTCTCTTATCTCCTGACCAAGGCAATATCAAAAGAGCAATGTATTCAGTAAAAGTCTTCATGTACCTCTCCCTACATTTTAAAAGCTAATCATTATAGTGAGAAAACCTCTTTAAGAACATAGAATGCATTCAGGAAGTCTTCAGACCCTTTAACTTTTTTCACATTTTGTTATTCTTTGGCATTGCACTAAATAAAGAAAGACATGTTTTCCCTTTAATTCTGCACCTAATACCCCTTAATTGCAAAGTAAATACTGAATGTTATTGTCACGATGCACACCATGGTCCCCGCTTAGGACTGCGTGAGTGCTTGTGTTGGCGCTTCCAGCCCTGACCAACCTGGCAGTGTCTACTCATCTATTCACACTCCTGCTCTGCTCCCGCCTCCAGCCTATGACCAGCACACACGCATACACCCCATGGGTGGGCATGTGCAGCAGCTCTCAGATTTAAATGGCCAGTACTTAATTACCTGGCCAATGGACGACAACAACAGGGACTTAAGGAACTTCCTGCCTGTGCTCAGTGTCAGTTCGTTGATGTTCCTACGTTAATCCTGACCTCTGCATTGCTGCTGTACATTTTGCTGTTGGCTGGTTCCAGTTCCTGCTGTTTTATCTGCTGCCATGCCAGACTACTGCCTGTTTTTCTACCTGCCGCCACGCCAGACTACTACCTGCTGTTGTATCTGCCATCACGCCAGACTACTACCTGCCGTCATACCTGCTGCCATGGCAGTCTACCACCCGCCAGGGACCCGCCATCTTTGCCTGTTCCTGCGAGGGGCTACATAAGAGGTAGCAACCTGAGATTCCTCCGCAGCCTAATCCAACCCAACTTGCAGCGGGATCTGTTCAATATCTGAGGGCTCCTTAGACTCCGATCCATGGCGTGGTCTGCACCGTCTCTCGCGGTGACCCTGTGGATCCACCACCAGCTTATCCGCAATAGTTAAAGTTAGTAAACGTTGCCAATTTATTAAAAAGAAAAAAATAAGATATTGCGCTGACATACAGTTGAAACCAGAAGTTTACATACACTATATAAAAAGACACATACGCATGTTTTTCTCACTATCTGACATGAAATCAGAATAACCCTTACCAGTTTTAGGTCAATTAGGATTACCAAAATTATTTATATTTGCCAAATGCCAGAATAATGAGAGAGAGAATTTTGTAAGGCATTTTTATTACTTTCTGCAAAGTCAAAAGTTTACATACATACATTTAATTAGTATTTGGTAGCATTGCCCTTAAACTGTATGACTTGGGTCAAACATTTTGGATATCCTTCCACAAGCTTCTCACAATAGTTGGTAGGAATTTTGGCCCATTCCTCATGACAGAACTGGTGTAACTGAGCCATGCCTTTTCACCTTTGCCCATAAATTTTCAATAGGATTGAAATCAGGGCTTTGTGATGGCCACTCCAAAACACTTATTTGGTTATCCTTAAGCCTCTTTGTAACCAGTGTGGCAGTATGATTCGGGTCTTTATCTATTTGGAAGACCCATTTCCGCCCAAGCTTTAACTTCCTGGCTGATGTCTTGAGATGTTGCTTCAGTATTGGCAGATAATCTTCTTTCCTCATGATGCCATTTGTTTTGTGAAGCGCACCAGTCCCTCCTGCAGCAAAACAACAACACAACATGATGCTGCCAACCCCGGGTTTCACAGTCGGGATGGTGTTCTTAGGCTTCCAAGCTTCTCCCTTTTTCCTCCAAACGTAACAATGGTAATTATGGCCAAACAGTTCAATTTTAGTTTCGTCAGACCAAAGGACATGTCTCCAAAAATGTAGGTCTTTGTTCTTTTGCATTTGCAAACATTAATCTGTCTTTTATATGTTTCTTTGGACTAATGGCTTCTTTCAGCCCATGTTGATACAGTACTCGTTTCACTGTGGATAATGACACAATCTTACCAGCTTCCGCCTCTTCACAAGGTCTTTTGCTTTTGTCCTTGGGTTGATATGCACATGTCGGACCAAAGCACATTCATCTGTGGGACACAGAACCCGTCTCCATCCTGAGCGGTATGATGGCTGGACATTCCCATCTTGTTTGTACTTGAGTATTTTTGTTACAGATGAACAAGGCACCTTCAGGTATCTGGAAATTGCACCCAAGGATGATTCAGACTTGTGCAAGTCCACAATTCTCTTTCTGATATCTTGGAGGATTTCTTTAGACTTTCCCATTATGTTACACACAGAAGCAGTGTGTTTCTGGTGTGAATTAAAATACATCCACAGGTGTTTCTCTAATTAACTCAGATGTTGCCAATAAACCTATCAGAAGCTTCCAAAGACATGACATCATCATATGGACTGTCCCAAATTGTTTAAAGGCATAGTAATCCTAGTGTATGTAAACTTTTGACTTAATACAGAAAGTAATAAAATGCCTTAAAAAATTCTCTAATTATTGTGGCATTTGGCAAATAAATAATTTTGGTAATCCTAATTGACATAAAACGGGTAAGGTTTATTCTGATTTCATGTCAGATAATGAGAAAAACATACATATTTGTCTTTTTATATAGTATATGTAACTTCAGTAGTTAGTATTTAGAACCTTTACTTGGGGTCAGTTAAAGCACACAGCAGTGATAACACCCTCTTGTCTTGGCTCTGATGCTACAAGGTTTGCTCACCTGGATTTGAGGATTTTTCACCGCAGTTGATTTAAATCAGAGCTCCTTCTGGGCCACTCAATGACTTTCAAAGGGTTGTCACTAAGCCACTTCTGTGTTGTCTTTGCTGTGTGCTCAGGGTTCTTGTCTTATTGGAAGGTAAACGTTTGGCCCTGTCTGAGGTGCAGAGAACTATAGTGATGGTTGACCTTCTTCTCCCAGCTGCACATAGGATCTTAGGGGCTCAGCAAGAAGGTTTAGCGTAGAATGTCCATTTCAAACGCCATGTGCAGTCTGCTTAAAGAGAACCTGTCACATAGTTTTTGCTCCCCCTGGCTGAAGACAGAACAAGGTAGTGACAGACATGCTGTTTCCAGCACTGTGTCTCTTATTCTGTAAGATGCTGTAGTTTTCGTGTATTTAATGCTCACATCTGCAGTTTTCAGCCAGAAGAGTCATTAGAAGAGTCCTTCAGAGTTTCAGTTTTTTTCAAACCCAGCCACTCGGAGGCTAGCCCCGCCATCCTCAACTGACAAACCTATTAGTTGGAATAGGTAGAAACATGTTAATAATGGTCAGTGGGTGGAGCTAGCCTTTGGTGGGTGGAGCTAACACCTACTCATGAATAAGATTTGAGGGGTAAATACACGAAAACTGCTGCATCTTACAGAATAAGGGACACACGCTGGAAACAGCAGGTCTGACACTAGCTTGTGCTATCCTCAGCAAGGGGGGCACAACCTATGTGACAGGTTCCCTTTAAGAAAGTAGAGTTGTGGACTGCACATGGACTTGACATTTGAAATGGACATTCTATGCTAAAACTTAAGTATACCACACTTTTTATGTTTTTAAAGATTTGTAGATTGTGTTTGAAGATTGATGGACCTCTATTTAAAGAATAATAAGTGATTGATTGAAAATATGCTAGATAATCTATTGTGTATATGGAAGATTAAAAGCTAAGGGGAAGCGCATATATAGATATTCCTTAGTGGTATCTCAATTAAGAATTTGTCAGTGTCAAATGTTATTGTATTCAATACATTAATAGGTCAATACATTTTCAATCTTTATCCACTCTCTTTTAATTTGTGCTTATATATTTCGTTACACTTCAATCATTAGTTAGAAAATTATGGTATACTTAAAGGGGTTGTCTCCTTACAGAGTTTCATAGGATGCATGAATGAAATACTCTGTCATTTCCTGGTCAGACTGACTGTAATTTGCATACAGCTCCATGGTGTATTCAACTCTGTGTTTTCAGTTGCTAATTAGTTCAGATTAGTTTAGAAGCTCTCCAGAACTGCTAGCAGGACTTTTTATCTGATCCCTCAAACAAAAGCCCTAATTAGTGCTGTTTACTTTAGATAAATCAAGCTTTTTACTGCTGCCCAGCAGCACAGAGGCTGCCGCGACCTGTGTGATGACATAACTCACTGCTATCACATAGAGCAAACAGCAGGGGGGAGAGATGTTTACAGGTCGGTCACTGGGGGAACAGAAATAGCCAAGGAGGTGATAAATTCACTTGTATCTCCTTAACAAAAACAGATGAACAAAGCAATGTATTTGGAAAATGTCTTTATTTTGTGTTCCCAACATTTTAAAAGCTATTCTTTGTAGCGAGACAACCCCTTTAAGTTTCCAGTTGCCCAGATCTCAGTCCATTAAATCCGTAGTGTGAGGCGTTGCCAGGCGCCGGACAGAAAGGTATGCACATCTGTGCGACATTTTTTTAAGCTAATCCGCCCCTTTTCTCAGGAATGCGGTTTACCACACTGTTGGACATTATATAGCTATCCAGCAATAACCTAATCTAAAAGCTCTAAACCATCTAACCTATATTCTTAAATTATACCTATTACCCAGAAACCATCATAGATTAAAATTTTCATTTCATCCTTTTCATGGACAACACCTCCAAAAAAGGGCCTTTAAGCATGTAAATAAGCTGACTACTGTTGCATGTATAAAACCTTTTATTTTTACCGGAGTACCCTTATGGAATGCTTAATACTGACTCCTAAAAATGTGCCTGTCCTAATCGATTGCAATCTAGATTGTCTATTTTTTCTGTCTTTCTTTAAATCAGTTGCTGGCCCAATGTTCTGCCCTTGCGATAAATCCATTGTGGGGGATCTTTAAATGGTCTGCCATACTTTGGATCACTAGCCAACATGTCCCAATATTTCAAAATAATTTTTTTTAATTAAATCTGCATGTCTGTCATATGTAGATAAGAAAACAAATCTGTTCTATTCTTTATCCTAGATTCCAATAACTGATCTCTAATAAGGGACACGCCTCCCGAAACGCGTCGGTGGAACGCTTGCTGAACTTTTTTAATGTCTGACCTTTTGAAAAGGGATTTAAAAAAATTTTTTTTTTATAAAGCAACAATTTTTTTAAAGAATCAAAGAAATCTCACAATTTGGGCGGGAGTGCAAAAAATTTTTCCTTACCTTTTATGCAGCGGGAGACGGGCCCTCCGGTCCCCCATTTTTTCCCTTCCGTGAAAACCAAGTGGGGGACCTGAATTTTCCTCTCATTTTTTTCTTTAACTGATCTCTGGGTATTTCAAACACTTCTTGCCCTGTCCGTCTATGTTCACTCTTCTTTTTCCCCTTTCCTGTATGATTTTTTCCATATTTTCAAGAAAATCCTTATCCATAGTACAGATATAATGAGCCCTAATAAACTGTCCCCTTGGTATTCCCTTGAACACATGGGGAGCGTGCTGACTATTTCTATGTAAAACATTGTTCTGGTCAGTACTCTTAGCATACAAGGTAGTCACCAATCTGTCATTTTGCTTAAAGACCCCCAAAAAAGGGATAACCTTTTGAATATGGGTTAGATGTTTAAAAGCTTTTAAAAAAAGGGAATTGCCCGGAAAGATAATGTCCCCAAAGGGGTGGTAACACCATGCCTGAGAAGGGGCCGGGGTTAAACTCCGAAAACGTCCCCTGGTGATCCAAACCCTTTCCCCGCCCGGTGTGTGGCCCTCTCCCTTTTTTACCCCCAATGGGATCCCCAAGCACTACAAAAATTTTTTGGGCCGAGATCTGGGCAACTGGGAAAATTAAGTAAACCATAATTTTTGTACTTTTTCTTTAAAGATTTTTAAGTGTAACGAAATATATTTTCACCAATTAAAAGAGAGTGGATTTAAAAATTTTAAAAATGTGTTTTTACCAAATTTTATAACAAAAACTTAACGTGGAGAGCAAAAGGAAAAAAAAAAACTCTTTAAGGTCAAGGGGGGGGGCATACTGTGAAAGTAAGGTGGGCAATATATAAATAGAAGTTATATTTTATTGTCTCAGCCAGAAGGACCATTGGGGTTTTTGGCTCCCCTTTTTTATAAAGCCCCCTCCCCGATTGCTTTTGTTTTTGTGGGGGGCCAGTTTTTAAACAAAATCCCTTTTTACTAAACCCTCTTTCCCTTTTAAAAAAATTAAAAGACCCCCTTTGCTCCTTTACTGTCAATGCACAAGAACATTTTTTGTACCCTTCTTCAGGTCTGTTCCCCCTACATTAATTTTGTTTCAGAGTTTATGGGGAGAGTTTTTTTTCTTTTCATTGGGTTGGTTTTTGCACTGGGAAAAATTGATGTTTTTTTTTTTTTTCCCTTTTGACAATTAAATAAAAAAAATTTTTGGCATGGGGGATTTTGTATGTAAGTACCCCTTTTTTTTCCCAGCACAAAAAGCGAGTATTTTTGTTAAAAAAGATGGTTAAAGGAATTTTAAGTTTTTTTCATTGCCCTTATGCAATTTAAAATTTTGCAATGTTCCCCGCAAACTTTTAAACATTTTTTTATTTTCAAAGCCAATTTTAAAACCACCCCTTTTTTTAAACCCGAAAAAAAACTCATCCAAAAAGGGTTTTTTTCATCCTGTGTACAGGGTTTAAAATTTCAAGCACCCAAAAAGGTTTCTCATTGGGAAAAAACCTTTTTTTTCCCCTCAATTTGGGACTTTTCCAAAAAACCTTTTGAGGAAATTTACTTAATGGGGTTTTACCATGAAATTGATGGAAAAACTTGCAAAAGAAAAAAATAAAAATTTTCACCGTTCATCATTATTAAATATTCTGTATCATTTTTGATTTAGCTGCTATCTTAGTGATCCAAAGCTGGTCTCTAGGGGATTAGACCAAATAACACTCCCACCCTCCCTCATCTGACTGCTGCAGTCATTCACTGGCCTCAGCAGTTAAAGTTGGCCCAAGGGCCCCTTTAAAGGCCCTTGACTGGTTTGCAGCATTTTTACATGGGCTGACAAATCAAAAACCAAAAACAGAGCATTTAGGGCTGATTGGGGGAATTTTTCAGGGGGTTTAAAGTCGTTTTCTATTTTTTGGCACAGCTTCGCCGTGCAGTGTAAAAGAAAAAATAACTTTACTATGGGGGTCGGACAATTTCAAGATAAGAAATTTTTTTAAATTTTTTTTTTTGTTTTTTTTTCTTTTTCACAGTAGAAAAAACGTCTATAAAAAATTGCGTTTTTTTTGTTGTCCTATTTTGACAGCCACAACTTTTTTATTTGCGTTGGGAGGCGGTTTTTTGGGGTTGTTTTTTTTTCCCGGGTGAGTTGAAAATTTTTATTGGTTAAACCTTTTTGGGGTGGGAATGAAACTAAAGTTCACTTTTTATTTAAAGGGTTTTTTTTGAGATGTTTTTAACAAAAAAACAGCAATCTTGGTAGTGTTTTTTATTTTATTTTTTATAGCGGTCCCTGTACGGTATAAACATGGTAGCTTTACCAGCGGGTCAATACGATTACACCAAAACCCAATTTTGAAATATTTTTTTATGTTTTACTCTTTTTATACAAAAAAAAACATTTTATTCAACCAGAAAATACTTTTTTGCATCACCATATCTGAGAGCCATAACTTTTAAATTTTTTGTGCGGGAGCTTGTAGGGGACTTTTTTTTTTTGCGAGATGTTGCGTTTTTATAGTATCTTTTTTTTGGGGGGACAACTTTTTGTCGTTTTTAAATCCATTTTTTGGGCCGGGGGAAGAAAATACCCAATCCTAGTATGTTTTTTATTTTTTTTTTTTAACGGGGCTCACCGTGCAGTAATCCTGATAATTTCTCTTTACTCTTTGGGTCGCACATATGCGATACCCTTTTTATAATTTTTTTTATGTTGAAGCATTTTAAAAAAAAAAGAAAATGTTTTTTGTGTGAAAAACAAATTTTTTATGCATCGCATTTTCTGAGAGCATACATTTTTTTTATTTTTCCGTAACAAGCAGTATAAGGATTTTTTTTTTGCGGTGAATACTTTTTTAATTTGGTACAACTTTGGCGTTTCTAGGTTTTTTGATCGCTTTTTATTCCATTTTATTGCTGCGGGATGAACAAAATCTAATTCTGTGAATGTTTTTTTTTTTTTTTTACGGCGTTCACCGTAAGGTTAATTTTAAAATGACAGATTTAAGGGGAGGGCTTACGCACCGCGATACCCAAAAAGGGTATTTATTTTTTTTTGATCTTTTTTGGGGGGGAGGGGGTTTGTAAGGGAAAAAGGGGGATGTACGTATTTTTATTTTTTTTTTCATTTTGTTTTTTTACTTTTTTTCATTTTTTTACTTTTTTTTTACTTTTTCACATTTTTATTTTACTTTTCCCCTGGGGATTTGAAGAGGGAAACATTCAAAGGAATCAGTGCATAGCTTTTGCTATGACTGGTTCCTAGCAACTGTCATCCGATGCCGGGCCATGCCCCAGGGCACGGGCCCGGGCATCGGAAAGTCACAGACAACCCGGGAAGGGATTCCCTGCCTTCCGTGCTGCTGTCAGGGGCAGGAGCGCACGGATCCCCGACCGTGCGCTGCTCCGCCGACAAGACGCAGGAGGAGCATCCCTCCTCTCTCCCTTAGTTATGCGACCCGACGTCGCATAATTTAAGGGGGTTTAAACCCCCCCCCCCCCCCCCCGGGGCGATCCGGGGCTCCGACGCTGCGGGATTCAGCGTAATATACACTGACACCCCCCCGTTCCGCCGCAACTCTGCATTTGAGTTCGCGCGATCCCAGGGCGTATCAAAAACGTTTCCCGGGCTGAACCCCCAAACGACCTGGACGTATGGATCGTCTATGGTCGTAAGGGGTTTTTAAAAACCTTCTGTTTTCTTTTGTTAAACCAAAAAAAAATGACTTTTTTTCTCATTTTTTTATTCCCTTTTCATTTTTTGGTTTTTAAATACTTGAACACCAACTTATAAAATAATTAGCCCTAATGGGGGGAATAAACCTTAAATTTTTGTGCAATTAGCATCAATGCATTTAAAAAAATATACAGCAAAAAGAAAACCAATATATAAAAGTATAAATATAGAGTTAGCAGAAAAAGAGAAATGTTTGTGGGGGGCCCCTGTAATGTTTAAATGTACTATAAAAATCGGGCACCCCCCCGGGTTTACAAACGGAAATAGGACTGAGGTTTGTTCTTAATTTGAATTTGATGTAATTGGAAAATGATATTTTTTAAAAATTTAACTCCAAAAAATTTTTTTTTTTTTTTCTTGTTTTGGATATGCGGGGAACATTTTTTTTACATTTTTTTTCTATTGGCCCCTTTTTTAGAAGTTTTCCCCCCAATTCTGTATTTCTTTTCTCTGGGGCATGCTGCCATTTGGGTTTACAAGGGGGCTGACTCAGTTTGTGATGCACACACCCAGCCATGCCCAAAAGCTCCGTTGTAACAAGGAACGGAGTAATCGGGGATTCCGTAAATGAAAAAGTTAAAAAGTGCACCTAAAATAAATTATTAAAATAAAAAATTTTAACACCCCACCCACCCATTTATAAATGTATACAAAATAAAATGTTAACTGTAGAACGATAAAGTCCAAAATCCCCAGACAGAACCAAAAAACAACATAAATTAATGGAAAATAAAATTATAAGTCCTGATAGTTTGGGGAAAAGAGGAGGGAAGATGGTGAGTTTGGGTGGGGGATAGGTTAGCCACTGGGGTATTGGTAAGGTTTGGTAGGGATGATACCTAGCAGTGAGTGGGTATTGTGGTGGTAGAGTGGGTTGTGGAGGGGGACGGAAATGTTTCAGTCCGGGGGATTTTGGGCTCAAACCGGTTGATAAGGGTAGATGGAAGAGGTGCATCAGGGAGACCTGCAATCCACCACAGGCCAGAGGCGAGAAACTTGCTGGCAAGGCGGGGGGCAAAGACGGGACGATCTGAAAAGGGAATAGACAAAATGGGCAAACCTTCCCTCGCCGTTAACCTGCTGTATAAAGTACAGAGTACGTTCTTCTGCCTCCAGTTCTCTGTCCCTTCTACCCCGGGTACTTTGACTCGCCCTGTGGCTGGAAGAGGTGCGTGGGGCATGCCGGGAAACGGTCTGGGGGTGGGCTCTGGGTCGCTGGCACTACTGCTGTTCGAGCTCTATTGCCATTGGGCCGGACCTGGAAGTCCATCCAGAAGGCCTGGCAGGTCTTCTTCCCTCAATTTTGGCATCTGGAATTTTTTTTCTTCTATGGTGTTCAGCTAAATGATATATTTTAATAGATCGGACTTTTACGAACACAGCAATACCAAATATGTGTGAATTTTTTATAATTTCATTTTTTATTATTTGTAAAATGGCGAAAGGGGGTGATTTTAATTTTTTTAATTTTTTTACACATTAAAAGATTTTATTTTTTAGTTTAAGGCTATTTTTCACAGCTTTTTTGGGAGGGTTTTTCGTTCCGTATTTTGCGACGTTTTTTTGGCAAATTACGGCTGAAATCGCCCCCACATTACGTAACCAAGTTCTCAAGAGAACTATGGAAAATGTCTCCTCTCCCCGCCGCAAAAACAGAACGGAGAAAGGGACATGTCAATTTTTCACCGGGATACCGGGCCATGGATAATAAATTCTATGGGGCCCGAGCTGTCCGCACCCCCCCTCCCTCCGCCCCCCCCTCGCACAGCACACGGCTAATTGCGGCGAAACCTCCGCAATTACGCCGGGATAATCTGTAAATAGCCAACTTTGATTCCCCTAAGTACTGCACCACTAAGGCGCATCATTTTTTACAGCCAAAAATATTGTAATAAATGCAAAAGGTGACAAAGATGGGGGGTTTTACTACTCTCTGCTGGGCACGAAGATAAACAAAACATACACGTTGGGAATCTTTACAAGGGTTCCAGCTGCCATGTAAACCAATCAGGACACAGCGATCTCACCGCAGATGTCCCGATCAATTGAGGAAAAAATTTTCCGGGGCACCTTTTCCCTAAATCATTTAAAGGTCCCCACAGCCGTTTTTGGGCAGGGCCCGCCCCAAAAGGGTTAAAAACAGCGGGGGAAATGGGGGTTGGCTCCATCCCCGCTGTAACCAGCAGGTGTTACGGGAAATTTTAACAGCTAACACCCGGGCTGTTAAATAGCGAGATTTGGGGCCACATCCCACTACAAAGCCCCTTACCGGCACTATGACTTTAACCCCATACTCATATTTTCCAAAGGGGGTTAATAAACAGCAAAGAGCACTTATTTTCACTTCAAGAATTCTCTAGATATGAGTTTGTGAAAAAGGAATTACATATTTTAACAAAAACATTTTAAGGTCTTTTTGTGGGAAAACATTCGCTTTTTATCAGTACTTTTTTGGGGTAAAACCAATTTTTTTTTGATCACTTTTCCCTTTTTTTCTTGAGGCAGGTTTAAACAAAACACGAAAATTCCCAGCATTTTTTTCTCATTTTTAACAGCTTTCCCCATCCCAAAAAAATAAAACCCCATTTTTTTTTTGGGGTCTCAATGAATGTGGTAATGCCAATTTTTTGTTTTTATTTACCTTCAGAAGAAAGCATATTTATTGTAAAGAAAAAGGGTCGTTTTTTAATTCATATTTTCAATCACTTTCTTTCTTCCTTCTTACCTCCCTTTCTTTCATCACTATTTATTAGTTCCACAAGGAGACCTGAACTAAATTTCCCGGGAAACCCTTTCTCCCCACAATGGACGCCCCAAATTGCCCAAGTGCCAAAAAGGTTTTCCCCCCAAAAATGGCCCCTTTGGGTACGTCTAGAAGTTTAAATTGGCGGATTTCCCCAAGCAGAACCCACAAAATCAAAGCATGGAACCATGTATATTACAGTTGAGCCAATGCTCTGTCAGCCACAACTGAAGTCTACTTTAATGACAGTTGATTAACCTCTTAGATGCCGTGTTAAATTGCGACTGCGGCAGCTAGGGTGAAAACACAGGGAGGGAGCTCCCTCTGTCTGCATCTCTGCGATCATGGGTTGCCAATGTCTTCCTCCCCAAAAACAGATTTAAAGTCGATCAAAAAGCCTTATCCACCACAAAATAGTACCAATAAAAACGTCAACTCATCCATTTAAAAACAAACCCCTACACAGTTCCATACACAGAAAAATAAAAAAGTTACGGCTCTCAAACTATAGTGTTGCAAAATCTTGTTTTTCTTTTTTTAAATAAAAGTGTTTTATTGTGTAAAAGCAGTAAAAAATATACTGTATGTACTCAAGTATAAGCCGACCCGAATATAAGGGCCCAGGGACCTACTTTTGCCCAAAAAAATTTCGAAAAAATTATTGGCTCGAGTAAAAAAGCCTAGGATGGAAAATGCAGCGGGGTTTCTGGGACATTTTAAAAAATAAAAATGGTACCCAAAAAATTTACATAGGGGAGGGAAAACTGTTTTCCCCCATTTTTCAGGTTATAGGGAGGTATATTTCCCCCCCAAAAGGGAGGGTTTTAGGGAGGTATATGTCCCCCCTAGGCAGGGTTTTAGGCCGGTAATAGGCCAAAATAGTCCCCAACGGGGTAATAGGCAGGTACAAAAGTCCCCCATAGGCAAGTAATAGGGGAGGGATATGTCCCCCAAAGTCAGGTTATAGGCAGGATAAGTCCCCATAGGCAGGTAAAGGGAGGTATAGTCCCTATAGTCCCGGTTTTTAGGGAGGGGGTAAAATCCTAAAAGGCCCAAATAATAGGCAAAGGGAATATCTCCTTAAAGAAAAGGTTTTAAAACGGGGATATGTCCCATAGTCAAATAAGCAGTTTTTTGGGCCTCAAGGCAGGGAATAGGCAAGTATATGTCCTCATAAACAAGTAATAGGGGGTATATGCCCCTAGGCCCAAATAAAAAGGCAGGTATATTCCCCATAAGGGAGGGAAAAGGCAGGGAATGTCCCCATAGGCAAATAAATAGGCAGGATTTTAAGGGCCCCATAGTAGGTTTTTAAAACAGGTTTTAAAGTCCCCATAGGCAGGTTATAGGCAGGTATATGTCCCTAAAGGTAGGTAATGGCCCGGTTTTAGTCCCCATAGTCCCGGTTTTAGGCAGGTATAAAGTCCCCATAGGGTTAATTGGCAGGGGTTTTAGGCATATATGTCCCCATAGGCAAAGGTAAAAGGCATAAATAGGCGGTTTTCCCATAGGCAGGGAATTTAAACAGGTTTTGTCCTTTTAGGCAAGGGAAAAAGGCATTTATTCCCCAATAGGGAAAATAGGCAGGAAAATGTTCCCCCAAAAGGGCAGGTTTTTAAAACAGGTATTAAAGTCCCCCATAGGGAGGGAAATGTTCCCCATAGTCCAGGGGTTTTAGGGAGTTATAGTCCCCCAAAGACGGTTATAGGCAGGAAAATTCCCCATAAAATCAGGTTTAAAGGGAGGTATATTTCCTCATAGTTTAGGGGTTTCGGGGAGGTAAAAAGTCACCATAGCAGGTTTTTTTAGGCAGGGGAAAATTTCCCCAAATCAAGAAATTTGGCAGGGAAAAAGTCCCCCCTAGTCAGTTAAAAGGCAGGTATATGCCACAGAGTCCCCGGTTAAAGGAAAGGTTTTAAAGTCCCCATAGTCCGGTTTATAGGGGAGTAAAGGTTCCCATAGTCCAGGTTACAGGCGTAAATGTCGGGCCCTATCCCGGTTTTTAGGCAGGTAATGTCCCCAAGTCAAGAAATAGGCAGGGGAAAATTCCCCATAGTCCCCGGGTTTTAGGCCCGGTATATGTCCTCATAGTCAGGTTTTAGGGAGGTATATGTTTCCCCCTAGTTTAGGTTATAGGCGGTAAATTTCCCCCATAGCCAGGTTTTCAGGGAGGTAATTTTCGCCATAGCAGGTTTTAGGCAGGTTTTGTCCCCATAATCAGGTTTTAGGCGGTTTTATCCCCCATAGTCGGGTTTTAAAAAGGGAGGTATAAATTTTCCCCCTAGTCAGGTTTTAGGCGGTATATGTCCTCATATCCCGGTTTTTCAGCCCGGTAATTTCGCCCTAGTCAGTTTATAGGGAGGGAAATGTCCCCCTATCAAGAAAAGGCAGGGGATATGTCCCCCTATTTATTTTTAAAAGGGAGGGATATGTCCTCATAGTCAGGTTATAGGGAGGTAAATTTCCCCCCTAGTCCCCGGTTAAGGGAGGTTTTAATTTTCCCATATTTATTTTCAGGCAGGTATATGTCGCCATATTGGTTAAAAGGCAGGTATAAGTTTTCCCCCTAAAATCAAAAAATAGGCAGGTTTTATGTCCCCAATTTTTCCCGGGTTTTAGGCAGGGATATTCCCCAAGTCAGGTTATAGGTAGGGTATAGGGATTTTATGTCCCTATAGGCAGGTTTAAAGGGGGGGTAATTTTCCCCCCTAGGCAATTTAAAAAGGGGAGGGATATTTTCCCCATAGGCAGGGTTTTAGGCAGGTAAACAGTAAATTCCCATAGGGGGATAAAAGACAGGTTTATTTCCTTTTTAGGGAGGGATTGTCCCTAAAGGCCCGTATACGTCCCCATAGGGAGGTTTTTTGGCAGGTAAAAGCCCTTTTAGGAAGTTATAGGGGAGGGATATGTCCCCATCGCAAGTGTAGGGAGGTATAAAGTCCTCAATCCCGGTTTTAGGCAGGTAATGTACCCATAGGAAGGGAATTTTGGCAGGATATGTCCCCAAGCAAAGGGTTTTGGCAAAGGGATATGTCCCCAAAAGGCAGGTTAATTTGGGGAGGGGTTTTGGGAGGTATAAATTTTCTATAGGCAGGATATAGGCAGGAATATGTCCTCATAGGTAGGTAAAAACAGTTAATGTCCCCTTTTAGGCAAGTAATAGGCAGGTAAAGTCCCCCTAATCAGGTTTTTGGGAGGTAAATGCCCCAAAGTCAGGTTATAGGGGAGGTAAAATGTCGCCATAGGGGCAGGATAAGGGCAGGGGTAAATTTTTCCCCATTTGTCAAGAAATAAAGGGAGGTTTTAAAGCCCCATAGTCAGGTTATATGCAGGGAAAAATTTCCCCCTTTTTCCCGGTTAAAAGGTTTGTGATATAGGGAGGTTTTAAAAAGTCCCTTTTTGGCAGGGAATAGGGAGGGATATGTTTCCCCAAATGGCAGGTTATAGGCAGGGTATAGGCAGGTATAAAGTCCTAAAAGGCAGGGAATGTTCCCCATAAAAGGAGGGATACGGGGCCCCATAGGCCCCGGTTTAAAAAGGCAAGGAAAAATTTCCCTTTTAGGGCAGGTTATTTGGGAGGTAAATTCCCAATAGGCAAGTCATAGGGAGGTTTATTCCTCATAGTCAGGGTATAGGCAGTTTTATGTACCCATAGGGAAAAGGGAAATAGGGAGGTTTTATGTCCCCCATAGCCCAAATTTAAAGGCAGTAAAAATCCCCCATAGGGAGTAAAAACAGGTTTTATTCCCTTATTTGGGGAGTATATGTCCCCCCTATCAGGGTTTAGGCAAGGGATATTCCCATAGTCAGGTTAAGGCAGGGAAATTCGCCATAGTCAGGTTTTAGGGAGGTTGGGTCCCCATATCAAGAAATAGGGAGGTAATTTCCCCATAGTCCAGGTTAAAGCAGGTATATGTCCCCAAAGTCAGGTTTAGGTAGGGTATAGGCGGTATAGTCCCCCTTTGGCAGTTAAAAAGGGAGGATATGCCCTATAGGCAGGTTATATGCCCCTTTAATAGAGTTTTTTGTATTGCCTCCCCAGTCCCCAAAACCCCCAAACCCCAAAAGAACACCCTTGGGGGGTAGAGGTTTGGGGAAAAAAGCTGGGGATTGGTACCCAGGGGTTTTTTGACTATGTGCCCCCAACATTTGGAACATGTAAACAATCCTTTCCCCAAAAGCACAAAGCCGCCCAAAGCATAACTGAGCCTCCTTCATGTATTTCAGTAGGTACAAAGTCATTTTCTTTGTATGCCTCATTTTTGCATATTTTGCATTTTCCCAGAAGCTTTTGGTTTGGGCCAAAAAAGATTTTTGGGAAATTCCACTTTGCTTTTTTTAAAGATTTTTTTTATCAGTGACGGATGGTGCCATCTGACACTGATATACCTTGACCTTGGCGTTCACCTCCAGTCTCTTTGGAAGTTGTTTTGGGCTCTTGAGGTTATAATTCATATTATCCATAACTTCAATTTGTGAAAAAGTTCCCTCTTGTGGTTACGTCCAGAGAGATTGGCTACAGTCCCATACACCTTAAACTTCCGAATAATATGTGCAACTGTAGTAATGGGAACATCAAGCTGTTTGGAGATGGTCTTATAGTCTTTACCATGTTTGTCTATAGTTTTCTTTCTAGTCTCCAGAGACAACTCTCTCCTTAGGTCCATGTTCAGTGTGGTACATACTGATGCCAAACAATACGAAACACAGTTACTACTTTTTCCCTATAGATAAGCAGACTGACTGACTACAAGATTGAAGACATCTGTGATGCTAATAACAGGACACACCTTAGTTTAACATGTCCCTATGATCAAATTATTTTTAATCTTTTCTAGAAGAACCATCATTTCCTTCCAGGACAGTTTCATTATTTTTTTTTATTCTTTTGGTTAAACCACAATTCAAATGCACTTTCTGATTTTCATTAGTTGGTTTCCAGTAAATGTAAATATATATTACTTGTCAGTTTCAAGTTATTTCAGTGACCATTGTGGGTTTTCCTTTCTTTAACCCCTTCCCGACATAGGACGTATGCATACGACCTAGCGGGAAGTGACTTCCCGCAAATGGACGTATGCAAATGTCCTGCCGATCGCGCGGGTTTGCGGGCGAGCCGCGCACGATCGCGACATGGGACCAGCGGTAAATTACCCGGGCCCATGCCGTATCACCCGCCCGGAGTGAGCTCCGCCGCGGGTGATTAACGCTTCATACCGCACCCTGTCATGGCTGTGGTAATGAAGCCGCAGGCAGGGGGAGTGAGCTCCCTCCGCCACCTTCCGGGTAAGCGATCTCCTCCCTTTATGGCCGCGGGAAGTGAACGGAAATTTCCCCGGGGTCAGCTGTGCGTCACCTTTGCCCCAATGCATTGTGGGCATGGTGACAGTCAGTTGTCATGGTGACCAGTACATTGTGTACTGGCCTGCCTTCTAACAGCAATCTGATGATTGCTGTTAGAAGAAAAAGTAAAAAAAAGTGTAAAAAAGTAAAAATAAATGTTAAAAGTAAAAAAAAGTAAAATACAAACACAAAAAAATGAAAAAAAAAAAACAACGTACACCCCCCCTTTTCCCCTTTACAGACGCCAATCGCCCCAATAAAGATCAAAAATAAATAAAGTACCCATTTTTGGGTATAACCCATGCAAAAAGACCTGCCCTATAAATATGTCACTTTAAATTAACCTGCACGGTGAACACCGTAAAAAAATAAAAAAAAAAACATCACAGAATTGCGTTTTTTGTTCATCCCGCAGCACATAAAATGGAATAAAAAGCAAAAAAAACTCATATAAATCCAAAGTTGTACCAATAAAACTCCATTCATCCCAAAAAAATGTCCTTACACAGCTCTGTATACGGAAAAATAAAAAAGTTATGGCTCTCAGAAGACAGCGATGAAATAAATATTGTTTACACAATAAAACACTTTTTTTTTTTTTTTAAAGTGCTTAAAAAAAAATAATATATAAATTTTTGGGTATCGCCGTAATCATATTGACCCAAGAGTAAATCTAACTTTGTAAACGGATACTGCGGATGACGCTGTTAAAAATAAAAAACACAAACAAGGATTGCAGTATTTTCTTCACCCTTCCTTCCAAAAAAGGGATTTAAAACTGATCAAAAAGCTTTGTCCCCCAAAAAAATTATACCAATAAAAACGTCAACTCATCCCGCAAAAACACCGCTCCGTACACCGAAAAATAAAAAAGTTATGACTCTCAGACTATGGCGATGCAAAAACGTGTTTTCCTTTTTGAATAAAAGTGTTTTTATTGTGTAAAAGCAGTAAAACCTATAAAAAAAATACAACTTGGGTATCGTTGCAGTCGTATCAACCTGCTGAGTAAAACTAGCATGTCATTTATACCGCACGGTGACCGCTGTAAAAAATAAAAATAAAAAACGCTAACGGGAATGCGTATTTTGTTAAAAATTTCAAAAAAACTTAATAAAAAGTGATCAAAGCGTCTATTCACCCCATAATGGTACTAATAAAAATATCAACTCATCCCGCAAAAAACAAGCCCATAATCAGCTCCGTGCACAGAAAAATAAAAAAGTTATGACTGTCAGAATAGGAAAACATAAAAACGCAATTTCTTATAGATATAGACCTAATTCTATTTTGTAAAATTAATAAAACATAAAAAAAAAATATAAAATTTTAAATATCATTAAATTGTACCGACCCCATAGTTAAGTTTTCCTGTCACTTATCCCGTACGGCGAACACTGTAAAAATGAAGCCCAAAAAACAAGGGCGGAACTGCGTTTTTTCCCCCCCATTTTCATAGCCCAGTACTAAAAAATACTTTTGGACCACCTGTAAAACCTAAAATGCACAGTACAACCCCTAGAAGAGATCCATGAGGGGTGTTGAACCCAAAAAATGGGGGACTTCGGAAGGTTTCACCTTTTCTGGTACTTTGGGGGCTTTGCAAATGCGACATGAACCCAACTAAATCTGCGTTCCAAAGCAAAATAGCGCTCCCTCCCTTGTACGCCCTGCCATGCACCCAAACAGCAGTTTACACCCACATGTAGGGTACTGCCGAACCTGGAAGAAATTGCTTAACAATATTGGGTGCTTTTTTTACAGGATTCCTTGTAAAAATTCAACATTTCAGCTAAAATTGCAGATTGTTGGAAAAAAAAATTAAATTTTCCCCCGCCTAACACTAAAAAATTTGTGAAACACCTGTGGGGTTTAATATACTCACTACACCCCTGGATATATTGCTTAAGGGTGTAGTCTCCAATATGGGTCTTTTTTTGGGTGTTTATAGTTTTAGCCCCGTAGGGTGTGCAAACCTGAAATGGCGCCTAAAAAAATTGTAATGAAAAGATCCGGTAGTGCTCCTCCTATCTGGGCTTGTGGTTTTAGCCAAATAGTGCACTAAAGGGGCCACATATGGGATATCTCTTAAAACAGCAGAATCTGGGGAATCAATATTAAGTTGCATTTCCCTGATCACATCTAAACCCAGTTCTTGTGAATAATGGGTGAAAATTGAAAATCCGCAAAAAAAGTGAAATTTTAAATTTCACCTCCACTTTGCTTTAATTCCTGTTTAAAACCTAATGGGCTAATAAACTTTCCCAAATGCTGTTTTGAATACTTTAAGGGGTGTAGTTTCTTTAATGAAGTCATTTATGGGGGTATCTAACATACAGGCCAATCAAATCACGTTAGAACTGGACTGGTCCCTAAAAAAAATGTATAGTGCAAATTTTCTTGAAAATGTGAAAATTACTACTAAATTTCTAAGCCCCCTAATATCATAAATAAAACAAAGACATTTAAAAAAAGATGCCAACCTACAGCAGGTATATGGTTGATGCTAGTTAAAAAGCTATTTTGGATTTTTTACACGCAGAAATTTTTGAAGTTTGAAAATGGTAAATTTTTCAAATTTTTCACGATACTTTGATATTTTTCACAAATAAAAAAGGACTTTTTGGACCAAAATTTCTTACTATCTTAAAGCACAATGTGTCATGAGAAAACATTCTCTGAATCACATGGATAGGTTAAAGTGTCAAAAAGTTATTCTCACATAAAGGGATACATGGTAGATTTAAAAAATGGGTCTCTGTCAGAGAGGCCAAAACTGGCTCCGGCGGTAAGGGGTTAACGGAAGGGTACTAACAATTTTGTAAATGTATGTAGTGTGTATAGTGCTGGAAAACTAGTGAAAATGATAAAAAGACTGACAAATAATTGTGATACTTTTTTTTAAGTATGTAGCACGCTGCATTGCTTTATTTTAGGTATAATAGCCTAAACTACAGCTTTTGTAACATATTGCTAACAAATAATTATAATTTACCTTTTATTCTCTTTTGATAAGAATATACCATTCTATATTGCTCTGCATAACTTATATTGCCTTAGCAAGCAGACTTGTCTGATGTTACTTAGTGTCATGCTCCAGTGGTTATACACTGTGAATCAAGGCTATTGTTCTTCATCGGGTATTATTACATTTCTATGTGAGAAGAATACAGAGATGTGTAATGTGTAGAATGAGCAAATCCATTATTTATTCCTTTCTGAAATAATGTTTAAAATATTTATAACTATGCTAATATCAAATGCATGTGCATAAGTTCCAAGAAGTGTAACAATTTTTTATCATGTCACACAAGCAATCAGTCCTGACTTGGTTTATTTTCTATTACTATGCATATACTAGGGTGGCGTGGGTGCACATGTACACTGACAAGCAAAAAGGGTAACAATATTTTGAACTTTTGACTTTCAGGCTCCATATCTCATCATCCACTACAGCTTTGAACGTAAGACTACCTTTATTTTGTAGACAATCATCTTGGCTATCTCATTCATAAATTTGACCTGCAACTATTTAGCATTTGCTTTTATGCAATTTTTGTCCTGTAACTGCATTGTTACTGTTTTGCTCCTGGTGGTGAACAATCTTTTCTTTTTAATACAAAAATTTACAACCTTTTCCCCAATGCCAGTTTTTTAGGTTTTATTCCCCAAGTGAAAACCTGGTTAAATAAAGGGAGCCATGAAGAAGTTTTCCAAAAAAAAAAAAAAAAAAAGAAACATCAGCATCTAACTCATTGATAGCGGTCTCTGGGCCAAGAAAATTGCTAAACTGCAACATGTGGGGCTTACAGTTGCAAAAAATTGAAATTGTCCGCCATCCTTTCCCCAAACCAAGGAGGGTTTCCATCAAAATCGGCCACACAACGCCCATCAGTTCTGGCGCAACAAACACCAGTGAAGGGGTTTATAGCTTCATAATTTGAATCACAGACGTCCATCCAAGCAACGTGTGACATGCATTACACAAGTCTGGAATGGTGGTCCAAAAAAAGGTGAAGAAGACCTGACTTCAATATCAGCACAAGAAGCTTTGGCTTGAATTTGCAAAGGGGTAATTTGGAGCGATGAGGCAAAAGTCAATAGCCTGGACTCTGATGGGTGCAAATGGGTTAGTGAGAAGGAAAAGGAGGCTAACGGATCGAGAAATTGAACGAACTGTTAAGTTTGGTGGAGGAAGCCTGATTATATGGGGCTGCTTCACAACCAAAGGCATTGGATACTTGACCAGGATCGATGTTGTTCTCAATGCTGAGCTATATGTGAGTACCTACAAGTGATTATTCATACCTGATACTATGGGTATGAAAAGGTTGGCATAGTGTTCCAGCAGGGCAATGACCTGAAACCTATATTGAGATTGGTGAAGAAATGGTTTAATGACAATGAAACAGAGTTGCTGGATTGGCTCCACAGTCCTCAGACCTCAACCCAATTGTCAGTGTAACAATATTATCAATAACTTATCAGTTATGGTAATGGAATACAAAATTTAAAATTAAAGTATCGTAAAACCCAACTATACTAAATGTTGAAGATGTATTTCAATTTCAATACTGATCAAAAGGGACATGCAGAACACTGTGCAACCAAGAAATAAAAACATAATTAGAGGTAAAAACAAGAAAGAGAAAAAAAAAATGATGAGAAAAACAAAGTATAATCGATAATTAAATAAAGTTTCTCTTCTGAGATAAACCATCTGGGAAGGTGGTATCTAATGTAATCATCCAAAATGCCTCTATGTCATGCAATAAATGCCCTGAATTCTCACCGCATCTTGTTTTTTTAAATTTTTTATTTCCACAAATTCTCAGAGAACTATTATCAGAATTATAATGGTCTATCACGTGTTTGGCAATATTTGATGTATTACGAAGGGAGACACTAGTAATATAGTTTAGGTTTTCTAATACTCTATCTTTGCTTTTTCTTACTGAGCATCCAATGTAACACAAGAGACATTAAATAAATGTAGCAGCATATATAACATGATGAGAATTACAATGAATGTACTGTCTAATATGCCATCTGAATTACAGAAATCTTTACAAGGAGCAGCAAATGTATGTCTTACACAGGTTAGAACCACATTTATAACAGCCCTTTTGGGCCAGCCATGTTTTTTGGGACATCTAATTGAAAGAAATTGGGAAACAGGACATTGCCCAAAGTTGTAGATTTTCTGGAAACAATTCTGCAACCATTAGTTAATACCAAGTCAAGGATTTCATACTCCCTACGAATGGGGAGATAGTTCAGGATGATATTTTTTATAGAGGTAAATTGTCAATTGAAATCCAAGACCAAAGTAGGCTTTACTATGCCTGAATTATTTGTAGGGATCTGGTTAAGAAGCTGATTTCTGTCCTTTTCTGAACCAAGTACAAAATCCCCAATATCATTGCATAGTGAGTTGATTAAAGTGCAATAAAGTGCAAGTGCTATAATATCCACTATCTCATATAAGTGAATGATTCACAATGTTAGAAAAATAATGTAAATGTATAAATACTTGACCTGGATGTGAACAGAATTGATGTAACACACAAAAGGGAACAGGAGGGAGCGTCAAGCTCCAACTTGCTTGGTTATGGGACTGGAGGCTGTATGTTTCTATTAGGGCTTTAATTCAATTACATGTTTTATCCACTGCTAATGAACAAAATATTTTTTTTTAAATGTATTTATTAAAGTTTTTCACTGTAAACATAAACATATAAGGACAGAAGCAATATAGGCATCAATCATGAAGAGTACCATATAATATATTGATTTATACATGTAGAGTACAACAGTTGAAAAGTTCAGTGATGGTATTCGAAACAGGACAGATGAAGATGTTAAATGACCTGTGTGTACACCATATACTTCCCGAGGAGTATATATTGTTGGTAATAAACCCATAAAATAAAGCAACTGGGTAACCATGAAAATGGAAAACAAAGTGAACCAAGACTCTGGAACTAACCAATCCACTACTGCAGACAACTTGTATTTGTATTAATTGCTCTTAAAAGGAAGTCGCCCGGTCTTCTTGGGATTTCTGTAGTAGGGTAAAGAGGTATAAAAAAAAAAAATAGCTACAGTATTCCAGCTATATTAAAGACCGGAACTGCCACTAATCTATTAGTCTAGTTTCAACTTCCCCAATGTCCCTGTTAATTCCCCTTCCAGATACCATTTTGTTAATTTAAAGGGAGTTATCATTAATCTAATTTCGTCTTTATTTAAGAAGTTCACTATGAAGGGGGGACCATTTTGTGAAAAAGGATTCCGCCTGAGTCTCTTTAGCGAGTTCTACCTCTTTCCGTTCCATGTTGAAATAGTGCTTCACCTGCACCTACACCTCTCCCACCACTGGTGTTTTGTCCTCTAACCAATGATTTAACAGGGTTCTCTTAGCTGCTAGGAAGGTTATATGCAGTAGATTGCGGCATCTATCGATCTGTGAAAGATCATGGAACAAGTATGTTTTCGGGAAGAGTGGGCAGGAGATGTCCCACGTCCGCCTCAAAGCATCACATAGCTGTGCCCAGAATACCTGGGAGTTAGGACATTTCCAAAGTCCGTGCACCAGATCTGACTTTGGTAATTGACATTTTGGGCAGGCCACTTTACGGTGTGGTGCTAGTGGATGTGGGGGGATGTTAAAGCAATAGATTGCGTGATGAATGAAGCGGAAGTGAGTCTCCCTCCATCTCTCGCAGATGATAGCTTTGATTAGCTTATTCCAACCCTCCAGGATAATTTGTGATAAGCCCATGTTCGGAAACTCCAACTCCCATTTTGAGAACAGACTGGTCTCCCTCTCCTGGATACCCAAGTTACGTATTTTTGCATATAGAATAGATAAGGAATGTCGGTTGGAGGAGGGACCTATGATTTCATCGAACGAGTTGTTATAGCACTCTCTTCCTAACTGAATTACCCTTGCTTTTAAGAAGCCTACAACCTGGCCGTAGACAAGGAAATTTGAGTTGGGTAATTTATAAAGGTGTTGAAGCTCGGGCAGGGAAAGGTAGGAGTTTTGTGTTGGACACAATAGGTGATCCACCTTTGTAATTCCCAAACCCGCCCATTGACTGAGATGTTTATTATTCAGGCTCTATGGAAATTCCAGATGTCCTATTAAGGGTATATGTTTACTGAGCATGGCCGGTAGTCCAAATAATTTGCGGCAGATTTTCCAGGTGGCTATTGTATCTCTCATGAGAATACAGGTTCTGATGTCCTGGGGTATAGCAGCAAATTTAGTGTGTAACAGAGCCGATAGGCTCCAAGGGGCAGCTATGAGGGCCTCTAAGTCTGTGTTAGAATAATACGAAGTATTTTTTAGCCAGTCAAGGCAGTGCCACATGTTGCAAGCTAAGTTATATTTACGGATATCGGGCATATTAATGCCACCACTAGTTCTGGGTAGCATGAGTTTTTTAGCTGCAATTTGGGGTCGCTTGCGGGCCCATAAAAAGGTTGTGAAACTAGTCTGAATGATTTTCACGTCTGTGTGTCGTAGTGGTAGCGGGACGGTTTGGAGCGGGTATAATAGCTTAGAAAAACTCAGCATGCGGATAAGATGCGCCTGTGCAAAAAGTGTGAGGGGTAATGAGGACCACCTGTTCAGTTCCCTAACAATTTTTAGAATCAGGGGAGGGTAGTTCAAATTGTAGATTGAAACTGGAGAGCGTCCAATGTGTACTCCTAAGTACTTAATTGAGGTAGCTGGGATCTGAATCACGATATCTTGGTGGGAAAGAGAGATGGGTTTTGCGTTTGGGGATATTCGTAATATGTCAGATTTAGATTCGTTGACTTGGAACCCTGAGCAGTGCCTAAAGATACGCAGTTCCCGGAAGAGGGCAGATAAGTCCCGCTCCGGGTGTTGGACAAAGAATATGATGTCATCGGCAAAGAGTGCCAGTTTCAGTTCTTGGGATTTAATCTTGATACCTTCAAAGGTGGTTGAGGATATCAGGAACCTAGCCAGGGGCTCTATTGCCAGATTGAAAAGATAAGGTGAAAGAGGGCACCCCTGCCTTGTCTCCCGTTGAAGGGCAAAGGGTTTTGAAAGATAACCAGGAACACTAATTCTGGCTTCCGGGTTATGGTATAAGGCCCTTAAAAAAGTCCGAAAGGGACCAATAAGTCCTATCTTATCCAGAACATTCCCAAGCCAACCCCAGTCCACGCTGTCAAAAGCCTTCTCGGCGTCTATGGTGAGTAGCGCCGAGAAGGGGTGACAGTTCGGGTGCTTTTTGACCTCGTCCAGGACAAGCAAAACTTTACGTATATTTGCTACCGCTGATCTACCTTGAATAAATCCTACTTGGTGGCTGCCAATAAGTTTCGGCATATACGGGGCCAGTCGGTCCGCCATTATTTTAGCCAGAATTTTTAGATCCACATTTATCAGAGATATAGGGCGATAGGATGCGGGTGAGGTGGGGTCTTTGCCTGCTTTAGGGATTATTTTAATGTGCGCGGTGTTCGTGGATGGGGGAATATTATTGCCGGATAAGTACGAATTAAATAATGTCAGCAGGGTTGGGGTAATTTGGGCTTTCAATATTTTAAAAAATTCGCCTGAATAGCCATCGGGGCCAGGTGACTTATTGTTTTTTAGGTTGGTAATGGCTTGTTCGATTTCTGGCTTAGTGATAGGTGACCCAAGTATCGCCGCCTCTTCTGCAGAGAGACCTGGGAGCTCGATGTTCTGTAGCCAGCGTTTGGAGAGATCGCCATCAAGGTCCTCATTAGTGAATAATTTTTCAAAGAATGATTGAAGGATCTCGACCACTTCATTGCCTTTCCGAGTGAGGGTTCCAGTTGGATCCTTCAAAGCTGGTACAGAAACTGGCGGGTGGGGTCCTTTGGCAAATCTTGCCAGAAGTCGTCCCGGTTTATTGCCATGCCGAAATAATGCTGCCTCCTGCTTAGTGATTTTTTGGGACTCTCTTTTTTCAAGCCAAGACTCGTATTCGCGTTTGGCTGTCACCCAACGAGATTTATTTGTTTCTGAAGGAGTGAGCGAAAAGGTATCATATGCAATGCGTAGTTCTTTACTTAAGGACTCTAATTTATCCCTCAGTATCTTCTTAAATCTAGAAACATGTGCAATTAATTTACCTCATATGACTACTTTGGCTGTGTCCCAGTATACCTGGGGGGAGCTCGAATGAGCCTCGTTATAAAAGTGATATTCTTGCCACCAACCCTGGAGTGTCTTACAAAATTCTTCATCTTTCGTTAGGTAAGAGGGAAATTTCCAGATGTAGTCTGACCCTCGAGGGATACTGTCTAAGAGAGATATCGATCCTGGAGAGTGGTCTGAGATGATCATTTCCTCAATCTTTGCTTCTTCTGTTTTGGGCAGCAGGTCGTGGGAGAGGAGTATGTAGTCTAGTCTGGACCACATCTTATGGGGGTGTGAATAAAACGTGTACTCTCTACCTTCTGGATTTAGCAGTCTCCAAGAATCATGAAGGTTAAGATTGAGTGCAAATCTAGCTAAGGGTGTGGCTCCCTGCTGGAGATGACATTGTGAAGGTTCCTCTCTCCTTCTATCCTCTGATTGGGACATAATAGCGTTAAAGTCACCCGAGACTATTTTAAATGCGCTATCATCATTTAGTATGATTGGCTCAAGACGCTTGAGGAAGCTCGCTCCTCGCGAGTTTGGCCCATATACATTGTGGAAAGAAAACACCTCATCCGTAATCCGGAGCTTAGCATTAACCCACCGCCCTTCCGTATCCTTATCCTGATGGATGATGGATCCGTTGAGGTGTTTATTTATTAAAATGAAGACCCCCGCTTTGCTGTTCAGCGCTGGTGAACCTATGACCTGTCCCACCCATAATCCCTTCATCCTGACTAAGTCACTTTCCGATAGGTGCGTCTCTTGTAAGAAAGCTACATCTGCTTTGAGGCGCTTCAGGTGTCTTAGTACCATTTTGCGCTTACTGGGAGACCTCAACCTTTTCACATTCCATGTGATTACTTTCATTTTGAAGATTAAAATTACCAGGAACACTGGTTACCTCGGTGGATGTAGTAGTGTCGACAAACAAAGTTTAAAGGGGTTGTCTCGCTACAATGATTGGGTTTTAATTTAAAGATCTTTAAAAAACAAGCAGCTTTGCAATATATGTTCATTACAAATGTCCTACTGTTTTGAGTAGCCCTGTTAGTATTACTACATCAGCTCCTCAAAATTTCTATAGCAGCTGCCCTGTTGATCCTTATCTTACTGGCTGTCAGGTCTGAATGACTCTTTCACCTTTGAAGACAGGTCTGAGCAAGGGGCCCCTCCAGCACAGAATGCTTCTGGAGGGGGAGGGGGACTCTGGCGTCTGTGTCCTTACTGCGCTGGTTTAACCCTGTGTGTGCCTGCTTCCTTCCTGCTCTCTACACAGATAGATGTGACAGCAGTGACCCTGTCTTTTTATATAATCATGATATGTCTTTGGAACTGTGACTATACTAATACTATAGAGATCAGGCATGTGAATACTTTATGTTCTCCAGTATTAGTGAGACATCCTGAGTATAGTAACACTGCCCTTGTTGTTGCTGGAGATGTGGAGACTTGTAAGCAAAAGCAGGGATATGGGAAACCCACATCATCCTCTCTGCTCTGTTATTAGCACCCAAACTTCACATTCCTCTCTACACTCATAGTTTCAGCCCTCTCCTGCAACAGACCTAGGGGCACACACGGGGTGAACTCTGAGAGCAAACCCCCCCCCCCCCCCCTGTATAGAAGTTAGGTAGCTGCCTGTGTGCTGATGGGAGGGGGGAGGGGGAGCAGAACAGACAGACCAAGAAGCACGCCCCTCAGTTCAACTTACCAGGGACACTGACAGGCTGAAAGCTCGTAATGAGACAACTCCTTTAACAATTATACCAAACAATTATAACAAACACAAGGCTCTCCGGCCTTTATCACCTTGAAGAGGTAGGATTCTAATCCTGCTCCTCCTCAGCACGCTGTGCAATTGGACTTTTCCACACGGAATACGAAATATATAGCAAAGGTATAACCTAGAACTCAGCCTGGAGCTCCACCGAAGCGGCAGAGAGTGAAAAAATAGTAAACATGCAACCGTGTAAAATTGGATAATAGTTTACAAGGTGTCCCTATAAATTCAACATTTTATAACTACCTCATCGGCAGTCTTTTACCTATCTTGCGCCGATATTCAGGGTATTAAAGCAGGGCCGTCTTAACACCATCATGGGCCCCCGGGCAGAGCTGTGCACTGGGCCCCCCAAACACCACAAGCAGGCTCGGACTGGGCCGCCGGGGGACCGGGGAATCCCCCGGTGGGCCCCGAGCCGCTGCGGGCCCTGGAGGCAGTGCCGTCGCTCCCCGGGGGCCCGTCCGCGCATTCCGGTCACTGAACGCCCGGGGACCCGCGTCCCGAGCGCTCAGAGCCCGCCCGGGAGTTGGGACTAATGTCCCGGCTACCGGGCTGCGCGGTGTCAGCGGAGCACAGCGCCAGTAGCGCTGCGATCCGCTGATCTCCCCGGCAGGCTGAACGCATTAGGCCTTCAGCCTGCTGGGCGCCGGCCCCTACTGCTGACGTAGGCGCGCGGTACGGAGCCGGCGGCAGCTCGGAGCGGCCGGGACCTGCCAGGAGCGGGAGCCGGAGCCGGAGCGGGAGCAAGGTAAGTGATTGATTGGTTTTTTTTTTTTTTTTTTTAAACTACCTACAGGGGGGCTCTGGCTACTATGGGGGGCCCACTGGCAAGGGGGGCCCTGGCTACTATGGGGGGACTGGTTAAGGGGGGCCCTGGCTACTATGGGGGGACTGGTTAAGGGGGGCCCTGGCTACTATGGGGGGACACTGGCTAAGGGGGGGCCCTGGCTACTATGGGGGGGGACACTGGCTAAGGGGGGCTCTGGCTACTATGGGGGGACAATGGCTAAGGGGGGCCCTGGCTACTATGGGGGGGACACTGGCTAAGGGGGGCCCTGGCTACTATGGGGGGCTCTGGCTACTAGGGGGACACTGGCTAAGGGGGGGCTCGGGCTACTATGGGGGGACACTGGCTAAGGGGGGCCCTGGCTACTATGGGGGGGACATTGGCTAAGGGGGGCTCTGGCTACTATGAGGGGGGACTGGCTAAGGGGGGGCCCTGGATGCTAAGGGGGGGGCCCTGGCTACTTTGGGGGGGCACTGGTAAGGAGGGGCTGGCTACTATGGGGGGGACACTGGCTAAGGGGGCCTGGCTACTATGGGGGGACACTGGCTAAGGGGGCCCTAGCTGCTATGGGCGGGACACTGGCTAAGGGGGGCCCTTTGTTTACTATGGGGGGGACACTGGCTAAGGGGGGCTCTGACTACTGGGGGGACACTGGCTAAGGGGGGCTCTGGCTTCTGGGGGACACTGGCTAAGGGGGGCCCGGGGCCACTGGGGGGGGACGGGGTAAGGGTGGGGCTCTGGCTACTAGGGGGGACACTGGCAACAAAGGGGGGCCCTGGCTACTAGGGGGGGAGACGGGCTACTAGGGGGGGAGACTGCTACAAAGGGGGGCTCTGGCTACTAGGGGGGGGCTCCTGGCTACTGGGGGGGCGACACTGTACTAGGGGGGGCTCCTGACTACAAGGGGGGGTCTCAAGGGATTACAAGGGGGGGGGGGCTGGCTACTAGGGGGTGCCTGGCTACAAGAGGGCCCTGGGTACTAGGGGGGCCCTGGCTACTAAGGGGGGGCCCGGGCCCACCTACATGGGGGCCCGGGCTACCTACATGGGAGCCCTGGCTACATACATGGGGGGCCCTGGCTACCTACATGGGGGCCCTGACTACAAGGGGGGGGGCGCCTGGCTACCTACAGGGGAGCTCTGGCAATCTACGGGGGCCCTGACTACCTACAGGGGGGCCCTGACTACCTACAGGAGGGGCCCCAGCAACCTATAGGGGGGCCCTGACTACAAGGGGGGCCTGACTACCTACAGGGGGCCCGGACTACGCGGGGGGGTCTGGCTACGTGCCGGGGGCCCTACTACAAGGGGGTTCTGGCTACCGACCGGGGCCCCTGACTACCAGGGGGTGTCTGGCGACCGTCGTGGTGCCGTGACTACAAGGGTTGCCCTGGCTACCTAAACACTAAGGGGGCTCTGACTACCTACACAGTACTAAAGGGGCCTGACTTCCTGCCACAAACTAAAGGAGGCCCCTAACCCTGTAGACTCCCTAAAGGAGCCCCCTAACTGTCTGTATAGTACCTAAAGGAGACCCCAAAACTGCCTGTATAAGTACCTAAAGGAGACCCCTAACTGCCTGTATAGTACCTAAAGGGGTCCCTAACTGCTTTTCAGCCCATTTAAAGGGGACCCTAACTACCTACAAGCTTACCTTACTGGGGGAAACCACCTTACCTACAGCCTAACTAATGGGGGCCACCAACCTAACTGTAGCCTTATAAACTTGCATAACTGAGGCCTGCTTTTCTACCTGGGGGGTATTTAACCTACCCACCTGTGGCTAGGTACCCACCCAACCTACCTGGGGGTGGCCTACCAACTTATTCAGCGGGGGGTCTACCTACCTAAATAGGGGCCTATCTAGTTACCTGTGGCCTCTCCCCACCCTCCAAACCCTTAGGATACTAGGCTTGTACCCGCTCTCTCACCCCTGGGTAGTTTGTACAGAGGTGGGAAATAGGTAAGGAAAATGCTGGAAAATTGAGGATTCTAAATATTTTTGTGTAATTTCTGCAGGGATGAGCTGTAGCCGGGACAAGTCATCATGGCGGTGTGGAACGGATGCAGAAGAAAAGGGAAAAAGAACGACTGATGAGAGAAGAGAACGACTCAGACGTCTCTGGTGAGTCCCTGACATCAAGGGTTATTTTTTATATTGTAATTTTGTGGTGACCTTAGCAGGTGTCTGACCTCTATGTGGTCTCTATTGCGGTGTTGTAGGTTATACCTGAGCTGGTGTCTGACCACTATGTGGTCTCTATATGGCGGTGTTGTAGGTTATACCTGAGCTGGTGTCTGACCTCTATGTGGTCTCTATAAGACGGTGTTGTAGGTTATTCCTGAGCTGGTGTCTGACCTCTGTGGTCTCCATATGGCAGTGTTGTAGGTTATACCTGAGCTGGTGTCTGACCGTTATGTGGTCTCCATATGGCGGTGTTGTAGGTTATTTTTGGCGCGGGTTATAGTTTGGGAGCGCACATGGTCCCTGATTTTTAAGAGTGAGGGAACACCTGACCCTGTGATAGGAGTCACACTTTTACTTTCTTGCTGGTGTTTATTTTATAACGTGGTGAGGTGCGTGACCAAGGGAAACGTGGGGATGTGGGTGGAGGGGGATATTGTATGTGGGTGGAGGGGGATAATTGTATGTGGGTGGTGGGGGATATGGATGGAGCTACTTAGCCCTGTGTCTATGATATGTTTTGACTGGGCAAATGGTTGACTACATTGTACTACACAATACAGTTCTGTTTTGAACACTGTATTATGTGGTAAAATGGGCGCATTTATGTCTGAGAGGCCGGTACTATTTTAATGTACAGTAGGGTGGGCCCCAGAGATCATTTCCCCTGTGGGCCCCAGACCCCCCAGTCCGACACTGACCACAAGCACTTTGGGTGGGTTCACAGTACGATATTACATTGGTTCAAGATATCCGTTGGGGTACCATGAAAAAAAGGTACTGGAGCAAATACCATACAAACCCATTGGGGATAATAACTATGCTATTAAGTCCCGTAAAATAAGTGTATGCAGTGAGAAATAGAGCAAAATGTATCCCAAAAGGGCTAACTGCTCTATTATTCCCTATGATTCTGTCGCAGTATCTGCGGGGTACTTCTTTTCACAATATCCTGACAGATACCTCAGGCTTATACAAATCGTATTTTGAACCCACCCTTACAGGAACAATTATTGAAAGCAAACTCAATAACAGTTTCCATGTGGACAGCTATCTTAAAGGGGTCGTCTCACTACAGGGATCGCTGCTTTTTATTGTTAAAGACCTTGCAAAAACAAGTCACTTTGAAATTTATTATGTCCATTAACAGTGTCCTACCTATTCCTAGATATCCCCTCTTGTATGGGCTGCATCAGCTCCTCAGGTTGCTATAGCTACAGACCTGTGTGATCTCTCCTGATAGGCTGCCAGCACTGATTGCTATAGCTACAGACCTGTTGTGATCTCTCCTGAAAGGCTGCCAGCACTGATTGCTATAGCTACAGACCTGTGTGATCTATCCCGATAGGGTGCCAGCAATGGTCACTATAGCTACAGACCTGTGTGTTTCTCTCCTGATAGGCTGCCAGCACGGGTTTGCTATAGCTACAGACCTGTGTGATCTCTCATGATAGGCTGCCAGCACTGGTCACTATAGCTATAGACCTGTGTGATCTCTCCTGAAAGGCTGCCAGCACTGATTGCTATAGCTACAGACCTGTGTGATCTATCCCGATAGGGTGCCAGCGCTGATCACTATAGCTACGACCTGTGTGATCTCTCCTGATAGGCTGCCAGCGCTGGTCACTATAGCTACAGATCTGTGTGATCTCCCCTCATAGGCTGCCAGCACTGGTCCCTAGAGCTACAGACGTGCGTGATCTTTCCTGATAGGTACAGCGCCGGTTGCTATAGCTACAGACCTGGCTTCTACTGCAGCTAGTGGAAGCCAGTAAATTTTCCCCTGAATTCAAAATGAAACCAAGAAAACTGGACTGAGGTGAGGGAATCAATGTGATGAGACAACCCCTTTAAGCCCGAGGCCACACGGCCACTCATATAAAATACTTAATGTCTAATTTGTCTTTTTTTAATCTAGACTTTGGAAACTCTCTCCTTGAAATTGTGTGTTTTGTCATGTATAACTGTGACCTCCTGTCTTCTCTTTACCTCCTTGTTTTTGGTGGTCGTCATTTCTGAAGTCCCTGATTGGGTTCAGCAGTCAAGGTGCCATTGTCTGACTTCACCACTCCAAGTCATTTACTTTAAAGTGGTGAAGTCCGACAATGGCACCTTCTTTGAATGCTGAACCCAATCAGGGAATGACGACCACCAAAAACAAGGAGGTAAACAGAAGACCATTATAGATACGTATATTATAGGAGTGGCTGTGTGTCCTGGGGGCTTAGGGTGGCCAAACACATGAAATTGTTATATTACCGATACCTGTGTAAGTGTGTGTGTATATAAGTCCCCAGCTGAACCAGTGTTCACACAGAACAGATGACTGTCCCCTCTTGTCTCATTTGTGGTTTATTGTAAACTCTTCCCTTTCTGCATATATATGATTTATATGCAGTATATATATAGATATATATATATATATATATATATATATATATATATACATAGCTCTACGTTGCTCCCGGAATGTGCAGTGTCCAGCTCCCTGCAACATCCAGAGCAGACCTGGACACTCCCGGAGCACAGTAGAGCTATATATATATATATAGCTCTACTGTGCTCCGGGAGTGTCCAGGTCTGCTCTGGATGTTGCAGAAAGGGGAGAGTTTACAATAAACCACAAATGAGACAAGAGGAGAGAGTCATCTGTTCTGTGTGAACACTGGCTCAGCTGGGGACTTCATTTGTATTCACTGATCTTGTCAGTGAGGGGTTTGGAGGGCCAGGACATGCAGCAGTCTATAGAACCTATGAGCTGCTGCTGTGTGGCTGGAGGCACAGGGTGAAGCTGTTATATGATGCAGCATGTGCTCAGCCGTCCTGACCCATTTCACTGCCCCGTAGAGCCCCTGTACCTTCTGCTGTGCTGAGCCAGGTCCCAGTCCCAGAGGACTCTGCTGCAGTTTGAAGTCCGTGACTGTGGCCACAGCGAGGTGACCGGAGACACCCGGGAGGTGAGGGAGACGTCTTGAGGGGGAGCAGGAGCAGCGTCAATAAGCTTGAGTTTACACTTCCCAGCGGGGGAGGAGACGGACGGGAGGGGGGGACGTGCTGCTCTCATATCAGCTCCTGAGTGACTGCCGCGCAGGCAGGACAGGAATTAAAGCAAAGACACAGCAGCCTCTGCTATTTTTAAGTGACAGGCGACGTGCCTGTGTTTACACTGACTCCTTGCAGGGCCCCTGATCTCAGGGGGCCCCCGGGCACTGGCCTACCTGGCCCAATGGGAGAGACGGCCCTGTATTAAAGGTGTGAGGCATCCTCACACGCCGCACCTCTGTTACGGTGAGTTCTGTGCGCGGGCACAGACAGAAGATGCGTACAGTCATGTGACCATTCTAGAGGACTGTCTCCGCCGCTGCTCTTTCGGGCTTCTTGGTCGCGGTGGATGGTCTTGACGGGAATCTTCTTCGGTCAGCCGATGATCATTCCTGGAGAAGGTACCCAATCCTGATGGAGAAGCGGAGCGATCTGAGACTGAGCGTGAGGGGGGTCTCGAGTGGGTGTGGTATCTCTCGTCTAGGTATTTCTCAGCTTCAGATGGTGAGTGGAAGGTAGACGAATTCCCGTTTTTGTGAAATATCTTGATGATTGCCGGGTATAGTAATGCAAACTTGATTTGTTTGTTGAAAAGTAGCGAGCATACTGAAGAGAAGGCCCTTGTCCTCCTTGCCACTTCTGCAGAAAAGTCCTCAAATATGAGAATTTTGCGACCTTTAAAGATAAGATCAGTCTTTAGCCTTTTAAAAGCTCTCAGAATGGCAACTTTATCTGTAAAGTCAAGGTATTTTACGATTGTTTGACGCGGCCTCTCCCTCAAGGCCGGTGGGATGCCTCCCTCTCGCGTTGGTCTGGTCCTTCCCCTGAGGTCAGGACCTAAGCGATGAGCACGTTCAACTTTGCAGAAATGCGAGAGTCCCAAGGCTTTAGGTAATTCCCTTTCACATAGCATAGCTAAACTCTTGGGAGGTATGGCTTCGGAAATGCCTAAGATCCATAGATTACTACGTTTCAATCGGTTTTCCAGATCTTCTAACTTGTCATTTAACCTCTGGTTTTCCTGTAGTAAGTCATTTATTTGAGAATGAGCTTTATCTGTATCTGGATTTGCAGGTCGTGCTCATCTATTCTTTCATTCTGGGCACTTTCATCTGTTTTCACTTGTGCTATCATCTTTGCCACCGAAGCCATTAACGAGGCCCGCAGGTCAGCAGATATTTGTTTTGCAACCTCCGCCACAATGATCTTAAAATCAGCAGATGACGAGTTGGCTTTGTTCGCGGGGAGTTCCTGGTCAGCCTGAGGGTCTGGGGGAGTTGGGGTTAGAGAGAAACATCCCTCCCTCAGGGTTGTTGTGGTTTCCCAGTCCGCCACTGATAAGGAGAGTGCTTCTTCAGAGTTGTCATGAAAATCATCATGAGATGTAAAACTAGGTGGCGCTGAGGCCTGGGATTTATCGGTTTTAGGGGGTTGCTTTGTGCCTTTTGAGTGACCCATTTTGTAGAGGTATTTTTTCATATATTGAAGTACTCAGTGGTTCATGTACCTGAGGTGCAGTTGCGCTCTAGCTAATCTGGTGGCCTGTGAGAATTGGATTGACAAAGAGCAGCGAAATACTGTCAGAAAGCACAGAGCTTAGACCCTACCTGGGTTATTGGAAAGTCACGCTTATTAAAGATGGAGAAGTGGTGAGGTTCTCAGAAGCCCTTTGTCTCGGTTTCTGCAATTTAAAATGAGTATCAGTTCTTCAGGGTCTCTCATTGTCACCAGGAAGCTGGACAGGAGAGCGTTGGTGGTTCTACAGTGATGTAATACTCAGGCCAGTCTGTGGCTGGGAGTTGGGCGTTAGGCTGCTGTTAAAGCCTCTATGTGCAGTGGCCTTGAGAGTGGAATCTCAGTGTTAATAAGAGTTCTTGTGGGGCCGTGGGCCAGTAAGAATCTCTAATCAAAAGCCCACAAGTCTGCTCCAGCAGGCACCCAGATTCTGCTATACAACAGAGCAATCAGGCTACTGCATAGGATATTCACTCTTTCGCCTCTGCCCCTGTGTCGGGGGGGGGGGGGGAACGATTCGCGGGCTTCCACTGCTCAGGTTTCTATACTGAGACACCTAGAATAGTCCCTGTATGCTTCAGTATGACTCACCCTGGGCTAGGAATATAGCTACTGGATCTCTATAGTCGGCCTTTGGAGGTCACCGCACCTCTTCACCAGCGTTTCCTCTGGTTGCGCCTGTCCTGCCGGATTTGCTTGCGGCTCTGCTCTCTTTCAAAAGGGTGGGGCGGCAGTGGGAAGCTGGGTGTACTTTCTATCTGCGGCTGGCAAGCCGCAAGGGCGTCCCGTGCTCTCAGGCAACCGCTGCCTGCTCACTGCTGTATCTCCTGTTTTCCCCTCTTATCCTGATGCGCTGGCCCACTGAAACCAGGTGCACGCGAGTCGGCTGATTACCTCGGGCGTTGCGGACCGGGCTCTCAGGGTCGGGCGGCGCTGCGCCTTGCTGTCCGCGAGGTTCAGGTAGGCCGCAGGAGCTGAATGGAGGTCTCTCCCCACTTCTCCCGTCGTCCGGGCGTCCCTCGGGCCCCTCCGCCTCAGTAGCTGAGTATTCGGGGCTGCGCTGGCGCGCGGCAGGTGTCCGTGGCAGGGTTTTGTTTGCCGGTATGCGCTTGTCATTCGGGAGCTCCGCTTCCTCGCTTATTCCATGGTGGCGCCGGAACCGGAGGTCCAAAATATTTGTTTTTAACAAGTTTTTGTTCTGCTACTTTGTAGTTGATGGTATATTATGCGCACATTAGCTTAAATTTTAATACTTATTTTATTAGCTCAATTCTGACAGGTGTTAAACATAAAAGGTCTAAAGATATAAATATATATATATATCCTTCCCTCCCTGAATGACACCTTTTATATAAAAAAATTAAAAAACCATAACACAAAGTACAAAGTATAAAAAAACTAAATAATGGTCATACGATTACCAAATAACACCACTACACAAAACCAGAATCTCAAGATCAATGTTACCAATAATTCCACTAAGAACAAATATCACCACAGCATGACGACATATAATCACCACACAGTGACTGAATAATACTGCCACATATCACCACCACATAGTGACTGTATAATACCACCACATATCACCACCACATAGTGCCTGAAAAATACCGGCACATATCATGAACACATGGTTACTGAATACTCTTCTCTGATGAGTTGTTCTCTTTCCCTTTTCTGCTCCAGACCATGACGTCTTCTCCAGGCCTCAATCAGTCACTGCAGAATTTACCATACAAACATCTAGATTCCTCACTTTTCCAGCACTTCCTTACAATTTCCCACCTCTCTACAAACTCCCTATCCATAGTGCCCCCTATGGTAATAATGACCCCTTTGTGCCTCAAACAGTAAAAAAAAGCCCACTAAAGGTTATGGTGTACCCATTTGTGTACCAAGTTTTCATCTTCTTTTCCATTCCCATACAGTAGGTAGGTAAATCCCCCAATATTGTAGGTAGACACAGACACACACACACACACACTTAAAATTAGGTAGGCAGATAGGTAAACCCCCTTCTAGGTAGGTGAGAGGCTCTGGTATGTATATATGCCCTCTGTAGATAGATATATAGAATCCCTGTCTATCTTTAGATAAATACATAGGATCCTGTAGGTAGGTAGTGTCGTCTGTACGTATAAAGGAAGGTATTTAGACCCTTGTAGGTAGGTAGATATATAGCACCCCACAACTGCTGGAGGGTACATGGGCAAGGATTCATAGAGCGAACATGATGATCAAAGTGTTCAAACAGATGCTCAATTGGGTTTAAGTCTGGGAAACTAGGGAGCCAGGGTAGTACTTGGAAATCTTCATAATGCTCTTCCACCCAATCCCACACCTGATGTATCCACCAGACCAGCTCACGACATTTAATTTCCTTCATGAGCTACACACTGCCGATGTTGAAAGAAGGAAGTGGTCATAATAATGTGACTCGATTGTGTAACAGATAAGTTAGACTCTTTGTAGTTGCTTAACATGGCAGTCACTATCGTAGTGAGCTGCATTCTGTATCGTGCAATATGTTGAGGGATACTTTTCACACAATGATCCAATTCATTCCAGCCACAGGACTGACACATCCCAATTATGTGTATCCACATAGTTGTGGTGGGAAGTCGGGTGTGCATCAATTACATTCCCTATAGTACACAGCACATTGCATGAGCAAAAATCACTTGTGAGGCACATGATAACATTTCTAACATTAACCTATGACGTGTACACTCATCTGATTGTATAGGATTGCTAAGTGTTGACAGCTTATAGTTGGTCTTAGTGACACGACACAATAGATTGTGTGAAGGCTTCAACTTTGACATCTTATGTGAATTCAGAACCTCGGCAACTGTTGCCAAGCAGTATCGTTCAAGTGTAGAACAATGGCAAACGGTGAAAGGGAAAGCGTAGAAGGCTAATTAAGATGGTCAGGTTTATATTTGGTCCGGATGCAACATGGTAAACGTGAGCAACCGCAAAACATATTTTCTTACTATTGTAAGAAGTATTAAAGCATATTTAGGCAGGAAATCATGAAATGACATAATATTACATTTGATTTCCAAATAGAATGACTTTTGTGGTTTCAGTGTTTTAAGGGGAACTTGTTATCTGAAATTTTATTATTGTTTAAATCAAGTTTTTCATGTTAAACATTAAGTGACATGAGGCAAGGCTGTGCTTTAGACCCTTCTTATTTGCTCTCACAATTGAGCCTCAGGCTCTAGCATTTAGTTGCCTTCTCTTAGGGAATTCTTAGGACATCAATTATTAAAGAAGTTTCCTTCTAAGCAGATGACATTCTAGTATACCTGGTGTGTGATGACCCTTCCTTGGCTTTGTTCTTTAAAGGGGTTGTCTCACTACAAAGATTGGCTTTCAACATGTAGGGAATACTAAGGACAACATGTCAGAAAAGAGGCGCCGCCATGACAGTTTTAAGGCGCATTAAATTAGTGTATAGTGCATCTGAATGAATGAACCTGTCAAAAATCTGGCGTCTGGTATACCTTGCATAGTATAATTGATGTGCCTAATCTAGGCACATAGCATCATTTAGGTGCATAATATATCATTGCTAGCATATTTGATGCACCTAATTTGGGCACATTCAATTGTGTTGTGCCTAGCGTATAATGCGCCAAATTTTGGTGTACTACAGTTCATTTATATAGAGAATAGGACTACAACATTTTGTTGGCACAAAATACATTAAAAAATGGAGCAGCCCTAACGGGACATGTCGCTCTAAATGAAGACGTTTTCCAAACATATTGCTTTGTTTATTTTTTTTTGTTGGGATCTACAAATTATTTTATCACCTCTGAGAACTCTCAGGTTCCTCTATTTACCAACCTGCCCTGCTCTTTCTACTGTTTGCCTTACCTAGCAGGGAGTGAATTCATCACACAGGTCGGGGCACAGAACTGCTGAGAGCTTCAGTGTTATCTGATCTAACAAAAGAGACTAAGGCTAATGCTCCACAACATAGGAAATAAAAATCGCAGAAAGCAAAATCCTAAAACCGTTCATAAAACTGAGCTATTTGTCCAGTTCTCGACAAAAATCACTGAAAAAACGACCTTTTTTGGCGGTTTTAGTTTTTGTTGCGTTTTTGACAAGCTTTTTGAGACTTTTTTTCAACATTTTTCAATCAGTTTTCTAATGTATCCACAATCCTAGCCATCTCCAGCCTACAGGTGGAGTTTACAAGTCACTCTCTTTTAGGTCACAGTTGCCATTTTTAGTGCATTGGCTACAATCGAGTCCTTTGTCTGCTCCAGTGTGATAATTTTTACCAATTTTTTTAAAATGAGTCAATCACTTCCAATTGTTACATCGGATTCCAGTAGCATTGAGGAACAGCAGCATATGGACAGACCGCATCTGCGTATTAAAGTACGCCAATGGGAAATGCGTTTCTTAATGGGAGTACTTCACAATGTGTTGGTCCGTCGTCAGCATAGAAGGGTATATAAGCTCACTTTTGCTTTTATATCTACTCATGAAGTCATAGGTATTTGGTCGCTACTAACATGTCGTTGTTATTTTGTCGCTAATTATGTGTAATTATAGGTATTATTTCAGTAATAATGTGTAGTCGTAGGTATTTTGTAGCTACTAACATAAACTTGAAGGTATTTAGTCGATAGTAACATGTAGTCATAGGTAATTTGTCGCGACTAACATATAATTGTAGGTATTATTTCAGTAATAAAGTGTAGTCGTAGGCATTTTGTCGCTAATAACCTGTACTCATAGGTAATTTGTTGCGACTAAATGTAGTCATAGGTATTTTGTTGCTACTAACGTGTAGTCACTGATATTTTGTCGCTACTAATATGTAATTGTAGTTATTATTTTTGTAATAACGTGTAGTCAGAGATATTTTTCCGCTACTAACGGGTACTTGTAGGTAATTTGTTGCTACTCACGTGGAGTGGCTGTTAGTTTGTCGCTCTTAACATGTACTTGTAGGTATTTTTTTGCATTATGTCCCTTCTCTGTACAGGCTGCGGAAAGACATCGCTACTGGGTCCACCCAATAAATGAGCTGCGGTATGAACGAGGAAACCTTGGAAAATTGTATACAGAATTGAGAAGGTATAAACTGTTGTCTTTTACTTTGTAAAAAACTATATTAATGCAATCATACCACAGTATTTCCATTTCTGTATAGCTAATACCATATATTGATTTTAATAATTTTTTTTTTCTTGTAGTTTCCCAGAAATTTTTTTGACTTCACAAGAATGTCAATTGAGACCTTTGATAGGCTACTGGAGATTGTGGGTTCATGTATCAGCAGACAGGATACATGGATGTGTTCAGCCATCAATGCCAGCGACAGAATGCTCATAACTTTGCGGTTTTCCCTCACAATAACCATTTTGTTGTCTATAGTCTGGTCATGTTACCTAAAAGGTGATTTGAATTGTATTTTGTTCACTGGTCAAAGTTTTCAATTATTTTTTATTTTTTTGAGGGGGGGAGGTGGGTTAGGTTTCTGGCAACTGGAGAGAGTTACAGTTCCCAAAACTTGCAGTTCTGGGTTGGAAAATCCACCATTGCCAAGATTTTGTGTGATCTGGCAGCACTTACAACCAATTGTGATGACTAGCCCCTCCCTTGAGCTTTGGCTACAGATCGCCGAAAGGTTTAAATCTATAGCCGATTTCCCAAACTGCACTGGTGCTGTTGACGGGAAGCACATATGAGTGCAACAGCCACCGCACTCAGGATCTTTATAATAAAAAAATGTTGGTGGTCCTGATGGCTGTGGCTGATGCACAATCAAAGTTTGTTGCCATTGAAGTTAGTGCCTATGGTAGTACTTTGGACGTCAGGGCATTGCTAACATCACAATTTGGTGGTACAGTGCTGCAGAATCAAATTACAGTACACCATCATCTGCACTGCCCAGAACATCAGATGTAAGTCCTCTATGTGATGGTCGCAGATAAGGCTTTCTCGCTGATGAGCACCATGCTGCGGACCTACACCCAGGGGGGACTGAATGTTCGGAGGCAGGTATTTAATCCTCGCTTTCTTCAGCATTGATTATTGACTATTGGAAACATGTCACATTAGGGCTGTGCCATTTTTTGGTGTATTTTGTGCCAAAAAACTGTTGATGTCCTATTCCCTATAAAAATTAACTGTTGTACACCAAAACTAGGCAAGTTTTAAACCAGGCACGACACTCTTGAATGCACCTAAATAAGGTGTCTCAAATATGCTATTCAATATTGGTCTTGGGGTGGCTTCTTGGACAGCAACAGCAGCAACGGCAGATGTTGGTGCTGCAGAAGGCGCTGCTGTAGAGGGTGATGCCATAGGGGACCCAGAGTATGGAGAGTCCACAGATGAAGGTCCTGGCAGGTCATCTTGCCCCTCTGCTTCCTGGGTGGTTGAAGGGGCCATGATTGGGATGGTTTCTCTCTCCGTCTGCTGGCATTCTTCTGCTGCGTGGAATGGCGCCATCGGTATGCGCACATTGCCAGACCTATGGACTGAATAAATATTGATTAATAATGCTGTATGTTATAATCATTGAACAACCGTTGCATAAATCGTAATTACTTACTGCCGTAGTCCACTCTGAGGCAAGATGAATGCCATGGTCACAAACACTCATCCACCACTTTTTGACACCGTCAACCGTTGACAATAGAAAATAAGCTTTAAATTGCTAGCATACACAACTCAGTCATTAAAATCTAAGCATTCTGAGTTCCACACGGTGACATTAGCGCAAAAGCCGCAAAGAGGGATTAGCATTGACGTGCTTGTGCTTACATCACGACTGCAGCCTCTATGTGGAAAATGGGCAGATGTGACCTTGCTGAACAAACACGTGGCAAGTCTTGACTCAATAAAAAAAATATGAATACATTTTTTAACCGATGCACCAAAAAAAAAAATATTTCCAATATGAATATTAAAATTCAATTACGGATCATCCCCCATAGTCTAGTGTTGTGCTCTTGCCAATCACTGGGATAGGGCGCCTCACAAACATCCTCGCACGACTTGTTTCTCAAGATTCTATTGCTGTAACCCTGGGTGCTCTTATCCCAGAACTCATGTCGAATATGTACCTGAACCAAAAGAAAAAAAAAAGAAATTAAAACTATAATTCAGTAAAATTAACATAAAGTGTAGTTGTATAGATCTATGCTAAACGCATGGCACCAAAATGCAAATGCACCAAAAATATCAAACGTACTGAACAATGACAACCACATGGCACGCAAATGCACAAAATAGTTTAAATGTACTGAACAATGATGACCGCATGATGACCCAAAGCACCCAAAAAATTACTACAGATGTCTAGGTAAACGACGTGTTTTGGGCATCTTTTTTGTGTAATGTATGTACAATATTTTTTTTTTTAAACAAATATCTACAGTATTTTTATTTTATTATTTATTTTTTGCTGAGAGGCAGGGAAACGGCGCACATGGGACTCATCTCTCCTGGGCACAGTGGCTTCCGTCGGCCCAACTTCACTGCATGTTTTACCCAGGAACACTGCAGCATTTCAAAGTAAAACTCACATGGTTGGGAACGGGTAACCTGCAGCTATTTCATGCTGCTTGTCGTTCGGGCAGCATAAGTAGGTGACAGGTTCCCTTTAACCCCTTAGCGATCCTGGATGTAAACTTACATCCCAGGGTTGCTAAGGTGCCGCAAACCCGCTATACAGTCGGCGGCTGTCAGCTGCCAATTGTAGCTAACAAACGCTGGTTACAGCGTGGGATGGCGCCGCCGCGATCCCACGCTGTTTAACCCCTTAGACGACATGGCAATGCCAGCCTCTAAATGAATGAGGAGTCTGATCTATTTAAATATAACAGTATTTATCCTGTATGCTGACCACCGTAAAATAAAAATTCAAACGCCAAAATTGCGTTTTTTTGGTAATTTCACGTATTCTAAAAATTGGAATAAACGTGATTAAAAAATGTTGCATGTATCCCAGACTGGTACCAATAAAAAGTACACTTCAGCCCGCAAAAAAATGCCCCATCACTCAAGTCAGTAGGTTTCAGTACAAAAAAAGTTATTGATCGCATAAAATGGTGCTGCCGCCACACGAATTTCAAAAATAGAAAATGTTTGGATTTTTTTTATGGTACCAAAACATAATGAAAACCCTACATGTTTGGTGTTGCTGGAATCATATCAGCCTGCAGAATACAGAGAACACATCATTTATACTGGAGAGTGAACGCCCTAAACCCCCAGACAGCCGTGGGGCTAATCTAGAGCCCCAGGGCTGACTCTATAGATATTCCCCAGGCTTCTTCGGGCACAGGGAATCTTGGTGACCTGATGGAGCAAGGAAAACCCCTTTTATTATGCCGTGGTCACAGACCACAGTAACCAATTGGAGGTTTCCTTTGATCCCTGCCATTCACAGAGACTGATCTAGAAATGGAGCTGTTAACTATGTCCCTAGTACAGCTGCAGCACTGGGAGCCGCAAGCTCCCTCTGTAGGCAGTGGCTTCTTTTCCCATCAATCATTGCCTCCCACTCAGCCAAGCTAGCATCGCTCTGCTCTGTACGGACGAGGGGCAAACACCCCGAAACGGCTGTTTACAGATGAGTGATGCTGGCTTGGCTAGATATCCCTTCTTGCTTTCCAAAGATCCAGTGTGTCAAAAGCAAGTTGAGGATTTGTTACATCCAAAAGAGGGCGCTAGAGCTTCTCAGCTCCTTTCCCATAATTCCTTGTGATATGCAAATGCTTTGTGAAGTGCAAAAAGGCAATTTCGAATCTCCACACACCTATATAGGTGCTCTCCCTAAGGAGAGATCTTCCCTTTCTCAGCAATTTACAGGACATGGCACAGCACTGACAGCCATACTAAGCCACTCTAGCCACCACCCAATGTAGGAAGCTCGGTGCTAAATTGGAAAGGGGCTGGGTATTATACAACTTTTTAGGTCATTTTGACCATGACCATGTGATGCCACTTTGTGGGCAACCATAATGGTGATGTGGTCCTCGACGAAAATGAGTTTGATACCCCTGGTATATACTGTCCTTTTATTGACAACTGGATACTAGCCATTTGTTTTTTTTTTTTACTGGCACTAGACTAAGTCCTCTAAGTTTAGTCTCTTTATGTTATAGGCTCCTAAAGAACAAGGATGTCTGGAAGCCAATATACCACTACTTTCCAGTTTCCTTGTTAGTATACACTCACTGGTAACTACATACTGACACTGGTACAGGTACATTATGTGAGTCATGTAAATTTATGTCACCATTTTTCCTGTCACAGCAGTAGTGAGCGCCTGGAAAATAGCTCACACTAAATTAGAAGGTAGTAGCAACTGAATTCGTCCTTGAACACTCATATGATCTCTTTCCATCACTCTTTTATTATTGTGGTATGGGCTTCTGAGCACATAAAATATGAAATAAAATATGTCAAACACATCTTTTGTAACTCAACAGAAATAATGGAACTGTCTAATTCACTGGTGGACATCACTCACTAGCGTACACTGTTCTGTGGGTTGAAACATCATGACTCCTACTTAGGATTTTGTGGCGAGACAGTCCCATCTTGACTGGTGCACAGTATTTTGCATGATGAGGCAATTCCATAATTTCTGTTGCATAGTGCTTTATGTGGTAAAATAGCTCCAGCGTGATTGTTGCATCATAGGGATACATCAGTGATTCCGAAGGGTTAAGTTGCTGATTGCCTGTTTTGGGGTAGGTGCTCCATTTATAGACAGGGCGAGTCCTCCTGTTAGTGGAATATTAGGGACAGTTTGTAGGTTTCGTGTTTCTCATTTACTTATGTACATTGTAGGTTATATTTTAACACTATAATTATAAAGTCTACAGTTACATGCTCTCTTTTTTGTGTTCACTTGATAACATTTTCCTATCTATGAATAACCTAGAATGTGTATTACCTTGATTTATTTAGACACATCAAGGCTTGTGTATTACATGACTGTGTACAAATGATATTGCTGGATGTATTATTCAAATGCAAAAATGTTTGATGTTTGTGGGAAAAGTGGGACAAGTAGGTTTGAATGCTTATGTGCTAAAAAAAAATGTAATAAAAATTGACATGGTGAAATATTTTTTACAACTTAGTGATGTATTCTGACTGCCATACAATACATAAAATATTATATTGAGCCTAAATAAAATTATAAGAATTTTATACAATACAAGGAGTTGCTAACTATAAAATCCACACATATCTCTGACTGACTTATCTTTGAAATAAAGCATAGTAACTTTAGAATATAAAAATAGCATGTAATAGGATCAATATGTATATAGGGCGGCACTTTTATTGAGAAAATATATGACGGGTGCTAGTTTACAAATTTGGTAATCCACTGTAACAGAGTAGATATCAACAGCACTCCAAAATTTCTATACATACATAGATACGTCCAGATTTATACATTAAATTAGACCTTATATGGTTAGGCTATGTTCACACGGCTTAACTGCGGGGCGTAATTCCGCCCCGCAATTACGCTGTGTGGCCGGGGGCGCGGCGGAGCGGGGGATGCAGAAGCGGGGGCTGGCACTTCGCCGCCCATAGACAGTCATTGCTAGCGCCGCGTATACGCCGCTAGAAAGTGACCTGTCAATTATCTCCCCCTCGGCGTAATTCGCGAGCAGGGAGAGGAGACGTAATGCATAGTTCTCTATGAGAACTGTGCATTACCGTAGTTACTGGGACGGATTCAGCCCGTAATTGGCGCACTTCGGCGCGTAATTACGGACTGAATTATGTCCCAGAATAAGCTGTGTGAACATGGCCTTATGGTCTCCAAAATTTGATTTAAATTGATTATTTTATTTAATAACATGTTTAAGCTCCAGACAAAGATTATATTTCTGGTGAAACATGTACCATGACGTTATGGGCAGTTTGACCTTATTCATATATGTCACTATGAAAAGATGATATAGTAGCAAATATAAGTAAACAGACAAGAAAAGAGAAACACAAACAGAAATGACTCAAATGAGAGAAGAAAATATAAATATATGTGATGGTCCACACTACAATAAATATATATATATATATATATATATATATATAATATATATATATATATATTATAATATATATTTTGTACATTGGTTCAAATATACATACACTGGACATAATTATCAAGGCTGTTTTAAACAAAGAGATCAACCCAGAAGCCTGGAGGACGTGTATGTGTATATATATGTATATATATATTATATATACTATATATATATATATATATATATATATATATATATATATATATATATATAGTAAGCTTCCAATTTCCACTTTTTAGATGCGGCTCTGGGGATCACAGTCCAATCAGACAGAGACACGACAGGTTGATCTGGTTTCCAACACGGAATCCTCCCGTGTTTTTATTGGCACTACAGTATACAGCAAACGTATGCCATTACAAACAGAATGACAAACAAACGCGCTTGTCTGAGTGCTGGCTAGACAGGGCAGTTCCCTCACACACCTTGTTCAGCAAACAGTCTAGGCGAGGTCCTGGATACTTCCAGGGGAACACACCTCTCAGGCCAACTCCTTGACCTGTATGAAAAGCCAACCTGGTCAGCTGACTAGCTCACTATAAAGGCTAGCCCAAATCCTGGTCAGGTGGAACAAGGGAGTAGACACCCCCCCCCCCCCCCCCCCAACGCTTTGCCTACTCCCAATAGAAGCCGTCCCGGGTTTTGGCTGAAGCAACCATAATACTTTTTAAACGTATGTTAACCCCTTATTGAGGTCAACACAACACAAACTAAATGGCTTCTATTTCACCAAGGCCAGGTAACCTTGGTGACATGTTACCTACTCTCTTTTCCTGGTGTAAGCCAGAAATCTCGCTGGGATATACACCCCATTATTATTATTTTAATATATATATATATATATATATATATATATATATATATATATATATATATATATATATATAGTGTGTGGGACTTATACATGAGAAGATTATAGTATTAGAGGTATACGGGCCCCCATATCCGCTGCAAAATGAGAGAGGACCTGAGGAAAATGTAAAACCAGTACAGTATTAATGATGATATACAAAGAAAGCTCCAATAACCACGAATGTGTGTAGTGGTCAGTGTCCCCAGTTGCCCCTGCATATATGTATTAAAGAGTAAAATATAACTCAGTAAACTCACCATGGATATAAGTATGAGCAGGAGAAATGCATCCGCAGCCGTATAGTAAAGGAGCCATGGCTCAATCTGAGCCATCGGCGTCCTTAAGACCTGTGTGTGCGCGCTTGTTCACTGTGCAGGTGCCATGTGTGTAGGCATACGGCAACTGCATAAGAATTTTGCACATGCGCTGAAGAAATTAGCAACCGGTGAAATGCTAAGAAATTATTACATCTGTGTAAACATAGAAAAGGGAACAAGACTAGGTAAGTATGGTTGTTAATTATTCAGAGCAAGCAGAAAGTATAGAAATCTCTCAGAAACAGAGAAGAAGAAAAAAAGAAAAAAAACAATAAATATAAACACATAAAAGAAAAAGAGAGATAAGATAAATCTGGACCTAAAGGGCTTGTTCACACAGAGTTTTCACTCCGTGTTACAAGCGCTTTAGGGATCCGTCGTGGGTCCGCTCTGTCGGTCCCCAAGATGGATTTAACAATTAGCAGTGAGATTATCACTGCTGTCTATGCTGAACACGTAGCAGCGTCACATGAGGGGTCGCCGCTGCTTGTTTCAATAGCGCAGCTGCACTCCGTCTTGAAAAGTATGCCGCGCCACATTCATTTCAAGGAGGATCGAGTTGGTTGTGAACAGCGCAGCGGCCGACCTTATTGAACGCTGGTACTTTGTTCAGCATAGAAGATTGATACATTCATGTAATGTTAGACTCGTTTGGGCGTGTGCAGTTCTGTCCGGTCCGGCTAAAGGCTTATAAACGGGAGTGAAAACTGTGATGAACAAAAGACCAAAGACAAGAGAATATGAGAAAAATTAACTAAATAAAAACTGATAAAGGGAACTAGTATATAGTAGCTTTTTTTTATATTTGCAAGAAATTTACAAAGAATTATGTAATACATTCGTTAATAGAATTCTACTTGACATACATGAATCACATAATCTTTGATATGATAGAAGTTGCGCGACATGTCCTTGTCTTAATATTTTTTAAACAGTGAATCAAAAATAACGGCGAAACAACATCTGTTATAAAACTGAAATTAACAGAATTTCTGAACATCTTTAGTCTTCTTGGCTATTATAGGTCACTATGTGCGTAATAGACAAATACCTTGTCTATACTTGGCAAAACTGGGGAACGTGGGGGCACAACCCCCTTATAAAAAAACTCGCTCAATCAGATTTCTTTCTTCCAACCCTAGTCTTTTAATTAATGTTCAAGTTAATATAGTGCCTTTTGATTATTGTGGACCAAAGGGGAAATGAAGACTCAGAGAACCAAAATGAATGAAAGATGGTGGGTGTGGATACAGTATAATAGAGCCTGGGTTGTGAATGAATATGTGACATGGTCGAGATTGAATGTATCAGAGAATGCAAAGAAAGGTGACGTGCTGTTTGGTAGAGATGAGCCGTAGAAAAAGGTGAGGGGACCAGCAAGGAAAAAGGAGGAGATATCAGATAAGGCCGGGGATGGAATAATGAGAACAACATAAACCAAGACCCGTTGACCAGGCCACCAGCAATATAAGAGGGAAATAAAATGGAAGAAAATGATAGGTAGAGGTGCGGAATAGGATGGGGTGGATGGGAAGAGGAATACTATCTACGATGATGAAAAATCCTGTGCTATTGGTGCTGTAGGGAGAAAAGAGGAAGAGATGGTTAACACTGGTAATGGATTTTCGTAGCGCTTGACTTTTGAGCATGTATGTGTCAGTGTCTCTAGAGAAAACAGACTGCATATTGGTTAATGTTATACAGCACAGTGTCTTTATTATTCGTGAGAACATATTTAATCGCACTTTGACATATTGATATTTTTTTTTTTTCATTAAACGCATTTCTAGCGTAGATTTACATAGTATAACCACGTTCAATCCTTAAGTCACTGCCTTTCCCAGCCTTCCTTGTGTAAGTGTTCTGCGTTTGTCTTCTATAGCATTAACAAACTCTAATGTGAAGGTCTAATTTAACTATTTTCTCTCTTGACTAAAGGCTTTGTATACATTCACTGACATTTTAGAGAGAAACATTTAATCAGTTTTCTTATTGACTTCATGGGAATTCTTTGTAGCCTTTCAGACAGATCGTTATGTTTCCAAAAATTAATTTTTCTTTTAAAAAAAACAAACCCCCCACCCAACACACACCCAAAAAAAAAAACACACCTGGAAGCAATGCAACTGTCTGGACGGCTAAAAATGATGGGCACGTGATGCAATTTGTAAAGAGCGATAAGACATTAAGAAATATTAAGGTGACATACGATTACACATTCGCTAAACTGTATTTATTATTGATATTTAATGTGAATTTAGGGCGCACAAAGTAGCAGCATTTTGTGAAGTGTAACGAACAATGGTTAGCTGCTTTTCAAATTTTTGTCCCCTACCCCCCCGAAAAGTGTGGTGTGCATATGTATTCAACACCCTGAGTCAATACTTTGTAGGACCACCATTATGCCAATGTAACGATGGACTGACAAGTCTAGTTGGGTATATACACTACAGCTTTGCCAATCTAGAGGCTGAATTTTTTGCTATTCGTCTTTGAGAATAGTTTTAGCTCAGTCAGATTGGTTGCAACCTTTAATGTGACTGCCATTTTGAACAGTCATCGCCACAAATTATCTAATCAGAATTGTAGGTGGTGATGGACCATATGATTTGCGCCCATTTTAGACATGAATATGCTTTGATGTAAACCATCTCATTGTATTGTTTTGAGGTCATTGCATGTCTGTCTAGCCTGAAGTAAACTATTCCCCTATGTTTTTTTAATTCTTTTCGAGCTCCTACAGAGTATTTCTCCGAGGAGTTTTGTCTGCCATTGCTAGCCGCCATCTTCCAATAACTGCTGACAGGCTTCACAATGTAAGCCAAAGCATAGTCATAGCATGATACTGCCCGACCACCGATGCTTCACTGTGGGGAATGGTGATGTTCAGGGGATGTCAGTGTTGGTTTTTCTTCATCATTTAAGCATTTGCATTTTGGTTATTGACCTGTTTCCAATTTGTATAGCTGTATTCAATAGCTTCCGTATTCCTACAGAACTTTCTGCAAACTCTGCACAAAATGGGATTCTTATCCCCACCCAGCTTGCTTTCAAAGAGCTTTTCTTTTCTTGACCATATATCATAATATATCTAATTTGTGGCGATGTACAAGCCGTAATAGTTTTCACTGTGGACAGATTTTTTCACTGAGATAGTGGATCTTGCAGCCCTACTTCTAGAGTGTCATGCTAGGTCATCATTATGCCTTCTTTAAATTAGTGTCCCTAGTCAGGCTGTCATGTTCTGGTAGAAGCAATGTCTTGGTAGGTTAGCAGTCTCGGCACGTAGCTCCTTCCATTAACCGGTACATTAGGATGTGTGACAGTGCTCGTGAGATGTTAGAGCTTAGAGGCTATTTACTGGTAACACCTACATTGCAATATTGCTTAGCACAACTTTTATCCACTGCAGTGTGTCTGCGTGTGTTACTTTGGTTTTCATGATGTTGTAGGTTCTCTAATGGTTCTTCTAACAACATCTATCGAGACCTCATCCAAAATCAGCCTATTAGTTTCTTAGTTATGTGAGAATAAATTACTTAAGGCTTTTCTCTATTTTCTACTAATTAGGGTGAATTCTAAAATGCCAGAGTTGGATTACACAGTAATAGATTTTAATTAGGGTGGATGATCAGTAAAAAGGGCTTTTTCGTGACAGATACATATGCTCACACTCATACTCTTTTAGATTTTTTATTATGCAAAAATGTGGAAAGGCATGTGCATATATTATTTTCTTTACAGTTCACAAATTCTTGCTACTTTGTGTTGCTCTGTCACATAAAATATCAATAAAATGCTTTTAGGTTAGTGCTGTAATGTTTATACGAGGAACTAGTCAAGGGTCAATGAATATATTTCGGAACCCTCTGTAAAATATGACCAATTTTGCCCCTCTAATTGCTTTTTGTTAACCAGCATGATTACATCACATCAATGAATCTAATATTTAGCCATAGTGATATAGCTGAATTCTTAGCCTGCTATAAGTTTGTTTGTATTGTCCATAGCCCATGCGCTGTTTTGAGATTTTATGATATAGTAAAGTAATAGGGTCATGTTCTACACGTTGTATTGTAGATATTGCTGGCTGCGTACAGTACGTCGGGCCCATTGACATTCATTGATGTCGCCACCGTGTATATCGCTGCAAATAATTGACATGACTTATCTCCCAGTTCTGCTGTTACATTACGATCGTGTCTGTTATGTAGAGAATAGTTACTGTAAATTTCCATGTGAACATACTCATAATATTAATGTTAATGTTTTATAATTGGATTAGCAAAATACAATTTTTTTTTGTTTATAATTAGATTTTAGTTGCAATTCTGTAATAAATATAGGTTTGTTAAAACGTTTTAATTTATTTTGCTGATGATTAGTTTATTTTGGCCCTTGTTTCCTTTTTCATTGGTCCTTCGCTGGTGAACCTGTTTATTTAGGGGGGAGCGTATGTTGTGAGAAGATGTATATAGGAGTATTAGTATTTTGAAAGCACAACAGTCTATTGTACGATAAACATTCTTGTCGTTTCACCACTTTCCTCTCTGAAATGAATCCTTAACTTAAGTTTTGTAGCCAGACCTCAGTAAGTGAATCCTTGCCACTCCCAATAAGTCCCGTTGTTTAGAGGGGCTGATGTTCGTCTTCTGTAAACATGTAATTTGTGGCATCGTTCTGGATGTTTTGTCATGGCATTTTAATATGATTCAATAAACACTGGCATATTGTTTATGGAAGATGGTGCCAACTAGCAAATACTTTTTGAATGAGTAATATATTTTGTCTGGTTTTTGATTATGAAGGAGTTAGATGGCAAATCTTGTTCTTGATGTTAGATACATCAGTAAACAGTATCAAGTATAACTTTCAAAAAGCAAGTGGCAAGAAATGTTAACTCCGCGTATCCGACCAAAACCATCATATTATACACTATACAAAATATGTATGCGGGGGCTAGAGGAAAAACCCACAAAAGTTAATATTTCATAAAGTTTATTAATAACATCTAAAAATTACATTTGATAACAGTATATAAAGGTTGTAAAAAGTGAGAACGTAGCACAGTGATCAAGAAAAATACATTGCAAAATAGATTAAAAAAAAACATTAAATAACACCCCGTATTTAAGAAAAAAATTGCCAAAGATGAAATAATTATGTTATCCCGCTGCATGTGTTATAGCCTACATTATTGTATCCACAATTCAATTCATAATAAATATGTATAAGATATATAGATATGATAATATTAATGTGTTAAAGTGCCCCAACTCAATAAATTTAATTAATCATAGTGTAAAAAGATAAGAAACAAGTGAAAACAGATTCCAACAGAGACCATGATTCCAAAATAAATATATGCACAACAAAATAAATTAATTCAGAACAATAAAGTGCCAAATATGATAAACAAACAAATTACATAATGACAATTTTTACCAGGATCAGTGCTGGCAGAGTCAATAGGTTCCTCAGGGGAATACAGAGACATACGTGTGCATAAGTCATTATATATAGGGGACATTGATGAAAAATGTACTTCACCTGTATGTCTAAGCAGCAAAATGGCGCTTCCCTAAGCTGTCCTGGGAAACTGCCGGCACAACATAGAAGCGTCACACAGGCGCGATCCAAACTACGCCCATGACACGTCAAATGGGCGGATCCGACAACGCACACGCGTGAAGACGCATCTCCATGGTGCAAGCATTCCCTGAAGCGAGGCAAAGCGTTGGCGCATGCTCAGAAGAAATACACAGAGAAGATCAGAGACTAGAACAAGGACATTACAACGAAGCTAACAAAGCATCAGCGCATATTAAGGGGGCATATATAGGTAAAATGCGGAAGACTATAATCATAATGACCACCTTGAAAATGAAAGAAAGCAAAGCATTGCACAATGTGATAGAACTATGTAAGAAAACATAAACATTCTATACGAATTACTACTATAAAGGACAAAGTATACAAAGAAAGTAAAGTGTAGATTGAAGATAAAGTGTAATAATGATAAAATTAGAAAATAATATAAAGTGTGTAAAAGGTTGAGAAACAAATAATAAAGATCAATCAAAAGAAACACCATATAAGTGGAAAAAAAAATTATATGTTATTGTTGCTTCTCTCCACTTTGAGCTGCCAATAAAGTGTTTGTTATACTTCTTCTTGCTTGTGATAGACTATAGATTAAAAGAAAAATATCCTGCATCAAAAATGTAAAACAAACATTCTCATTTCAAGAATAATAATGTAAAACCTGAAAGAATAAAAAATAGACAAAATTGGATTAAATAAACACACACAGAAAACAAATTACAAAAAAGGGACAAAACTGAAGATTTCATTAAGGCCATTATGGGTCCAGCTACGTTACCAGCCTTCCATCAATCCATTGGGTGTCTTACACGTTGGGGCCAAATTTTTTTCTCCAATCACCTTTTCGATTGGAAATATTCACTTTGTCAATACCTTTATCAAAATTGTATCTCCATGATGGGTGATGTCACTAAAAATGTCTGGGCGGTGGGATATTGATTTTAATTGGTGTAGAGGAATCGGAGTATCAGTAGTGTTCACACATTGGCCTTTAGTGCACAATTACACAAACTTAAATTTGCGGCGGAATGTAAGCTCCACATTATACAAGTTACGAGGACATGGAGGCATAGTAGATAACACCCTCTGCTTCTGCTGCAGTGTAATATGTCTGCCTCATATTTCTAACTGTGTTTCTGTCACATACATGGTGTGAATTCTGTTGGCCGTCTTACAATATTCTGACAGCTGTAAGTTCGTGTCATGGGATGGCACCCCCCCATCATGGTCCTTTTGATCCAAAAACATTTTTTACCGTAGTTCCCTGATAGTAACTATGGACAAGTATGTCCCTTTAATTCTTGGATCTTCTGTATGTAATCAATGGATAAGGATGAATCACCTTACTAATCGAAGGATCAATGCATAGAATGTTCCAATATTTGTTCAAGACATCTCTCATTTCCCGCCATCTTCCATTAAATGATGTAATAAATCTTATCTCATCAGAATCTTTCTTCCGTTTGTTCTGTCTATTATTCACAAAAGCTTAAAAGTATGAATCCCTAATATCATTCTCACTGTAAAAACTAGCTGGGGCCGATCACTAGAACACTGTATAAGGTGTTTTTACCTGTTGATTGTTCAAAATGAGAGTCTGAACAGGATACACCTTGCCCAATATATTGAAGTCTCACTGGGAGGTATTACTAGCTTTTGTTTGCAGCTGGATGTGCAGAGGTTGCATGTAGAAAAGAATTACTTCAAATATAATTCAATCAATTTACTGTGAGGTCCTGATATCTCTTTTCTGAACATTTTGCCGTGTTGTATCTTATCTAATCACTCATTCTCCTTCTGGATTATAGATACATCCAGAAATTTTATGAGATTCTAACTGTATTTCAAAATAAGCTTTATATTTCATGTGTTCCTGTTCAGAGACTGAACAAAGTCCACCAATTCAGTTTCATTACTCTGCCAAATCAGAAAAACGTTGTCAATAAACCTAGTCCATAATTGGACTTTCTCAATATATAAGGCATGATGGGTCCAGAAAATCTCCCTCCCCCACAGCTCAAGGAAAAAATTTGCATATGAGGGTGCAAGGGCGCGCCTCTAATAGCAGTTCTTGGAGATCTGACAGGGTAGAAAGACTCTCTTACAAAAGAATAAATATGTATGATATACAAATTCGAGTACCTCATCAGAGGAATGGAACCATATTCAAGGTAAACCCTGCACTGCCGATTACCTGTATATAATGCCTCAACATCTAGTGTAACAGGCACTTTGAATTCCAGATGGAATACTGCCGAATCATTTTTCTTAAAACATTCTCCCCTGCTGTCAATATGTGTTAACGAAGGAAGTAATTAAACCAACAGTTTCATTATTGTTATGGGGGGAAATGCGTTAGAGAGAATATATAGGAGTAGTAAATTTTGCTGAATGCAAAAAAGTCTCATTGAATGACAAAATATTGTGCATTACATTCTCTGAAATAATCCTGATAATTGAGTTGGTTGTAAAAAAGTACTGGACGAGGGCAAGACTAGTAGTGAACTTGCAGCTCAAGTAAGTCGTTTTAAGGGCTATGTTGTCCTGAAACATGTAAGCTGGCATGTTCTGTGTTTTTATGGTGTTTTAATATGAGTCAGTAAACATGGATTTTTTTATGGACAAAGTGCCGACAACAAATACTTTTGAATGAGTATTATATTTTGTCTGTTTTGGTATATGGAGGTATAAAGGCACATAGTCTTGAGTGATACATCAGTAAACAGTATCTGCATTTGTAAACCATGTTATTTAAGCACTGACATTTTTGTATCTATTCACAATTTAGTTTGCTACTGCAGATGTGTAGTTTCTCATATATCTTTAAAATATATGTGCATATTTGTTATTAGGGATTACTAATGTTTTTTAGGGAAAAGGGGGAGTGTAGGTTTGCTCTTTCAGTTCTATCTGGGGTTTGTCTTCAACTGTAACATATAAAAGTTATATTTTAACTTAAGCAGTTGTCTCATTACAGGATTTCAGCCTACCTCAGTGTGTCTGGCAGCATAGGATTTTTGAATTCAGGGGCGTGCTTCTTGTCTGCCTCTTCTCCTCCCCCTTTCCCCCTCCCCTCGGCACACAGACAGCTCTCCTCCTCTGACTGCAGTAACTTCTATACAGCAGGGGGAGGGCGAGGGGGTTTGCTGCCAGAGTTAACCCTGTGTGTGCCTGCCTAGGTCTGCTGCCGGCTACTCACTGCTGGATGAGCTGCACTGTGCTGCTGTGGCTGAGCTCTTGCTGCTCCTCTCCACAGAGTCAGGAGACAGGAGAGGGCTGATCTATGAGTGTGGAGAGGTCTGTGAAGCTGTGTATGCTAATAGCAGAACAGGGGGGATGCAAGTGTTCCTATACCCCCTGCTTAGCATACAAATCTCCATGGACATCTCAAGCAACAACAAACAAACACTGTCAGAACAGACACAGGGCAGCTGTGAAGTGTGTTACTATAATCACGATGTGTCACTAATACAGCAGAGCAGGGAGGGATATGAACCGTTCACATGCCCCCCTGATCTGTTCTATTAGTATAGTCAAAGCTCCACAGACACATCATGATTAAAGTAACACACTTCACTGCTGTCACATCGTACTGACCACAGATCAGCCTCACCTCTGGTCTCCTCAATCTGTGTAGAGAGCAGGAGGGAGCAGGCACACACACACAGGGTTAGTCCAGGCAGCACAGCTACACAGACACAGAAGCCCTCCCCCCCCCTACAGAAGCATCACATGTGGCCTCATACTATGCGGGAGGGGCTCTGTGCTCTGATCTGTATTGAGAAGCTGATGATGTCACCAGCACTGGCAGCCAGTGAGATAAAAATCAACAGGTCAGTGGCTATAGTGATTTGAGGAGCTGATGCACTCCTACTACCAGGGATAACTCAAAATCAGTAGGACATTTGTAATGAACATATATTGCATGCTGCTTGTTTTTTAAATATCTTTTAAAAAAACCCAATCTTTGTAGCGAAAACCCCCCCTTTAATGGGGCGCACCGCAAATTATTTTATTTTTTTCCAATAACGTAATACATAAATACAGGAATACATACAGTACAGTGGTCCCTCAACATACAACATCAAAGGAGTTTGTTCATTCTAAAAATTTTTTTGGGTCCGGGGGCTCCAAGACAAAATAAAAAAGTTTAACTCCCTTCTCCTCCCCCCGGGTTAGCAGCGTGTCTCCCCATCTTTTTGACACAGCACATTCCAAAGGGAAAATGCACGGGGCTGCGCTCACGACGGGCTGCTCTTTAGTGCAAAAAAACTTACATTGCTGTTCAGAAGTGAACAACTTTTTACCAAGGTGGACAACTCGATTTATTAGTCCTGGGACGACCATTGTATGTTAAAACTATTGTAAAACTGGTAAGTGGTTCTGAAGCATCAATAAATGACACCTCCACCTAAGGTAACATGAAGCAATTTAAGCAATTAACTAATACAATAAAGCAAATCCTTAGATATAAGGGCATGTTCACACTGCGTTTTTCACTCCAAAAAACGGATTGAAAAGTGCTGACGTAAAATGTATCCAAAGACATACCCAAAGGATGTCTGCTGCGTCAAACGGATCAAAAACTGACATGTCAATTCTTTGAACGGATCCGAAAAATGCATCAGAAAGACGAACATAAAACACACATCGGTGAACACGCGTCTGAACGCCAATGCGTGTTTTACATTGAAAGCAATGGAAACAACACTGTACATTGTTAGATGCACGTTTGGGTCCGTTTTGGGTCCGAAACACGGATCCAAACACATCTAAAAAACGCTGTGTTAACATCCTCTAACAGTCAGAAAGAGCTACTGAAAGCTGGAAAATCGCTTTCTATTGGAGCACAGGAGCTTCTTTGGGTCATTTACTTGATACACACTATACCAGAAAAGAAAAATATTGGACTGCCCTTACCTGGTGTCCAAAGGAACCGCTTATCCTGGCTCATGTATCAAGCAGGAAAGAATGTGTAGTACCACACTGTACTGTAGAGAGACGCTGCTAGACCATCAATTACTGCATGCACTTTGTGAATATGAGGTTTTTAATTAATTAATTAGACCTTCCAGTCAATCACATGTGCTTGACATCAGCAGTGTGGGTGACATTGTATGGTGAGTGTGGTCTTAAGATACAATATCTAAGGAAAGACTATTGTATGGTGAAAATGTTGTATACTGAAGCCGCTGTAACTTGAGGAATCACTGTATTAATAATATACTTTAAGGAAGACCTTAAAGGGACACTGCCATCAACAAAAATTTCTTCACATACAGCAAGCAATATGCGACTATTATCTTTCATTTTTTTTTTTAATTGGGTAGGTTTTTTGTGTATATTTTCTTTTTAAGTTCCCTATGTACAATACTTTCTAGCTTGTCTCTCTGAATCCTTTGAGCTCTGATAGTATGGCAGTGACAATTGATTGATTATAATAAAACATGCCCCTTTCTGAAGGAAGTGACCCTTTAAATAAATAATTTTCACTAAATATCAAGTCTTCTCAAGTAACCCAGATAAATATATAATGTGGAGTCTTTACAGGGGTTGTATCATTTCATTAAATGGTCTTCAGAATAAGGGGACAGTGAAAACAAGCAACTTTGCAATTGGCTGCCATTAGCAAAGCAGTCTTGTATTCACAGTATTCCTTATCTTCTGTTTCTGTAAACAAATTTCTCCAGTGCCAGTCGGATTCCACCTCCTTGCATTTCATTAGCTGAGGGCTCTAATAATTTACATTTTGTTCAGCCCCCGGACGCGGTATTCACGGAGCTTGCATTCCTGCCTCTCACTCAGAATTAGGGCCGTGAACAATTTCACTCTATACATTTTAGCTGCCTCCTCATTGACACTGCAGCTGTCTCTATAATCAGAAAACAGGAGATTTGTGCCCGATGCCTTAATGTTTCCTGCTTTGTAAGGGACCGAAATTTTTTTCACTCTACACAGCTAAGTGCTCCTCATTGACACTGCAGCTGTCTCTATTATCAGAAAACAGCATTATTGTGCCACAGTGCCTTAATGCTCCTGTGTGCTGGTGCCTTATGTAAACATGAAGGAAGATGGATCTGTGCTGGATTCAACTGTAGCAACCATCCAGCTGTGAGAGATCAGTGCTGAGTTCATGGAAGACTGTTTAGACTGAATGCAGGTATGTAAAAAGCTCTTACAAAAAATAAGACTGCATAGTGAGAGGACAGTGACATTTTGGAGGGGAAGGACACACACGGAGCCAGCATTTAACAGTGAAGGGGGGATGATGTCATCCCTTTTCAGTTAAGAAACGCCCAGCTGGGAGGGGAAGAAGCGCCCCTGAATTTCAGGAAATGAGAGGATCAAGCTTCAAGAGAACAGCCGAACTGATGAAGCGATACATCCCCTTTAAGTCCCACAGGATCTGCAGTGCAGAGCCATAAGTTACATTTGTATTTCAGAGTGTACATAGCCATTTTAGGACTATAAATCCCAGTGTGGTCAGTTTGCCTGTGCAGTTCCCCCTCTGCCCTGAGGCTCAGTGACCACACTTGGAGTTACCTGGAGTGGCTATTTACACTCTAAAGTACAAATTTAACTTATGGCTCTGCACTGAAAATCTTGTGGGACTAAAAGACTCAGCATTAGCCACCTGGATAATTTTGAGCACTACAAGAACTGATAGTATTAAGTCCTAAAAGATGTTGACTGTCAGTACTTGGGGTACGAGCTGATTTTCAGGGTGTACTTTGGTAAAAAGATTCCCTTGCTGTGTTATAGTACATATCCTGTTCTGTGTCCTTCTCCTCCCAGGGTGCTAGCTCCTTGGGAAACTATGTCTCATGCCTGGAACTCTTGGTGTCAGGGTTGCATCTTCTTATTTAGCCATTGAGATAACCTGCTTTCCTGCACATAAATACCCTGTGACCAGTAGCAGTGCTCCCTATCTGTCACGACATGATGGTGCTTACTTCCGAAGTGCTTACCTCTAAACTGTGAAGTAAGCCAATAACATGTGACTGCTGTAGCCAACCAGTAGCTGTAATGGTGACATGCCATTTGGAGAAGTCTGGAAAAGATTGAACAGAAGCCCGGGGAGACTGAAGGTGGAACAGAGGTTAGTATAAGTTTTTTTTTATTTTATTAGGGCACCATTATCTTAAAAAATAAAACAAACAACAACCATACAAACCCTTTAAAGGACAAACCCGTATACCAAAACCAAAATACCCAAAATGCCACTTTTTCAAGGACGAAATAATACTTCAACCCCTGCCAAAAAACACAACCCTTTTTTTAAAATTTAATAAAATTCCCCTTTCTTTTATAATGGGTTTTTTTCAAGTTGCATGCCAACCCGGTCCCCCACTCCTTATGTCTTCACAAAATCTATTGGCAAAAATAAATATTATAAAATATTTTTTTTTCCGTAATTTAAAACAATCTTTACAGAGCCATTTTGGCTTTCCGCACTTAGAAGATTTTCAGAAAGGGGAAAAAACCTCATCCCATTGGGAACGAAAAAAAGAGTCTATTCGGTTTAAACAGTTTTTTTTTCTGGGCGAGTGTGGGGCACTTACTGCCTGCACCCGCTGCTCAACTTTTTAAAATCTAAACACCTTTTTCTCAGACAGCCAGGGGATGGGAAAAAAAACACTTATATATATGTATAAAATTAACTCTTAAATTGCCTACAATGTATAATAACTAAAAAGTTTCCCCAAAAACCAAAAAGTGGATATACCTAATCTAGGGAAATGGACAAAAAAAAGCATGCGCTTCTCTAAATTAAACAACTCACAAAAATTTTCTCTCAAATTTAATGTCTCAAATTTAAACCCCCTAGGGGCCCAGTCCCAAAAAGGAAATTTTAAACCAAAAAAGCCTTTTTCCCCTTTTGAAGGAGTTTTTATAATTTAAAAATTTTGATCCTGACTAGTTAAATTCTTCCCCAATAAAACACCAAATTTTTAACCGCTTTAACCCGATGTTTTGGCTTCGGCAAAATGTGGGGGCCACTTTTAGTTTTTCCCCTAAATTTTTTTTTTTTGACTTTTTAAAATTTAAACCCACTATTGTATTTCCTTTTTTTAAAAAAAGATCATAATATTTGATTTAAAACTTCATTTTTTTCGAAAATTTTAAAAACCGGCTAGTTTGACCAACCGTTTTAATTTTTTCCCCCCATGGTTTCACTTTAAAAGGGTATATTTAAGGCCCGTAGTATTTTCATGTGAAATACCCTTTTATTTGTATAGGGAAAACCTTTATTTGGATGTGATAAAAATTTTGGAACCTTTTTTAAAAGGCTGAACAAAATTTTACAAAAGCAAGGGCAAGGAAATGTATTTACCCCTTACATGCTCCTATTTTTTTCTTGCCTTTGTAAATTTTTAAAGGCGTATATTTAAACGTAAAAAACGTTGGGCCCCATTATCTCCCCCCCTTTGAAAAAAGCATCAAGGGGCTGGTTTAAATTTAAATGGGCCCCCCCCTTTCTCATCTTTCCCCTCACTGCAGGGCCTTTTTTTATTGTGTGAAATATCAAAAAATACGTTTAACAATAAATTACAATTTAAAAATTTGTCTACATCTTTTTTTTTTTAGATTTAAAAGGGGTGCAATTGCCCCAGGACCCTTTTAAAACCTCCCCTGCCCCACTTTCGAATAAGAAAAACCCCAAACATATTCTTTGTGTACAAAAACTAATCCACCACCAGGACGCCCGATAGAAACGGGGGTTTGGGGGAATCCTGGAAACCCCAAACAGTATAATTTTGATACTTATTACAGAAAAAAGGTTCCCATCGGGGGGGGGGGGTGAAAAAAACCTTTAAAAGGGCACCCGGGAAAATTTTTAAGAGTTTTACAACAAATAGATGGGAAATTTAAGTCACCTTTAAAAAAACAACTTGAGATGTTAAAAGTTTATTTACTAACATTCCATTAGATGAAGGGAGTCAAGTGGTAAGGGAGGTATTAAGTGAAGACCCCAATCTTACTAATGAATTTATCTCCTTTCTTATGCAATTACTATCTGTTGTGCTAAAAAAAACCTTTTTTCGTTTTGGTGATACCTTATATGTACAACGCCAAGGAGCGTCAATGGGCTCGCCTATAGCCCCAAGCTTTGCTAATCTTTATATGTCCCATTTTGAAAAAAAGTACATATGGTCATCACCTTTTTGTTCTAACCTCGTCCTCTGGACACGCTATGTGGATGACGTGTTCATCATCTGGCGTGGCTCAGAGAGTGAGTTGAATTCGTTTGTCACTTACCTCAATACTTGTCATTCCCTCATTTCTTTTTCCATAGAAGTGGATTCTAAAAAAAATCCATTACCTGGATGTGGAAATTATATTAGAAGATCAGAGGTTTACTACCACTATGTATTCAAAGCCCACAGATAGAAATAAGATGCTGCATAGGCATAGCTATCATTCCCCAGATGTGTTTAAGGGTATTCCCAGGAGACAATTTGTGAAGGCAAGGCGGATATGTAGTACAGACCAGGATTATCTTGAAAGTATGCAGAAGATAGTAAAAAAATTTGTACAAAGAGGATATGATGAGGTTATTATTGGAAAGAAGGGCATGGAGGTCTTAAAGGTACTGTCACGATACTGGTGTATACTGCTGGAATCCAATGGCAGGGCCAGGTATAAACACAGGGAGGCAGGTGGATGGCGAGGTCCCAGGAAGGTAATGGTTGCTGCTTGGTCAGAAGAGCAGAGGTTAAACAGTGGAGCAACAGCAGGCAATAGGTTAGCGCAGGGTTAACTGCAATAAAGTCCTAAGGAACAAGGCTGGACGGCAAGTTCCAAGGCGAGAGGACTGTAAAGCAGGAGCTAAGCACAATACTCAATCAGTGAACTAAAGGCTTGAGGAGTTTATATAGGAACCAGGAACAGGAAACAAGATGGCAACCAGCTGAGACACAATTCACCATCTTAACTGAGGGCAAACTTAAGGGCAAACACAGTTAGTAAGTTCCAAGGTATAGCAGGAGATTCCTGACAGGTACCTAGAGAGCAATTGCTAGCACCTAAATCTAAGAAAAAAGATGATAGACTATTTTTTATTAGTACCTATGGTAAACATGCAGGTTTGATACATCACACAATAAATAAATATTGGCCTATAGTGATGAAAGATGAGAAATTCAGCCATTTATTTAAACAACTACCTAGATACATTTTCAAAAAGGGGAGATCAATAGGCGATCAGATAGTACGTTCTGATATACGTCCGTTAAAATGACAAAGGCAAGAAAGAATAGGAGCATGTAAGAGTGGTACATTTCCATGTCTTGCATGCTCAAATTGTTCAGCCATATTAAAAGGTTCCAAATTATCACATCCTACTAAAGGCTTTCCTATACAAAAAAAGGGTATTTCACATGCAATACTACAGGCATTATATATCTTTTAAAGTGCCCATGCGGCAAAGTATATGTCGGTCAAACTAACCGGGCTATAAAAATTCGCATAAATGAACATAAATCTAATATTAGATCTTATTTGAAAAAGGATACAATAGTAGGTAAAGTTGAAAGTCAAACTAAAAAATATGGTGAAACTACAGTGGCACCACATTTTGCCGAAGCCAGACATCAGGTTAGCGATCTAAAATGGTGTGTATTGGAAGAAGTAACTAGTCAGGATCAAACATGTTTATCTAATAAACTCCTTCAAAGGGAGGCTTTTTGGATTCATCGGTTGGACTCATGTGCCCTTACGGGGTTAAATGAGACATTAAATTTGAGAGCATTTTTGTGATGTTAGTTTAATTTAGAGAAGCACATGTCTTTTCTGTCCAGTTTCACATAGATTAGGTATATCACACTAGTAGGTTGTTGGAACTATGTTAGTCTAGTTAGTCACATTGTAGGCAATTAAGAGTTAAGTTTGCTACATACTATATAAGTGTGGTGTTCCATCGTCTGCGCATGTCTGAAGAAAAAGGTGTCTAGACTTTGAAACGTTGCAGCAGCGGGTGCAGTGCAGTAAGTGCTCCGGCACATCGCCTCATGAAAATGAACTGATTGCACAAATAGACTCTGTATTTCGTTCCCAATGAGGATGAGCGTGTTTCACCTTTACTGAAAATCTTCTAATGTGCGGTAAGCCAAATGGCTCTGTAAAGATTGTTTATGAAATTACTGGATACAAGTAAAGTGATTTTATAATATTTATGTTACCAATAGTATTTTTGTGAACAGATAACACAACCCATCATAATGTTGCTAAAAAGAAAAACATTATACAAACACCAATATTACTGCCATATAGTGACCATATGTAAAAAGACAACAGTTCTTCATGTGCTCTGCTGACTTTTTAATTACAGCCAATAACTCCCAGATGTTCTCTAATCTGATATGAATTATTCAGTGTAATGACTTGCACCACGGTCTGTGCTGCCAGCTGCGGTTGCATTCATTTACCTATAGGCTATGTCTCCACAGCATAGCAATATGATCGTATTTTCGGTGGTTTTAGGATTCTACAACCGCTGGAATATATCATTCAGGCAGTCCATAGACAATAATAGAAAAAACTACCTCTAGCCTACACAGGTCTTTTTTCTTCGCTCATCTTTTGGCACCGGTGTATTATACAACATATTGTATAATACGGTGGCGATTTAAGTTTTTTTTGTCATCTTCCCATATAATCATAATTGTATGTGTGACTGCAGAAAAAACTAAAACTGACCACGGTTTTTGTGCAAAACATGACAAAAACCGCAGTCGTGCATCGGAAAAAAATGGTCGACTTTCGGATGTTTTTTGTCCGATGCTGTGTAGACCTAGCCTTAAACCGCAATGTACAGCAACCCTGTTTCCCATCCCAGCAGCTGGTCTGCTCTTCTCCGTGTGTTGGCTCTCATTAATTTAAAGCTTTTCCAGGAACCAATTATCAGTCTCCTTTATTTTCTTAAAGGGCACCTCCCCCTATATTTCTTGCCAGATTGTTGATGTGCTTACTGTTGTTGGTTTATGAAAGTTAGACTACAATATTCTTCCAGTATTGTCCTTTGGCTAATCTCTGTCCCCTTACGATTGTCAGGAGCAGATGCAAAAGATTATGACCCATCTGTCATCATTTCCCTGCTCTCTGGTGAAGTACCTGCCTAGGCTACTCCCCTCTGGGAATTAGGTATTCTGCTAATGTTGAATCTCCAAGACTTCCTATCCATATTCTGCAAGGTCTTTGAAGAACCCGGGCTTGCCTCAGGACTCAGATGCTTTTTCTCTCACTTACTCGACAAGGTAATTTGACTATGACAAAACACTAACCAGTTCGCATTCTCGCTTCTAAATTGGCCTTGACTAATGGAGTCAATTTCACCACTTTCTGGAAACGCCTTGCTGGTTGTAACAAGGATGAACTGGCGGGTGGTGATCTTCCCTGTAACCTGGAAAATCTTACCATGTTTGTCACCCAGATGGATATCTGACTGTGTAGAGCTCCACGTTTGGATCCTGTTGCCAGAAGAACCTATGCAGGTGGAGAGGCATCATCTGTTGTAAGAGGAATGCATGTGAAAACGCAACCTCAGTTTGGCCTCAACTGCGGAGGCAAGGAGAACTTCTTGACGATGCTCTCGCCTCTGGAGTTCAAGGGGGAGGCAACCCTGGGTGAAGAAGATTCCTCCCAGCAATTAACCATGCCAGTTTGCTGGTTCCTGCCTTCTAGTGTCAGCTTTGAGGTTCTTGCCTTAGTGGATTCTGGCTCTGCTGTGAATTTCATTCATCTGTTCCTGGTTTTCAAGTATTGCCTACTGCTGATCTGCCTTAAGAGACCTCTATCAGATATTAAATGGAACAAGGCAAGTTTGTCAACTTTCACCTCTTGTACAGTGGGTACAGAAAGTATTTAGACCCCTTTACATTTTTCACTCTTTGTTTCATTGCAGCCATTTGGTAAGATCAAAAAAGTTCTTTTATTTTGCTCTTAATGTACACTCTGCACCCATCTTGAAAGATAAAAAATAGAAATGTAGATTTTTTTTGCAATTTATTAAAAAAAGGAAAAACTGAAATATCACATGGTCTTAAGATTCAGACCCTTTGCTCGTATTGAATAGAAGCACCTTTTGAGCTAGTACAGCATGAGTCTTCTTGGGAATGATGCAACAAGTTTTTCACCTTGGGATCCTCTGCCATTCTTCCTTGCAGATCCTCACCAGTTCCCTCAGGTTGGATGGTGAACGTTGGTGGACAGTCATTTTCAAGTCTCTCCAGAGATGCTCAATTGGGTTGTTCTGAAGCCACTGGTTTGTTATTTTAGCTGTGTACTTAGAGTCATTGTTTTGTTGGAAGAAGAACCTTCGGCACAGTCTGAGGTCCAGAGCACTGTGGAAGAGGTTTTCATCCAGGATATATCTGTACTTGGCTGCGTTCATCTTTCCTACAATTGCAATCAGTCGTTCTGTTCCTGCAGCTGAAAAAGACCCCCATAGCATGATGCTGCCACCACCCTGTTTCCCTGTTGGGATTGTATTGGGCAGGTGATGAGCAGTGTCTTGTTTTCTCTACACATACCGCTTAAAATTAACACCAAAAAGTTCAATCTTCAACTCATCAGACCAGGGAATCTTATTTCTCATAGTCTGGGAGTCCTTCATGTTACATAGTTACATAGTACGGTTGAAAGAAGACACGTGTCCATCAAGTTCAACCAAGGGTGGGGAATGTGGGTGAAGGAGAGAGACAAGGACCTTAAGCCAGCCTCACCACTGGTTAATGCCCTGGAACCTACAAGGCAAGAACCAATCTGCTCCAGTGGAGACCATATCTCTGACCCCACAGCCTCCACCAGCCAGGATCCAGAATTTTACATAGCTACATACACATTCATATTCTTTAGTTCCAGGTAGGTATCTAAGCCTTTCTTGAAACTCTCTACAGTTCCTGCTGTGACCAGCTCCTCAGGCAGGCTATTCCACAAATTCACAGTTCTTACAGTGAAGAACGCTTTTCTCCTCTGGAGATTGAATCTTTTTTTCTCTAGTCGAAGGGAATGTCCCTTTGTCTTTTGAGGGGGCTTCACTTGAAATAATTTTTCCCCTTACTTTTTGTAGGCACCATTTATATATTTATATAAATTAATCATGTCCCCCCGAAGCCGTCTTTTCTCAAGACTGAATAAGTTCAATTCTACTAACCTCTACTCATAACTAAGATGCTCCATTCCCCTTATAAGTTTGGTTGTTCGTCTTTGTACTCTCTCTAGCTCCATTACATCTCTTCTATAAACTGGGGCCCAGAACTGAACAGCATATTCTAAGGGAGGACGCACAAATGCTTTGTACAGCGGTAGAATTACATCCTTGTCACGCGAGTCCATGCCTCTTTTAAGACACGCCAATATCTTACTTGCCTTAGAGGCTGCTGTATGACATTGCATGCGGTTCTGTAGTCTATGATCTACAAGAACAGCCAGATCTTTCTCAACAAGCGATTCTCCACGTTTTTCTCCCCCTAGGACATATGATGCCAGTAGATTATTTCTACCCAGATGCAGAACCTTACATTTATCCACGTTGAACCCCATTTGCCAAGTCGATGCCCAAGCACTCAGTGTGTCCAGGTCTGCTTGCAATTTATGAGCATCTTCCATAGATTGCACTACCCTGCATAGCTTGGTGTCATCTGCAAAAATAGAAACCATGCTATTGATCCCTTCCTGTGTTTTTTTGCAAACTGTATGGGGGCTTACCTATGTCTTGCACTGAGGAGAGTCTTCTGATAGAATACTATGACATAAAGCCCTGACTGGAGGAGGGCTTCAGTGATAGTTGACTTTGTGGAACGTTCTCCCATCTCCCTACTGCATCTCTGGAGCTCAGTCACAGTGATCTTGGGGTTCTTCTTTACCTCTCTCACCAACCAGTTTCTGTTCTTCTTGCTGCAGCCTCATACTAGTGGGTGAGCGGGCAGCACAACCTGAGAGGGAGAGGAAGGGGTGTTCTATCAGCACACAGCCTGCCTATTCTTACTTGTGAAGAGAGGTTCAGCTAACTATTGAACACTCTTCTTCATAAAGCCTCAGCCTCGTACTAGTGGGAGAGCGGGCAGCACTGCCTGAGAGGGAGAGGAACGGGCATTCTATCAGCACACAGCCTGCCTATTCTTTCTTGTGAAGAGAGGTGAAGCTAAGTATTGAACACTCCTCTTCATACAACTGCAGCCTCGTACTAGTGGGAGAGCTGGCAGCACAACTTGAGAGGGAGAGGAAGGGGTGTTCTACCAGCACACAGCCTGTCTATTCTTACTTGTGAAGAGAGGTTCAGCTAAGTATTGAACACTCTTCTTCATACAGCCATAGCCTCGTACTAGTGGGAGAGCGAGCAGCACTGCCTGAGGGGAAGAGGGAGGTGCATTCTGACGGCACTCAGGGTCTGGGCATGTGCAACATTGCTTCCAATAGCTGGGATTAGAAGCACGTTCACAACTCCGGCCACTGCCCACATCACTCTCACGTTTTCATCCCGGCCACCACTCACAACACAGAGCCGCGGGAGTCTATAGTAACAGAGGCATTCTGGGTCCCAGAAAAAACAGAATACTAGACAAAAAGTACAGAATTGTTTTACAAAGTACATTACAAAAGTGCTTAACCCTTGAGCTCCAGGCCTGAAAAGTACTTAATGACCAGCACATTTTTTTTTTTAGTTTTTGCCTCCATGTGTTTCAACAGTTGTAACTGTTTTATTTATTTTTTTAATGACGCAGCTGTATGAGGTCTTGTTTTATGTGGGAGAAGATGTACTTTTGGGTGGCATAGTTTGAGTTCACATACAAATTATTGCCAATTTTTGGTCTTTTTAAAATATTTTTTTACACCATTCACATTTCACACTAAATAACCAGTTAGATTAATTCTGCAGGTTATTACGGTCGTGTAGATACCTAAGTGTATTTTTTTGTGTAATTTATGCACAATAATTTTTTAGCAAATAGTCATTTTTTTTTACTTTTTCTTACAATTCCATGAAGGGATAACCGCAGTGCCTTGCGAAAGTATTCGCCCCCCTTGAACTTTTCAACCTTTTGCCACATTTCAGGCTTCAAACATAAAAATATAAAATTTTATTTTTTTGGTTAAGAATCAACAAGTGGGACACAATTGTGAAGTGGAGGAAATTTATTGGATATTTTAAACCTTTGTAAAAAAAAACAAAACTGAAAAGTGGGGCGAGCAAAATTATTCGGCCTCCTTAAGTTAATACTTTGTAGCGCCACCTTTTGCTGAGGTTACAGCTGCAAGTCGCTTGGGGTATGTCTCTATCAGTTTTGCACATCGAGAGACTGAAATTCTTGCCATTCTTCCTTGGCGCACAGCTGGAGCTCGTTTGTGAACAACAGCAGTTTTCAGCTCTTTCCACAGATTCTCGATTGGATTCAGGTCTGGATTTTGACTTGGCCATTCTAACACCTGGATACGTTTATTTGTGAACTATTCCATTGTAGATTTTTCTTTAGGCCATGTTCACACGGCTTATTCAAGCCGTAATTGCGGGACGGATCCTGCCCGCAATACGGCTTGAATAAGGGGCGGGGCCAGGGGCTGCCTGCCGGCCCTGACAATGATTTTTACAAACCGTACGGGGTAAAAAAAATGTGCATGTCACTTTCTCCCCCGTGGCGGATTCCCGAGCGGGGGGAGGACGGAACCACAGTTCTCTATGAGAAATGTGGTTACCTTAATGACGGGCGGTTGGAGGTACTGAAGCGAAATCGGGCGGCCCAGTACGGCTCCAAATCGGGGCCAAAAAAGCCGTGTGAAATGGTTTATGTTTGGGATCATTGTTTGGGGGGAAAGAAAAAATCTCCGTCCCAGTTCAGGTCTTTTGCAGACTCCAACAGGTTTTTCCAGAAGGGTCCTGTTTTTGGTCCTACATTTTCCCCATAATTTTAACCTTTTTGTCCCAAACCAGATGCTCCCACCACCATGTTTGACAGTGGGGGGGGTGTTTTTTGGGGATGGTTTGGTTGCTTTTCGAAAACATTTTTTTGCTTTGGCCAAAAAAAGTTGGATTTTGGTTTCATTGAGAGGCCCCTTTCCCCCACATGTTTGGGGTTCCCCCGGTGGCTTGGGGCAAATTTTAATGAGACTTTTTATGGATATCTGTGAGAAATGGCTTTCTTCTTCACTTTCTTAAAAGGCCCAAAAATTTGGGCTTTTGTAGACTGATAGTTTCTTATGGACAGCTCTCCCCCCCAGTTAGTTTGCAGTTCACCCAGAGTGATCGGGGCCTCTTGGTGCGTCTCTGATCAGTTTTTCTCCTTTTTTTAAAATTAAAAGTTTAGGGGCGGCGGGTTTGGCAGTTTTGGGGTTGGTTGATCCCTTTCCATTTCAATATGATCGCTTGCACAGTGCTCCTTGGGATGGTTAAAGTTTAGGAAATCTTTTTGTATCCAAATCCGGTTTTAAACTTCTCCACAACAGTATCACGGATCTGCCTGGTGTGTTCCTTGGTCTTCATGATGCTCTCTGTGTTTTAAACAGAACCCTGAGACTATCACAGAGCAGGTGCATTTATACAGAGACTTGATTACACACAGGTGGATTATATTTATCATCATCAGTCTTTTAGGACTACATTGGATCATTGAGAGATCCTCACTGAACTGATGGAGTGAGTTTGCTGCACTGAATGTAAAGGGGACGAATAATTCTGCACGTCCCACTTTTCAGTTTTTTATTTTTTACAAAATTTTAAAATATCCAATAAATTTCGTTCCACGTCACAATTGTGTCCCACTTGTTGATACTTCACAAAAATAAAAATTTTATATCTTTATGCTTGATGCCTGAAATGTGGCAAAAGGTTGAAAAGTTCAAGGGGGTCGAATACTTTTGCAAGACACTGTATTTTACATTTTTTTCATATTCATATACGCTAATACAGTAGACTCTGTGTCAGTATGACACAGGCAGCGATCAGAGCAGCACACAGTCTGCCCTGACTGCAGGGTTGCTATACAGACAGCCCTCGGGCTACTCTAGGTTCTCAGGGCTGACTGTACAGACGTTCCCTGGGCTCCATCGGGTCACCAGGAGTCCCGATCACCAGACAGAGCAGGGAAATGTCCTTTGATTACATGGCAATCAAGGGGTTAAGCCCTGGAAATCGCAAATTTCCTCCACTTCCCGCCACTTGCAGAGACTGCTATAGAACAAGACTGTTAAGTACAGCTCTGTCCTTAGCGCAGCTACGGCACTGGAAGCCACAAAAACCCTCTATCTGCAGTGACGTTGGTTGGTCGTTAAGGGGTTAAATACATATGTTTAAATAATTAATCATCAATGAAGTGGGAATACCCCTTTATCTTTAGAATGCACATGTCCAGCTGTTCAATGTTTCAGTACTTTTTGGACATCTTGCTGATCTCTATCAAAATTTCCACTGTGTTTGATCCCTGAGTCAACCAATAAATTTAGGGGATCAATTTGAATTGGGATTTAAACAGGTATGTTTATGCAAAGAGCTGTGAGTAGCTACAATGCAGCTGATCCATTGATACAGTACACGGGCGCGTGTAGCATGGTAAGATAGGGTGCATGCCCGCCATGGAGATGGTGAACTTGTCTGAGGATTGTTGGTTATGGGAGCATGGTGGCAGCCGTAGCAGCACATATTATTAGTGTGCGTGCAGGAGAGTGGAAGGGTGAGTGGATTTTGTGGATTCTCTGATGGCTAATTGGTGAGCACCTGAATAGGGTGTGTACCTAGCATGATATAAAAGGAAATGAGCAAGACCACATGGGACTGGACCTCTAACCTTTGATGAAGCCAGTATAGCTGGTGAAACATGTTGGGGAGGTTAGGCATGACGTTTTAAATTATGATTTCTCACCTCTGTCTACAAGTGTCACCCGCTGCAGAGGGTGTCACAAGGGGGCCTTATTTGTTTTGTGTCCATTAGATTAGGGATGACTACCCAAGTAGGAGGCTTGGGATCCCTTACTGGAGTTAGTAAATTGCTGTATATATAAGGCTTTCCTGTTAATAGTTGGTATTCCACCTGACTTGATAATAGAAAAGAAGCTATTCCTTCCTTCAGAAGTAGAAAGGGTTGAAATGGTGAGGTTAGAAATCAGGATTTTAAATAGTGTGTATAGAGGTTAAGAGTTATACATAATAAAAGTTACATTTTAGTGTTTTATAGATACAGAACCGATAGAGTTTAAGTTTGCCAATAGCAAAATAGTAAATGTAATGTATTCAGGATATCCCACAGAATGCACTGACAATAATTAAGTCACCTGTGCAGCATAATTAAATCACCTGTGCACTGCTAAGGAAAGCCAGAAAACATGACCTGTTGGTGGCGCGTGAGGACTGGGGTTTGGGTACCCCTGCTTTAGAGCTCTGTAGCCTTGTGCCCTTCAGTTAAAACTCCTCTGTCATCAATCACTCTAAGGCCATGTTCACACGGCTTAACTGCGGGACGTAATTACGCCCTGCAATTATGCCGTGTGGACGGGGGCGGGGCGGGGGAGTAAGTGGGGGCCCGGCACTTCGCCGGCCCATTGACTTGCATTACCAGCGGCGCAAATACGCTGCTGGTAATTCACATGTCAATTATCTCCCCGCCCGGCGTATTCGCCGAGCAGGGAGAGGAGACATAATCCATAGTTCTCTATGAGAACTGTGGATTACTGTAATGACTGGGATGTTTTCAGCCCGTAATTTGCGCACTACGGCGCGTAATTACGGACCGAAATACGGCCCATTTTAAGCCGTGTGAACATGACCTAACAGGCTCAGCTAGGAATAGCAGAGCTGAAATGTCAGTTATTACTGTAGAACTGCCCAGAGCCTGAACAGGTAAGAGGGAGCTTGAACCTGGCTGTGAAGAGTAGGCTCTGTGAAACAGCCTGAGAAAACCCCTTTAAGGGCCCGTTTACATGGCAACGGGCAAATTGTCCGGTTTGTGTGTCGTGCACACAGCCGCCGGGGGGAGAGGGTTTCTCCACAATGGCAGAGAACAGCCCTCCCTCTTCACTTGCACATATTCCGTCAGAAAACCAGACGGAAAAATGTGCATATTGAATGTTTTTCGGACGGCCCGTTGGCAAACCCGTGCAATGGGGACTGCTGCACGGGTTTTCCATAGGAGCCCGTTGTGCTCATTTGAGGCCGGTTTTTCAGCTGGTTTGAAAAACCGCAAACCGTCTAAAAAACCGTCTGCAAACCCGTGCTGTGGGGACTTGTCCTAACTGTACATGGTTGTGGCAGACAATAATACATGTAGTCAATGAAGTCAGTTTCAGGATATTCAAGAGGTTGTCTCACTACATTGATTCATCTTACCTCAGTCCTGTTTTCTTGGTTTCATTTTGAATTTAGGGGCCATGTTTACTGACTTCAACTAGGCTGCAGTAGAAGCCAGGTCTGTAGCTATAACAACCAGTGCTGGCAGCCTATCAGGGGAGATTGAACAGGTCTGTAGCTATAGCAACCTGAGAAGCTGATGCAGCAGATACAAGAGGTGATATCTAGGAATAGGTAGGACAGTGTTAATGGACACATATTGCAAAGTGACTTGTTTTTGCAAGATCTTTAACATAAAATGCAATCCTTGTAGTGAGACAACCCCTTTAAGTGCCACAGTAACGTCCTAAAAGTATGAATCCAACAGTATTTATGACAACACAGTACTGTTATCTGCTCCATTAATGAGTGGCAAACCCTTTCTTCTCCAATTATTCGCCAGATTGTTCTGGTGGTAGTGGGCAATATTATAATTAATTAAGGGTTTATCTCAAGACAGTAAACTGTCATCAATAACTGCATATTGTCACTAGTGCTTGTCAGGAGAGATTAACATCCCCTTATGTAATCATAGTTTCTGACACAAGAGATGATACTTTATCACCACCACTTGGCCCCAGGATCATATCTTTGGCCATTGACACTAGGCTAAGAACCATCTCACAAGACTTGTCTGGTTACAAATACTAGACTATTACCTGTATTCAATGACACTTATTTTATTATGTATTCATTTACATTATTCTCTTTAATTATGGCACTTTATTTTTTGTCGATTAATTAGCTGTTACATATACTCTTTTACAAATGGTTTATAAATGAAACATATTTGATTTACAGTATTATAAGGGGTTTCTTTGCTTTTCTAATATCTGTTCTAGTTAAAGGGGTATTTTTATTTCATTGACTAACTTTACACATGTAAGCAAAGATAAATAAAGATTATTACAATTACACTGCTGCTCTGATTTTGCTTCATTTCAGAGTTAGAGCAGTTCTTATGTCCTGCTTCTTTACGTAAGGCAGGGGCGTTGCTAGGGTCCTAAAACATCCGGGGCTCGGGCCCTTTTTGTTTTTCCCGCCTCATTGTGAACTGCGGATGTTTTTTTACAGAGAAAAACCTTCTGTTCCTGTCACTAATTTTCTGCACATCCCACACAGATCCCGTCCATCTCCTCAGCAGTCACTGTACAGTAAAAATCACCAATGACAAATTTACTTTTTCAGAACTTCTCACCTTCATATGACAATATCCCTAAACAGTCACCAAATAATCCACCGATACATGGAGCAAATTACCAGCCCAAGGGTGATTGTGACTAAAAAAAACTCCTACAAAACCAAGACCCAAAACTATTACTACTTAAGGCTCAAATAATCCTCCCAACTGACCTGACCCAACGCGACCCCCACATGTGAACTATCAGCTGTACACAGCCTCGGATTACTTTAAACCCACCGCCATACAGTGACCATATGTGGTAGACACCAGTGTACACAGGCTCTGATTACATATACCACCGCCATACAGGGGCCATATAGTGGTAGATACTAGTTGTATGTAGACGCTCTGCAGACATATAAGTGATTACCGGCTGTTACATTTAGTAAACTCACCGGAGACGTCGTTTCTGATCAGGTCGTTCACTTTACCTTTTCTTCTCATTCCGGTTCACTCCTTCATGCTGATTGATCCCGGACAATACTCGTCCCTGAGGATTTTTGGACACAAATTTTCTTAGAATCCTCCACATTTCCAGCAAACTCCTTAATTTTAGGTTATAGCAGTCCCCTCAGTTAGGTATATAGGGGCACTGAAGCAGTATATGGGGCCACAGGCAGGTATATGGGGCCAAAGGCAGGTATATGGGGGCCACAGGCAGGTATATGGGGGCCACAGTCAGTAAATGGGGGCACTGAGGCAGAATATAGGGGCACTGAGGCAGTATATAGGAGCACTGAGGCAGGTAGATGGGGGCACTGAGGCAGTATTTTGGGGCAACAGGCAGGTATAGCGGGGCACAGGCAGGTTAGGGGGCACAGGCAGTATATGGGGCCACAGGCAGGTATATAGGGTCATTGAGGCAGTATATGGGGCCACAGGCAGTATATGGGGGCACTGAGGCAGTATATTGGGGCCACAGGCAGGTATATGGGGCCAAAGGCAGTATATAGGGGGGGGCACAGGCCCGTATATGGGCCACAGGCAGGTATATAGGGCATTGAGGCAGTATATGGGGGCCCCTGAGGGGAGTTATATGGGGGCCACAAGCAGGTATATAGGGCACTGAGGCAGTATAAAGGGGGCAATGAGGCAGTATATGGGGGCCCCCAGGCAGGTATATGGGGGCACAGGCAGGTATATAGGGGCAACAGGCAGGTATATAGGGGCACAGGCATCATATGGGGGCCACAGGCAGGGATTTTGGGGGCACAGGCAGTAATTGGGTGCACAGGCAGTATATGGGGGTCACAGGCAGTATATGGGGGCCACAGGCAGGTATAAAAGGGCACAGGCAGCATATGGGGGCCACAGGCAGGCATTATAGGGGCACAGGCAGTATATAGGGGGCCACAGGCAGGGATATGGGGGCCACAGGCAGCATATGGGGGTCACAGGCAGGGATATGGGGGCCACAGGCAGGCATTATAGGGGCACAGGCAGGGATATGGGGGCCACAGGCAGGCATTATAGGGGCACAGGCAGTATATAGGGGCACTGAGGCAGGTAAACGCTATAAAAATAACAACATTAATACTCACCTCAACTCCCCTGGAGAGCGCGCTCCATACTCTTCAGCCTGCGCTCCTCCGGCAGCTCCTCGGGCACACGGCCTATGACGCGCTGTGTGCCCGAGGACAGGCCGGGTCGCGATGCGGTGAGGTCATCGCACGCTGCCGGCTGAGGCGCACGGGGCCGCGGCGGGTCCTCAGCGCTGTGAGGACCCGGCAGCCTCGCGGTGTAGGACCTGTGGGTCCGACACTGTATGCGGGGCAGGGAGCGCTCGCTCTCTGCCCCGCAGAAGCCCTCAGCTGTGTGTGCATCCAGCGGACGCACATGCAGCTGAAGAGCCAGTCGGTGCTCCAGGCCCAGAGCAGAGGCCTGGAGCCGGGAGACTCGGGGCTCAAGGGGTTTTATTCGGCGGCCCGAGCCCCGAATAAAAACAGCCTAGCGACCCCCCTGACGTAAGGTCCCCAAGGTTTACCGACCACCTCTTTGCGCTTGAAAACCCTGGCCAGATGGTAATGTCACTCTCTGCTGTGTCTTATCAGAAGAACAGGAGTTGTTTATCTTTGTTACTAACAAATATTAACCCTTTAGAGCTCTGCAGCTTGTGTCCTGCTGCAAAAATTCTTGCATCACCAATGTCCCTCTAACAGGCTTATTTAGGAAAAGCAGAGCTGAAATTCCAACCGCTGCTGTAGAACCACCCACACTCTGAACAGGAAGTGTGAGTCTGAAGCTATCTTTGGCTCTGTGAAACAGCGAGATGCGAAGACCCTTTTAACCCCTTAACGACCTTGGGCGTATCCATACGTCCAGGTCGTTTGGGGGTTAACGCACCTGGACGTATATTACAGCTGACATCCCGCAACGTCGGCCCCGACCCCGGATCGCTCCGGGGGGGGCCGGATAACCCCTTAATTATCGCGACAATCCGGTCGCAATAACTAAGAGACGCAGGGGGAAAGATCGCTCCTCCTGCGTCTCTGTCGGCGGCAGCAGCGCACGGATCGGGCGATCCGTGCGGCTCCTGCCTCCTTACAGACACCCACGGAAGCAGAGAATGCCTTCCGGGTTGTCTGTGACGTCACGACGCCCGGCCGTGCCCTGTGGGCACGCCCCGGCATCGTGACTGACAGTTGTCATAGGAACCAGTCATAGCAACAAGCTATGCACTGATTCCTATTAAAATGAGAGATCTAAGATCTCTCATTCAAATCCCCCTCTGGGTAAAAGTAAAATAAAAAATGTGAAAAAGTGAAAAAAAGTAAAAAAAAAGTGAAAAACAAGTAAAACACAAACACGAAAAATAAAATAAAAATACGTACTGCACGGTGAGCCCTGTTAAGAATAAAAATAAAAAACACTACTAGGATTGCAGTTCTTCATCCTGGCATCCAAAAAATGGATTTAAAAGCAATCAAAAAGCCTTGTCCCCCAAAAATGTTTACTAATAAAAACGTCAACTCATCCCGCAAAAAACAAGTCCCTCCCACAGTCCAAGCACAGAAAAAATTTAAAAGTTATGCCTCTCAAACTATGGTGAGGGCAAAAAGTTTTTTCCCTTGTTTGAATAAAAGTGTTTTTATTGTTTTAAAAGCAATAAAACATAAAAAAATATACAAATTGGGTATCGGTGTAATCGTATTGACCGGCTGAGTAAAGCTACCATGTCATATATACCGTACAGTGACATATATAAAAAATAAAAATAAAAAACACTACCAAGAATTCTGTATTTTGTTCAAAACATCCCACAAAAACCTTATAAAAATTTGAACATAGCATCATATTGCACCACATATTGGTACAATAAAACTTCAACTCATCCACAAAAAACAAGCCCATACAAGCTCTGCACACAGCAAAATAAAAAAGTTATGGCTGTCAAAATTTAGGACAACATAAAAACGCAATTTTTTATAGACGTATTTCTCTGGTAAAGTAATTAAAACTATTTAAATCTATTTTCATTTTAATTGTACTGACCCCCATAGTAAAGTTATCACTCATTTTACACTGCACGGCGAATTGCTGTTAAAAATTGAAACTCAAAAAACATGACTGAACTGGTTTTTCCCCCATTTTCATTGCCAATGCTAAAAAAAAAAAACTATGGAACACCTGTGTGCCTAAAATGCAGAATACACCCCTAGATGAGATCCCTGATGGGGTGTTGAATCCAAAATGGGGGGGACTTCTGGAATGTTTCGCCTGTTTGCTACTTTGGGGGCCTTTGCAAATGCGACATGGACCCACCAAAATCTGCGTTCCAAAAGCCAATAGCGCTCCCTTTCCCTTTTACGCCCTGCCATGCACCGACACAGCAGTTTACACCCACATGTAGGGTATTGCCAAACTTGGAAGAAATTGCTTAACAAAGTTTTACGGTTCTTTTTTCCAGGATTCCTTGTATATGTGAAACATTTTAAGCTAAAATTTGCAGGGTTATTGGAAAAAAAATTTTTTTTTACTTTTCACGCCTTATGTAAATAAAATTTGTGAATCACCGTGGGGTCTATATACTCAATGCACTCCTGGATATATTCCTTAAGGGGTGTAGTTTCCAATTGTGGTCTATTTAGGGTTGTTTATTAAGTTTTAGCACCTTCGGGTGTCCCCAAAACCTGAAATGGCGCCTAAATAAAATCGTATTGAAAATGAGACCTCAGAGTCCGGGAGGGGCTCCTCCTATTCTGGGGCTTATGGTTGAGCCAAATACTGCACTAGGGCCAACATAGGAAATCTCTAAAAACGGCAGACCTGGGGGAATTGATATTAAGTTGCATTTACCTAGTCACATTTACCGTATTCCGTGGAATTATGGATAAATATTGAAAATCTGCAAAAAAAGTGAAATTTTGAAAATTTTACCTCCACTTTGCTTTAATTTTTCTGTGAAATATCTAAAGGGTTATCAAAAATTCCTAAAAAAGTGTTGTAAATACGTTAAGGGTCTTTGTTTCTTAGATGGCATTATTTATGGGGGTATCTAACATGCAGGCCTCTCAAAGCCAAGTCAGAACTGGAGTGGTCCCTAAAAAAAATGTATATTGTAAATTTTCTGAAATTGTGAGAAATTACTACTAAATTTCTAAGCCCTCTAATGTCGTAAAAAAAAAAAGAGACATTTAAAAAATGATGCCAACCTATATTGGAACGATGGTAGTTGCTAGTTTTAAAACTATTTTGTGGTGAATAATTATCTGTCTTGCACGCAGAAATTTTGCAACTTTCAAAATCGCTAATTTTTCCAAATTTTCATGAAATTTTTGATATTTTTCACCAAACAAACAAGGATTGTATGGATAAAAATTTCTTTCTAACTTAAAGCACAATGTGTCCCACGAGAAAACATCTCTGAATCACATGGATAGGTAAAAGTGTCAAAAAGTTATTCTCACATAAATGGACACATGTCAGATTTCAAAAATAGGGCTGGGTCAGGAAGGTCAAAACAGGCTGGGTCCTTAAGGGGTTAATACTTGTATTCTCATGATATAACAATTCTGTAGTATCTTTCATCAGAACGATGCGTTGTGCCATTCCTCGGTTTTAAGTACTATGTCAGACTGTGTACAGACACACCACATTGACAAAGGGAATGGTAACATCTAGTTGTGAATTAATTGACACATTTCAAGGAGGAAGAGCGCAATGTAAAGTTCTAAAAAAGATGTTCCATCATTTTTATGCTCCATCGGCAGGTGCCCTCCTTTCCCAGTCCCTCAGCACATCTTCAATGCCAGCTCTCCTCTAGGGTGTGCTTACTCTCAGTGATTTAAAGGGGCAATACACATCACCCAGCCTTCCTACTCCTTGCCACTTGTGCAGATTTAAAGGGGCACCTCCCCCCAACCCAATGCCAGATTTTTGGTGTATAGCTGTTGCTAGATAGCGTTATTGAGTGTGATTTCCAGTATTGACGGGTATACCTGACCTGTTAATCATCAAACCATTTACAAATTTTAAAAGATTTCCCCTTGTGACCCAACCCTGTCTCTACCTCACCCCTTTTGTACATACCTGCATGCCCGCCATCAAATGCCAGTAAACCACAACAACCAGAGAGATCCCGGCAGCGAAGTCCAAATCCGTTGGGTAAGAGGTCAAGGCTATGTTTTACACGGCGTTTAATTGCCGCGCGTACGTACGGCCTCAATTACGCCAGGTGCTTTGGAGTCACGCTGATCAGCGTGTACTCCCACGGCGCAGGTGGGAGGGGGCGGCAGCCACATTGACATTCATTACTCGCACCGCGTATTCGCCGCAAGTAACTGACATGTCACTTATCTCCCCGCGCGTACAATACGATCGTATTGTACGCGCGGGGTAGGGAGACGTAATCCATAGTTCTCTTTAGAGCTAGGGATTACCGTAATTTCACGAGCATCTCGCTCGCATTAGAGCGCAAATATGCCGCGAAATGCACGCCAAAATTAGCCCATGTGAACATAACCTAAAGAGGCAAGACCAGGGGACTCCTTAGGCCTCGTTCACACGGATTATTTCGCCGCGTTTTTGCCTACGGATTGACGATCGTCAATCCGTCGGCAAATCTGTCCGAAATAATTCACAGCCTATTTTCTATTGATTTCAATAGAAAATACGGCTCGTCGTTCACACGACGCAAAATTCCGTTCCGGATTGCCGCCGTGGATTGACGACGGCAATCCGGACGGAAAAAACAATTGACATGTCAATTATTTCCGGACGGATTCACCACCTACAATGATGTAGATGGTGAATCCGTCGGGAAATCAGTTACAAATACGTGCCACACTTAGTGACACTTATTTGCAAGTTTTTCAATGATTTCAGAACATATTTACATCGGAAACCCCGTTGTAAATACGTTCTAAAATAAGCCGTGTGAACTGGCCTTGATTGCTTCTTGGGGGGGGCCGTGCAAGGTTACACCACCTGGACTTCCTGCAGGTACCTTTTTGCTGGCTGTTACCTGTGCAGACTGAGATAAGCTTTCTTGCATTGCCTTAAAAAGGAAGTGTCACCCCTGAACATTTCTGTAAATCTGCTACGCTTTTCTAGAGCAAAAAAGCCCAGCAGATTGATACATTGTTCTGTGGGGAAAGATTCAGAGAACTTGTATGTTGTTATTTAAATCCCTGTTTTAACGGGCTTAGGAGTCCGTAGGCGGTATTATAGTGACGACAGCCTTTTGTTGAAAGTATGAGTGTAAAGAGGACGTCAACTTTTAACGCCGCCTGCGGGGACTTTAACCCGATCTAGGGCGCTTCCCCACGACTTATTAAAAGCCTAATTGCAGCGGTTTCCGCCGCAATTCCGGTTGAATAAGGGGCGGGGGGGGTGTGCCGCCGCCCCCTTGGGCCCCAATGTTCACCAACCTTAAAATGGGGTTTTCGGGTGTAATTACGCCCGAGTGCGCAAATTAGGGGGCCCTAAAAATGCCCCAGTCATTACGGAAATTCCACAGTTTCATAGAAAAAAAGGGTTTACGTCTCTCCCCCTGCTCAGGAATCCGCCGGCGGGGGGATAAGTGACATTAAATTCCAGCGGCGTAAAGCGCCATGGTAATGCTTTAAAGGGCCGCGAGGTGTGGGCCCCCGCCCCCCCGTGTGAACTGCCTTGCTTTCTTTATCCACGGCGGTTTCCCATGGGGATAATGAAACTGTCACTTTTCCCGCCCCGCGGCCCAAAGGGACTGTGCCCAATGAACAACTACAAGTTCTCTGAAACTTTCCCCAAAATTAATTTATTGATTGCTCAGCTCTTTCATTTTGTAGAGCACACAGAAACAGATCAATAGATTTCAATGTACAGTTTCTCTTTGGGCATGTTCAGACGAGGATTTTGGCCCCGGGTTATGGCCCGGGGTTCCGACGCGGTTTCCCCAGCCAAAATCGCCTAGTTTTTTAAAACATGGTTTTCCTCGGGGAAACCGCGTTTAATTCCCCTTGGGTCTGGGGCCCAAAACCCACACGTGGGGGAAAACTCTCCTGTAATTCTTGACAGGGTGTCGCGCGGGGCTGCTGCGAGCGTGCCGCGGGTTGTGTGGGCGGGGCCGCGGGCCTTTTCCCCCCCCCGCTATTAATTTGATGGGGAAACCCTCGGGCAAGCCGCCCCCCCCAAAACCCACGGCGGCCCACCCCCGCCCGCAAACCCGCGTCAGGAGACGCAAGTTTGTGGCGAGGTCCGACAAGGTTTTGGGCGCGGCAAAACCCGCGGTCAAAACCGCCGTGTGATCGTGGCCTTTAATTGAGTTTTTAACACTTGGCAAAAACCCCTGTTTGGGCTATGTTCACACGGCTTAACTGGGGACGTAATTACGCCCGAATTACCCCGTGTGGAAGGGGGGGGGGGGGCCGGCACTTGGGGCCCCCAAATTGACTTGAATTGCCAGCGGGGGGTTACCCCCGGGTGGAAATTCCATGTCCCCCCCCCTTCGGCCACAAAAAGCCAATTTTTATCCCCCCCCCCCCCCCCCCGGCATTTAAAATTACGGACCGAAATACGGCCATTTTAAGCCGTGTGAACATGGCCAAAAAAAACTAAGTATTTTTATTTGACCACCACTAATACCGAGTAACTGGGGGCAGCAGTAGATGGGCTGGGAGGACTCTGTAGGTCTGGTGGGCTGTCCAGGGGCTCTGGGAATCATGGATGCATCAGACAACTGCTGGAGTGGTGGGGGAGGGATCCAAAGAGCAAAGACAGGACCCAAGGTGGTCCCAGAAATGCGAATTGGGTTTTAAAGCCTGGGGAATTGGGGTCCAGAGTGGGATTTAGAAAAAATCTTGGTCATGTTCTTCCAACCAAATGAGGGACATTTCTAAAAATGTGAGTATACATTGTTTTAGTGTAAGATCCCCTCCGCCCCCCGGGGGAAGACAATGACCACATATAGGGGTGCTTGATCCCCAAGGGTGGATTCTACCCCAAATCAGTGGGGAGTGATGTCCCATGGGGAGGGGGTACAGCAAATGCCCAAAAATCCTCCCCAGTAACAGTGGACACCACCGCTTTTGTTCTTCCAGCAATGATTGAGAGTCTGTTTCTGCCACA
>JAODAL010001436.1:0-231065 GCA_025379985.1 Phyllomedusa bahiana
TAAATAACAAACCCCTGTTTTTTTGGTACTTATAATAACCATGACAAGCTAATACTTTCTACTTCAAAAAGGCCATTCAGGTCCCTTTTTTGGATCTTCTTATCTCACCACACCAGAACCAGCCTACCCAGTCTGGAGAAACTCAATAAGTTAGAGGGAAATTCCCATGTCACAAACTGATGGATAATTGCTTGGATACACCATCACATTAAAGGGGATGTATCGCTTCTTTAGTTCGACTGATTCATACTGCTCTCAGCTTCTCAACTCTAGAAATGCAGGGGCGTTTCTTCCCCTCCAGCTCGGTGACATCATCCCCCCTTACTGTTCATGCGGGGCTCCCGAGCCCTCCCCCCCTCTCGGAGTCCACATGCCCACTGTGTCTCTCCCTATCAGTCTTATTTTTGTAAGAGCTGTATACATACCACAGGCTGCATTCAATCTAGACGAGCACTGATCTCTTTCTCCTCTCACCAGCTGAAGATTTGTTACAGCTTTCTAGAACGGCACAAAATCTCCCTTCTATGCAGGAGAGTTAGGCACCGAGAACACAACTATTATGTTTTCTGATTGTAAATCTGCGTGTGTTTCTGCGGGGGCCCCAGAGAGAAATTGCTACGGCCCCTTAATCTGAGTCAGGCAGGGATCGACACACAATTGTGCTGTTTCCGGATTGTAGAAGCTCTGCAGTGTTATTCTGTTTCTTCTGGCTGTGCAGAGTGAAAATGTGCCTGTCCCTTATTTTGAGTGAGAGAGACAGGAATGCTTGTTCCTGTGAATACTACCGGGGCCGAACAGAATGTAAATGAGCTCTCAGCTAGTCAAATGCAAGGAGGAGGGATCCGACCCGTACTGGAGATCAGTGTAAACAGAAGATAAGGAATACTGTGAATACAAGACAGCTTTGCTAATGACATCTAATTGCAAAGTTACTTGTTTTCACTGTCCCCTTATTCTGAAGGCCATTTAATGAAATGATACAACCCCTTTAAGATAGGTGATGGAATGACCTCCAAGACCCACACAGATCCTTCATTCCCATAATCAGTGTGGTTCCCAAAAATCGGACCTCCACCAGTCATAATGAGATGCCACAACATAGCAATATGCCATCTCTTCAGGAGATGTAGGGATACGAATATACCCCCTTTAGTCAAGTATTTGAAAACCTCACAGAACGGATTTTTCTCCACATCATATCCACCTGTTTCTTCAACGAGAAGGTTTTCTTAATCATTGAACAATCTGCATTTTCATCCTTCAGAGTGAAGTGTGTGTATTTAATATCCACAACCAGAAGAAGTATCAGGAAAGTCTTTAGTTCAAGGACCAAATGTCAAGAGGAACTTGAATGTTAAGGACGTCCTCTCCTGCTGTCCTGTGCCCGGTGGAAAACCGTGGGCTGGCAGCTACTGACGTGGGAAGAGGAAGTCTCTCTCTGGTCAAGTACTGCTAAGGGCACTTCAAGCATTGAATGAAGAGAGTAATCTCTACCGAGTGCCCCCTGTACAACATCAATGTACATATGTTTCAGATGTGTGCCATAGTACAAAAAAATCAAAATCACATGGTAACTGCCACAGGCTGAACTGCAAGTCATCATGACCTGTGAATGTGTGAGGCTAAAAAGTATTGCCACCTGATAACTCGCCATTAAAGGAGTTGTCTCACTACAAGGATTGCTTTTTATGTTAAAGATCTTGCAAAAACAAGTCACTTTGCAATATGTGTCCATTAACAGTGTCCTACCTATTCCTAGATATCCCCTCTTGTATGGGCTGCATCAGATCCTCAAGTCGCTATAGCTACAGACCTGTTCAATCTCTCCTGATAGGCTGCCAACACTGGTTGCTATAGCTACAGACCTGGCTTCTACTGCAGCCTAGTGGAAGCCAGTAAACACGCCCCTGAATTCAAAATGAAATCAAGAAAACAGGACTGAGGTAAGATGAATCAATATAGTGAGACAACCCCTTTAAGCATTTATCTAGTGTTAGGCTCCGTTCTACGTTTATGTTCTGTCATATGGACTCATTATACAGACAGAGTGCTGGATCTGCCGTACAACGGACACTACTGACAAGGGGGTCTGTTGGGTTCCATCATGGCAGCCATCATTTTGTTGAAAGAAATGGCACAAATTACTGCGCTATGTTTCTGTGAAATGTGACTGAGGCTGCACCACAGATGTGACTAGAGCATTAGTGTTGCATCATCTGAAGATTACATGGGAACAAACAGTAACATACCATTACTATACATTTTAAAGGGGTTGTCTCACTACAAGGATTGCTTTTTATGTTAAAGATCTTACAAAAACAAGTCACTTTGCAATATATGTCCATTAACAGTGTCCTACATATTCCTAGATATCCCCTCTTGTATGGGCTGCATCAGCTCCTCAGGTCACTATATCTACAGACCTGTTTGATCCCTCATGATAGGCTGCCTGGACTGGTTGCTATAGCTACAGACCTGGCTTCTACTGCAGCCTAGTAGAAGCCAATAATCACGCCCCTGAATTTAAAATGAAACCAAGAAACCAGGAATGAAGATGAATCAATGTAGTGAGACAATCCCTTTAAGCTACAAACACCAAATTTTAAGCCCATAGTTGGCGAGTGATTATCTGGGAAACTATGGAAAATATGTAATTACTATATACTGAAGATTTTTACTTTACACACTTTTAACGGGAGTCAAGTTTTGTATTCGGGAATATCCCTTCAAATGGAGATTACATTTTGGCATTCCCATGAATTTCAACACATGTATATAAAAGTAATCTTTATTTCTACATCATCAAAATCTTTGGCGGTTGAGCTATTTTCTGGTCCAGACAAGACACCAGTGTTTTAGTAAACACATATACATGGAGTTTTATCCATTTGTTCTTCCTGGAATGCTCCACTTGGACGGGACAGGACCTTGGGAACGGCAGCGAACTCGAAGGCTAGGTTCACACGACTTAACTGCGGGACATAATTACGCCCCGCTATTACGCCGTGAGGCCGGGGGCGGGGCGGGAGCGGGGGGCCGGCCCTTCGCCGGCCCACAGACTTGCATTACCAGCGGCGCGTATACCCCGCTGGTAATTCACATGTCACTTATCTCCCCCCTCGCCGTATTCGCCGGGCAGGGGGAGGAGACGTAATCCACAATTCTCTATGAGAACTGTGGATTACCGTAATGACTGGGCCGTTTTCAGCCCGTAATTTGCGCACTCCGGCGCGTAATTACGGACCGAAATACAGCCCATTTTAAGCCGTGTGAACATGGCCTTACACCGGTTTCTACCGGCACATCGTAGTACAGAGTGTTGTTCCTCCTGGCCCAAAACGTACCTACACCAGGTGAGCGCATATTTATGCCTTCTCATCCCTATAGGTGTTATTTCGGTAAAAAACAAGGATATGCTTTTTCTCTGTCATTCTCTCTTTTGCTTTCTTCAAACTCCTTCATAAACACAATGAAAGGATGATACTGGATGATAGGCCCTTTATCCTGCTGATTAGTGCGGGTGCCATGGGTGGGATACAGCCCCTTGAATGTGGCCTAATTACAAAAACACCTGAACCCGCTTTAAGCAATAGAAGCACGATGCTCTCTTCACGTTAGTAGAAGACAGGGTCTTGGCTCATGAGCGCTCACCAATGCTATCCTCTAACACATGGGTGTAAATACAAGGCCCGCGGGCCTCCGCGATCTGACTCCGCACGGCTGTTTTACCAGCTGCTGGTACAGGGGGAAGGCAGGAGGGATCGTTTCCCTCCTACCTTCTCCCTTTTTATGTACAACGCTTGGTGAGCACCGCTTTCCTCACGCCCCCTGCGACGCTAGGTCTCCTCGGTCAGCAGGAGATCCCTGAGAGCTGCGTGACGACGTCAGGCGCTTACACCATACACCAGCTCCCGGACCTGCCCGCGCTGCACAGACCATGAGGATTGGAGTACCTTTTTTTAAAATTTTATATTCATTAGCTGCAGGGGGCATCTCCCTGGCTACAGGGGGGCATATTACTCCCTGGCTACAGGGGGGCATATTACTCCCTGGCTACAGGGGGGCATATTACTCCCTGGCTACAGGGGGGCATATTACTCTCTGGCTACAGGGGGGCATATTACTCTCTGGCTAAGGCGGGGCATATTACTCCCTGGCTAAGGCGGGGCATATTACTCCCTGGCTACAGCGGGGCATATTCCTCCCTGGCTACAGCGGGGCATATTACTCCCTGGCTACAGCGGGGCAGATTCCTCCCTGGCTCCAGCGGGGCATCTTACTCCCTGGCTCCAGCGGGGCATATTACTCCCTGGCTACAGCGGGGGCATATTACTCCCTGGCTACAGCGGGGCATAGTACTCCCTGGCTACAGGGGGCATATTACTCCCTGGCTCCGGGGGGGGCATATTACTCCCTGGCTACAGGGGGCATATTACTCCCTGGCTACAGGGGGGCATATTACTCCCTGGCTACAGGGGGGCATATTCCTCCCTGTCTACAGGGGGGCATATTTCTCCCTGTCTACAGCGGGGCATATTACTCCCTGGCTACAGCGGGGCATATTACTCCCTGGCAACAGAGGGGCAGATAAATCCCTCTCGACCGCGGGGCATAATACACCCTGGCAACAGCGGGGGCATATTACTCCCTGGCTACGGGGGGGCATATTACTCCCTGGCTACAGCGGGGCATATTACTCCCTGGCTACAGGGGGCATATTACTCCCTGGCTACAGGGGGGCATATTACTCCCTGGCTACAGGGGGGCATATTACTCCCTGGCTACAGGGGGGCATATTACTCCCTGGCTACAGGGGGGCATATTACTCCCTGGCTACAGGGGGCAAAAATACCTATCTACCTACATGGGCAGATATAACTGTCATCTACAGGGGGCTTTATACCCACTTATCTACCTGCAAGGGTTATATGTACCTGTCTACCTATGGGGAGGTGGTGGTGGTGGGGGGGAACATTCTTCCTGGTTGCCCTCAAAGGGCTAATTATAATAGCAATACTGTAGAAATGTAGCAGTTAAGGAGAAGTTCCATTCATACAGTTCTAAAATTATGTCGGCCCCTTAAGGCCCTTTAAGGTACACCATGAGGCTGATGTGGCCCCCGGTGAAAACGAGTTTGACACCCCTGCTCTAACAAGTCAGAATATAAAGGTATCCATTACTTGTGTTCTTATTACCTGGAACATGGTTTCAAGCATTATGGTGGAAGATGGACGAATATGAAGAGTCTCCATAGAGCTTGAGATCGAGTCCATAGATGGGACGTGCCGGATTGATCCGTGCAGATAATTACTGTTGACAAATACAAGAACAAAATTCATTTTCAGCACTTTATTAGGTCATTGGAGTTTACACTTGACAAAGTGGACTCTTCTACTAATGCAGACAGCTACTGCCCTTACTGCACAGTCTCCCTACTGGAGTATAAACCCAAAATATAACCGCCACAGAATTCTATGCAATGTGTGCCAAAAAAAACCTGCCGTACAAGCCTTGCACCTCATTTACTACGTTTTTAACACATTTTTTTTGCTCCTTACTGAAAAGCAAAACAACCAATAGCGAATATTACATTAGATAACAGTAGCTGTAGAGATGTCAGATTTATCAAACATGAGCCACTGTGATAAATTTGGTACATTCTGAGATTGTCAAAGTTTACAGTGTCTATGTATTAGACAAGATTAGTACATCCGCCCTGAATATTACCTATTGTTCACCCGTTTTATGTAAAAGGGTTTTTGTTACTACAAGGATTGCTGCTTTTTATTTTTAAAGTCTTGCAAAAAAAAAGTCACTTTGAAAATATACACTCACCGGCCATTTTATTAGGCCCCATGTAGTAAGGGTTTGGGGACCCCCTTTTGCCTTCAAACTGGCCTCAATTCTTCGTGGCATAGATTCCAAAAGGTGTTGAAAAGATCTCAATTGGTCCCAAGGGGCCCCAAAAAGGTCCCAAGAAAATATTCCCACCCATGCACACCACCACCCCTGAACCGTTGATACGGGCAGGATGGACCCATGCTTTCATGTTGTTTGCCGCCAAATTCGCCCTACCTCCAATTCCAGGGAAATCGAACCCATCAGACCAGGAACGTTTTTTCCCAATCTTTATGCCCAATTTTTCGATGGCTTGGAAAAAGGACCCCATTTTCCGTTTTTAGCTAAAGGGGAGTGGCACCCGGTGTGGTCTTTGTGCTGAGCCCATCTGCCCAAAGTTGCCTACTGGGGCGTAAAGATGCTCTTCTGCCACCTTGGTTGTAACGGGGGGCTATTTGAGTCACGTTGCCTTTTTATCACTCGAACCAGTCTGCCCCTTCTCCCTTTTACCCCTTTGGCATCAACAAGGGGGTTTCCGCCCACAGGACTGCCGGGTCCTGGGTGTTTTTTCTTTTTCACCATTTTTGTAAACCCCAGAGATGGTTTTTGGTGAAAATCCCAGGTGATCAGCAGTTTTGAAATACTCAGACCAGCCCTTTGGCAACAACCATGCCACTTCAAAGGCACTCAAATCACCTTTCTTTTTTTCCCCTAGATGCTCGGTTTGAATGCAGGGATTGTCTTGACCATGTTAATGCCCAAATGCACTGAGTTTTCCGCCCTTATTGCGATTAGAAAATTAATGAACGAGCAGTTGGGGGAAAGGGGTACCAATAAAGGGGCCCGGGAGTGATGTCCATTTTAAAAGTGTCCTACCTACCAAAATATCCCCTCTGTATATGCATCAGCACCCCCAGGGCGCTTAGCTACAGACCCGTTAATCTTTCCTGAGGCTGCCAGCACTGGGGCTATAGCTACAGACCTGCTTTTACTCTTCCCCATAAAGCCATAAACACGCCCTGAATTTGAAAAAAAAAAAGGGGAAAACAAAGCGGTAAGATGAATCAATGTAGTGAGACAACCCCTTTAAGATTAAGAATTTTTTTTTTTTATTCTCAATATCACTATCAATATTTTTACAAAAATCCTGCAGTTTTCACTTTGTCCACTGCGCTTATTAATAGTCTAACACTTCCTGTGCTTTAGAGAAAACCTTTCAGCAGTTTCCTCATTATTACCACAGGCACAATTAGGGCATGTCCCCACGGCACAGGTTTTCGGCACGGTTTTTCAGCCGGTTTGCGGTTTTTCAAGAGCCAAAAACCCTCCCCAAAAAAAGCACATTTTTCTCTATGGAAAACCCGGCACAGCCCCATGCACGGGGTTTTCCCCCCCGGGCGGTTTTGGGCGCGGCGGTAAAACATTTTAGAAGCACAAAAATTTTTGTCCGGTTTCCGGGGGAATGTTGTTCTCAATGGGAGGGGGGGGGAGGGCTGTTCTCCGCTTATCGCGGAGAAAAGCCGTCCCCCCGCGGTCGTGGGGACGGCCGCAAAACCGGACAAAAACCGGCCGGTATTTGTCCACTGCCGTGTGGATGCGCCCTTACACGGAAAGGTGACACCAATGTGTAGATAACACAAGATCTACATTCATAATAGAAAATAGTCACAGCTCAACCTCTCCTCCTCCCTGTACATTGACTTCTTCCCAGATCACAGAGCATGCCCAGAAAACTCCCCTATGGGTCTGCTCTTGTTCACAGGCTCCTATGTCCATGAAGCTGATGTAAAGGATCTGTCTACATGCTGTTAAAAGCAGCTCTGGCAATATGGCTGTCATCATAATTGTATATACAACACAGAATTAAAAAAATCTAGTCCGAAAATTAAAACGGATAAGAGGAAAAGAATATGTATCAGCATCTGGTTTTAATTGGTTAAAAAAAGCAAAAAAATGATCTTTAAAATCAATGTAATTTGCTGCTAGGACATTTAAATGGAACAAATTGGGTCCTGGATTGATTCCAACTGCTCCTAAAGTCTCCAGGATTTTGCTGGGTTATAGGTAGGACCACAAAGAAGAGAGTGTATGGGTCCTACAGTTTATTTGCAAATCACTGGCACATGCTATATTTGTAAAGTGTTCCCATGATATAGACCCATGCAGCAGGGTATGACCAGTCACATCCATCAAATGCAAGATAACTCGCTGTACGCTCTGGATATTGTAGTCCGACTACTACGTCTCGAACAAGAAGCCTTTTATTTCAGAAACCCCGGTGACTGATCCTCCTGGTCACAAGAGATTATTATTTCACCCAGTCAAACACCTTTCTATTGGAATGTAAAAGTAGACGGCACCTGGGAATGGGAGACATCTGATCTCTCAGCAGGCTATGCACCAGGCTGACCTATGGTAACCTTGATTGATTGTGGAATCCAAGCTCCCTCCTATAAAGAGGCTGGGGATTCTGTCTAGGGATTAAGATATTGATGGCCGGGTAAAGTTACAAAACAGTCGAAAGAAGAGTCTACACTGATGATCTGTAAAAGGCTTTGCTGATGTCATTCTATTCAGCGACAGGAACTGCTGACGAGACACAAATAGCCGATCATGCCAGAAATGTTCTAGTGCACCAGCCTGACCAGGGTGATAGCCCCATCCAACCACTAGATGGCACTCTTATTCTACTTCTGCCTTGAGCATAGATTTCATAGCATGCAGGTGGAAACCTGTAGTGGAACTTCAAGTCTTGATGTCCATTGCCACCACTACATTGGGGAAAATAAGTAATTGATACACTGGCGATTTTGCAAGTTTTCCCACCTGCAAAGAATGGAGAGGTCTGTAATTTTATCGTAGGTATACTGTGAGAAACAGTATCTAAAAAAATCCAGAAAATCACATTGTATGATTCAAATAATACATATGCATTCTATTGCATGAAATAAGTATTTGATCAGCTACTAACCAGCAAGAATTCTGGCTCTCACAGACCTGTTAGTATGGATTACACCTGTTTGAGCTCGTTACCTGTATAAAATACACCTATCCACACACTCAGTCACACTCCAACCTCTCCACCATGACCAAGACCAAAGAGCTGTCTAAGGACACCAGGGATAAAATTGTAGACCTGCACAAAGCTGGGAATGGCTACAGGACAAGCAGCTTGGTAAGAAGGCAACATCTGTTGGCAAATTATTAGCAAATGGAAGAAACACAAGATGTCAATATTCCTTGGTCTGGGGCTCCATGCAAGATCTCACCTCGTGGGGTAAGGATGATTCTGAGAAAGGTCAGGAATCAGCCCAGAACTACACGGGAGGACCTGACCAATGAATTGAATAGAGCTGGGACCACAGTCTCAAAGATTACCGTTAGTAACACAATACGCCGCCATGGATTAAAATCCTGCAGGACATGCAAGGTCCCCCTGCTCATGCCAGCACATGTGCAGGCCTGTTTGAAGTTCCCCAATGACCATCTGAATGATCTCGAGGAGGCAGGGGAGAAGGTCATGTGGTCAGATGGGATCACAATAGAACTTTTGGTACCAACTCCACTTGCCGTGTACGGAGGAAGAAGGATGAGTACAACCCCAAGAACACCGTCCCAACTGTGAAGCATGGGGGTGGAAACAACATATTTGGGGGATGCTTTGCAGCAAAGGGGACAGGACGACTGCACCTTGTTGATGGGAGGATGGATGGGGCCATGTGTCACAAGATTTTGGCCAACAATCTCCTTCCCTCAGAGCGTTGAAGATGGGTCGTGACTCGGTCTGTCAGCAGGAAAATGACCTGAAACACACAGCAACTAAGGAGTGGCTCCGTAAGAAGCATTTTAAGGTCCTGGAGTGGCCTAGGCAGTCTCCGGACCTGAACCCAATTGAAAATCTTTGGAGGGAAATGAAGCTCAATGTAGCCCAGTGACAGCCCCGAAAACTGAAAAAACCTGGAGAAGATCTGTATGGAGGAATGGACCAAAATCCCTGCTGCAATGTGTGCAAACTTGGTCAAGAACTACAGGAAGCGTCTGAATTCTGTAACAAAACTTTCTGTACCAAATATTAAGTTCTGTTTTTCTATTGTATCAAATACTTATTTCATGCAATAAAATGCAAATTAATTATTTAAAAATGATACAATGTAATTTTCTGTTTTTTTTTTGTTTTTTTTTAGATTCGATCTCTCACAGTTGCCTATGATAAAAATTACAGACCTCTTCAATCTTTGTAGGTGGGAAAACGTGCAAAATTCTCAGTGTATAAAATACTTATTTTCTCCAGTGTAGGTAGAACAACGACTTTATTGTCCTGATTCCTAGAGAACTGCACATTGGCGCTGTACTGCACCGATATGCTTCTATGAAAACTCCTTGGAGATGCAGAATTTGGACTCGTCGTCAAAGACAGGACAAATATTCTGATATTTACAGTACAAAGTAATATGTGCGTTGGAAATGGTATCTTATTTGCTTACAACTTATTCTTATCTGACAAGTCGTGACTCAACAGACTTTCCAAGACTGCAACAACCATTCATTATTAGTTAGAATAGGCTGGGGCTGTATGTAGGAGAATAGAGTCCATACACACAAAGTTGCAAGAAAAAGTAAAGAACCTTTTGAAATAACTTGAATTTCTGCATTGATGACTTATTAATGTGACCTGATTTGTTTTTTAAAATCACAATTACCGACCAACACAATCTTATTACAAGTGTACTGTTCACGTATCTTATCCACAGCACAGGGAGAAAATATATGTGAACCTCTGTGTTAATAAATTACCCTAAGGCTATGTTCACACGGCTTTTTTTGGGAAGCATTTTGCCACATATTGAGAGCCTACTGCGCTCTAATACGAGCGAAATGCGCCCCAATCATTACGATAATCCACAGTTCTCAGAGAATTACGGATTACGCCTCCTCGTGCATACAATATGATCGTATTGTAGGCGCGGGGAAACAAGTGACATGTAATTTATTTACGGTGCTTACGCACTGCGAGTAATGCATGTCTATGGGCCGGCCGATCGGCACGAGCTCCCGAAAAAGATATAAAGATACTCAAACCTTGTTACGGACAGATGTACACTGAAAGTTGTTTGCCCTGAGATATGGTTAAAGGAACACTTCCTTCAGAAATAAAGTATTTTTTTTAAAACCAATATTCCTAGAAAACTATATAAAAATAATTTGTCAGTATTTTTATTTCAACAGTCCTATGCAATGAAAAAATGCATTTAAAATCTTGTCCTTCTCTAGCTGTAATAGTTAAAGGGGTTGACTCACTACAAGGATTACTTTTTATGTTACAGATCTTGCAAAAACAAGTCGCTTTGCAATATGTGTCCATTAAAAGTGTCCTACCTATTCCTAGATATCCCCTCTTATGGGCTGCATGAGGTCCTCAGGTTGCTATAGCTACAGACCTGTTTGATTTCTCCTGATAGGCTACCAGCGCTGGTCACTATAGCTACAAACCTGGCTTCTACTGCAGCTTAGTAGAACCCAGTAAACATGCCCTGAATTTAAAATGTAACCAAGAAAACAGGATGAATCAATGTAGTGAGACAACTCCTTTAAGAGCTAAAACCCCCGAATGGTAGGGAAAAAAATAAACCCACTTTAGCTAGCAATGTCCAGAGAACATTATAGCAATCATTCTGTCATTACCTACTATTTGTAAAGAGACTATATGCTGCAGTAAAGATTAGAGGGGCAATGAAAGGATAATTGGGTAATGTTTTTAGCTTCAACTTTCTTCACATTTATAGGGTCCTTCTAATAACATTTCTCAGACCCATAATTGGTCTGAAAGAGAACAGTCAAGCAATCCTCCTTGGTGTGCTATCAGAGCTCACAGAGGGGGAGTAAAGAGAGACAAACCAGGAAATCATGAACATGTATATATACTGCAAAAACATCTGTGCATGTGTCCACTTAGAAAATCACTGAAGAAGAGTGTTCATAGAAGACCACCACTAAGGAAGCCACTGCTATCTAAAAAAAAACCCCCAAAACATTTAGACCAGTGGTCTCAAACTGCGGCCCTCCAGCTGTTGAGAAACTACAACTCCCATCATGCATTTATATAATCTACAACAGTGGGCATGATGGGAGTTGTAGTTTCCCAACAGCTGGAGGGCCGCAGTTTGAGACCACTGATTTAGACCATCTACAATTTGCCGAGACCCCCTAGATATTCCACAATACCTCAGGGAAGTTTCATGGAGAGATGAGACACAAGTGGAACTTTTTTTTTTATTAGCACAAGTGCACAATGCTTGGTTTGGAAGTACCCTACATCATAACATCATGAAAGTGGAGGGGGCATCATGGTTTGGAGCTGCTTTGCTGCCTCAGGACCTGGACACCTTGCGGTCTTTGAGGGAATCCAAGGTGTACCAAAATCTTTTACAGAAGAATTCAGCCGGCCATGGCCTGGAGAGACGCTGGGTGATGCAACAAGACAACTACCCAAAGGTCATAAGGAAATTGTTAAAAAGATGATGTACACAGTCGAGTCCTCACCACAACCTTGGACATGACCTGAAGAGGCAACCCAGGAAGATCGATGAACCTAGACATATGTGTATCTAGAAATGGTCCATAATTACCCTTCAACACTGTGCTGATGGGTGATTTTCAGCTACAGGAAACATTTGGTGGCGATGATTGCTGCTGAAGGAGGATTTGCAGCACACCTGTGTCGGGTGGGTCCACGAAGTGATGGACACCAATGGCATCCGATGGCCCCCATTGACTATTCCCTCCTGGTGGCCATCATTTGAACAGAAAAATAATGCTGCATGCTGTGCTATTTTTTCCATAAAAAGCGGAACCTGCGACGCAGATGTGGACCTAACCTAATTAAATGTAAGAGTTCAGTTCTTGCAGCTGTAGAAACTTTGCAAGCTGCCCTAGGGTGCTTTAGCACAGCACCATATTACGGAGCTACTCTTCTATAGAAGTAATATTTGCAGAGCTCTGCAAGCAGGTCTGTGATTAAACATTTATTGACCAGATTCATATGGAATTAGACAGATCCTCCATGTTCTCAGATGTACAGTATGGTCCAATACACTTCTATAGTTGACTAATTTCATACGTCTTGTACTAAGCTGTAAATAAGTACATGAACCATAATTACTGGGACCTTCAATATCTCTATCACGCAATAGCAAAAATTCTCTGTATCATCCAAGTTATGCAAAAACTCTTCACATGACTGTGACTCAGACAGACTACACTGTAGAAACTTATCTCTGAGCAGAAGACATTTCAATCATGTGAAAAAGTAAAAGAACATAACATTACTGGAGTGTTCCTATTTATACGTTTTATAGGAAAATAGCAGGGAAGATTAGATCTCCATGTATTCTGCAAGCAGTGTGTGTCCTGTGACATCTCATGATCAAATTCAAAGGCATAAACGAAGGTTAATATGATGAAATAAATGATGCTGAATACTAGCTATATACTCTCCAGGGTTGGTGAGCAGTCCCACTTCTATAAATAAAAACTTTAGAAATACATCCAATATAGCAGCTTAACATTTATTAGTAGATGAAAAAAACCACAACCACAGGCGAGACAGCTTTAATTTAGACTATGACTTTGCTCTGAGTTAAAGAAGGAGAAGGACTTGGGAATCCTGGTGGACAGTAAACTTAATTGTAGCAGCCAGTGTCAGGCAGCAGCTGCCAAGGCAAATAGGATTAGGGGTTGTATTAAAAGGGGCATAGATGTAGATGATGAGAACATTGTTCTCCCATTATACAAGTCACTGGTTAGACCACACATGGAATATTGTGTACAGTTTTGGGCACCAGTGCATAGGAAAGACATTGTAGAGCTTGAACAGGTACAAAGACGGGCAACAAAAATAATAAAAGGACTGGGTGGACTACAAGTACACCAGAAAGATTAGCAAGATTAGGGTTATTTAGTTTAGAGAAAAGACGACTCGGGGAGGGGAGGGGGGACGGGACATAATAAATATGTTTAAATATATCAAAGGTCAATATAGAGATCTCTCCCAAGATCTATTTACACCCAGGACTTTATCCAGAACAAGGGGGCATCACCTACGTCTTGAGGAACGAAAGTTTCTACATAAACATAGAAAGGGATTCTTTACTGTTAGAGCAGTGAGACTGTGGAACTCTCTGCCAGAGGAAATGGTCATGGTGAATTCACTGACAGAGTTCAAAAAGGGTTTGGATGCATTTCTGGAGCGTAATAATATAACAAGTTATAATGACTAGGATTCTGGAGAAGGGTCATTGATCCAGGGATTTATTCCGATTGCCAGATTGGAGTTGGGAAGGAATTTTCCCCCTGAAATGAGGACAATTGGCTCCTGCCTCATTGAGGTTTTTTGCCTTCCTCTGGATCAACACTTTAGCAAAATAGACTGAACTGGATTGACTTCTTGTCTTTTTTCGGCCTTACAAACTATGTAACTATGTAAAAGGGGCTTTCTCACCATGCTGTTTCACAGAACCACAGTCAGCTTCAGACTTGCACGTCCTGTTCAGGCTGTGGGTGGTTCAATAGCAGCGCTGCTATTCCTAGCAGATTCTATTAGAGTGACATGAGTGCAGTGTACAATGCTACATAGCTCTAAGGCTTAATACTTGTCATGGACTTAAGTAAACAACGCTTCTGCGCTAGAGATAAGACAGCAGTTAGTGACTCACTATAGTTGGACTGACTGACTGACTGGCAGCTTGGACCAATGAGAGAGCGCAGAGAGGTGGTTGGAAATTTGTGTACACTAGCAGTACATAAAATCTTCTTTATCTCCTCAACAAAGCAAAATCAATACTGAAATATATTTGGTAATAGTCTTTGTTTAACTTTCCCTACATGGTAACAGCCAATCATTGTGGTGAGCAAACCCATTTAAATGGATTGTATAATATTATAAAACATAGCCAGCACCACACCTGTCAACAGGTGGTATAAGATACTGCTTCAATGGAGCTTAGTTGCAATACCAGGCACATCCTATAGAAAAGTGTGGCACTGTTTTTTTGAAAGAAAAAAAAACAGCCAGACCCCCTTATGATATCCTAAACTTTGACACACCTGTCATCCACTCCTGTCATATAATGGGGTTTGGTAAAGGGGTGGAGGTTACTCTGAATTGCAGGCAAAGCATTGAAGGGGGTATACCTCCTTGGCAGCTAGATGAAAGTCTAAAGGTGGCCATACGCCTCCAATAGTTATAGCTCCCCATATACATGAACAGGCACGCTGGACTTAACTGAATGTGCATGCCAATGGGAACCATGAAATTGGCCTCTTAGACACATCTGGCAGCTGCTTATCTCCTTTTACTTCATTTAGTCTTTTTCTAAGAACAAACTAATTGCCCAATCAGCAAACCCCAAAAGCATGGACAAAACTGTGCATGTGTGTATGGACACCTTAAGGAGTCCCTGACTCTTTTTACAAAAAGTGTTCACAAGATCAAATTTTGCAACGTATTCCTACCCCTTGAATGGTTCCCCATTTTGAAATGTTACAGCCACAAACAAATGTATTTTATTGATATTTTATGTGATAGAACACAAAATAGCAAGTATTTGTAAAGTGTAGAGAAAATTATATGTGCTTTTCCAAATTTTTGCAAATTAAAAAACTGAAGAGTGTCATGCATATGTATTCAGCCCCTGAGTCAATATTTTGTAGGACCACCTTTAGATACAATGACAGCTGCGGTCTGTTGAGGGGATGTCTCTACCAACTTTGCACATCTAGAGGCTGGAATTTTCACCTATTCTGCTTTGTAAAATAGCTCTAGCTCAGTCAGTTTGGTTGGTAAAAGTTTGTGAACAGCAATTTACAAGTCCTGCCACAGATTCTCAATGGAGTTTAGGTCTGGATTTTGACAAGAATATTTAATTCTAGCTTTGACCGTTGTCCTGCTGTAAACCTATGCCTAAGTCTAAAGTTTTTTGTAGCCTATAACAGGTTTTTCTCCAGGATTATCCTGTATTTAGCTCCATCCATCTTCCAATCAACTCTGAATTGCTTCTCAGTCCCTGTTAAAGCAGAGCCTCCCCCCAGCATGACGCTGCCACCACCATGCTTCACGGTGGAGATGGTGTCTTCAGGGTGATGTGCAATGGTGGCTTTCCTCCACACATAGGTCACATGTATGAAAACGGTTTAGGTCTAAAACTCACATTTTTGCCCATAGGTTACTATGGGCAAAAAAGTGAGTTTTAGACCTAAACAGTTTTCATACATGTGGCCCATAGTGTTTGACATTTAGGGCAAAAAGATCAGTTTTGTTTTCACCTCCTTCCACATGCTTGTCATGTCTTCTACATAGCAAATTGCAAGCGGAATTCTTATGGCTTTCAAAAAGTGCTTTCTTCTTACCACTCTTCCAAAAAAGAGAGATCTGTGGAGTACACGACTAATAGTTGTCCTGTGGACAGATTCTCCCACCTGAGCTGTGGACATCTGCAGCTCCTCCAGAGTGACCCTGGGCTTCTTGGCTCCTCCTTTAATTAGTGCTCTCCTTGTTTGGGTTGTCAGTTTAGGTGGACGTCCATGACTTAGTAGGTTAGCAGTTGTGCCGTACTCCTTCCATTTACGGATGATGGATTAAACAGTGATCAAGGAGTTGTTCAGAGCTTGGGCTGTTTTTTTTAAACCTAACCCTGCAATACACTTTGCCACAACTTTCCCCCTGAGCGGTCTGGTGTGCTTTTCATGATGTTGATTGTTCACCAATGTTCTATAACAAATCTTATTTTGCCAAAAATGTGGAAAAGCACATATCATTTTCTTTACTTGCAACTTTGTGCTGCTCTATCACATAAAATATCAATAAAATACATTTAAGTTTGTGACTGTAATGTTTAAAAATGAGGAACAGTTCAAGAGGTAGGAATAATTTTCAGAACACGTATTTGATCCCTGAATTGCCAAATAAATTTAGGGGATCAATTTGAATTGGGATTTAAACAGTCCTCCTCATCATGCTGTTCACATTTTGACATCTTGAGACCAAGACAACACCATACCATTGACCAACAGTATTTCGCTACTGAGGCTTGAAGAAGAAAGCTCTCAAACAGAATTGGCCACTGATCTTAGAGTGTCATCAGCAGGTTGCAACAGAGATACAGAGAGAATGGAGGGGTCACAGAAAGGCAAAGAAGTGGACATCCTTAGGGTACATCATACACTGATGACCGGACAATGCCCTGTGGAACCGGATGATGAAGGCCACACAACTCCAAGCACGTTTAAGGGAGGTGAGAGGCAACCTAGTGTCACGTCAGACCATTCGTAACTGTTTTCATCAGCGTGGTCTGCGTGCTAGACGACCTACAAGGTACCTGACCACACCACCAGGCACTGGCATCATTGTTATGCATAGGCCAGGGAACATCTACGCTGGACGAGGAACCAGTGGTCTTTAGTGCGGTTCAGTGTTGAAAGTTGATTAACTCTGAGCAGAAGTAATGGCTGCCAACAACCAGGTCCGGTACCCTTGCTGGTCATATAGTACGCAGACCAGGCTGATGTAAATGGTTACAAATGGTCTGACGTGACACTTGGTTGCCTCTCACCTCCATTAAAGGGGTTGTATCATTTCATTAAATGGTCTTCATTGGATGTCATTAGCAAAGCTGTCTTGTTTTCACAGTCTGCCTTATCTTCGTTTTGTGTAAACACTGTTCCCCAGTGTCGGTCGGATCCCACCTCCTTGCATTTCATTGGCTGCCGGCTCTACTAATTTACATTCTGTTCGGCCCCCAGTCGTATTCAGGGGAGCGTGCATTCCTGCCTCTCTCACTCTGAATAAGGGACCGGCAACAATTTCACTCTATACAGCCACCAGCTACTCAGTGACACTGCAGCTGCTTCTATAATCAGAAAACAGCAGAATTGTGTCTCAGTGCCTAATTCTCCTGCATGTAAGGGGCCGGCAACAATTTCCCTCTATACAGTTAGCAGCTCCTCATTGACACTGCAGCTGTTTCTACAATCAGAAAACAGCAGAATTGTGCCTCGGTGCCTTGTGTAAATATAGAAGGGAGACGGATCTGTGCTCTGGATGAGTTCATAGAAGACTAGATTCAACTGTAACAAACCTCCAGCTGTGAGAGGAGAAGAGATCAGAGTTCATAGAAGGCTGTCTAGACTGAATGCAGGGCTGGAGTATTTAAACATACAGCTCTTACAAAATAAGACTGCATAGGGAGAGGACAGTGACATGTGGACTCAGAGAGGGGGGGGAACACACTGACTCAGGAGCGAGCATAAACAGTGAAGGGGGAGGATGTCATCCCCTTTCAGTTAAGACACACCCAGCTGGGAGGGGAAGATACACCCCTGGATATCAGGAACTGAGAGAATCAAGCTTCAAAAAAACAGCCGAACTGATGAAGCGATACATTCCCTTTAAACATGCCTGGAGTTGAGTGGCATTCATCATCCGGTTCCGCAAGGCATTGTTTACAATGAAGCAGTCATCAGTGTGTGATGGAGCCAAAGGATTATTTAAGTCTCACAATGGCGAAGTGCTGTTGATCAATTGTAAGGTGTTGTCTTGGTCTCAGGATGTCAAAATGTGAACAGCATGATGAGGAGGACTGTTTAAATCCCAATTCAAAATGATCCCCTAAATTTACTGGGCGATTAATTTAAAGAAAAAAAAAAAAAGTCAAGAAATTTTATGTGCATCCTGAAATTTCAACCAAGAGCCTAATATCCCTAACCTTTTGTGACTAGTGTGTATATAGAAGGGGAAGAAACCCAACATGGACCGCACATCCCCATGTGATATACTGATATTCTGCCATCTTTTTGTGGTTGGTACTGTGTTGCGGCCATTGTTGTTGTGATGCTTTGCCTGTAGGGTGGCGAGACCCTGAGCAGCGGGGGTGCTGTTGAGCTGCTAGGTTGCTCACCCTGCAGGTGTTGCTGTGATTGCAGTGGTACTATGTCTGTAAGTAGTAGGGACCCCCATAAAGGAGGTTGCTGTGAAGTGACCTCACACAGTTTGATAAAGGTATTTACCAAGAACCTCATGCTGATTTTTGTGAATGTTGCTAGACAGCGGCAGGGCAGATCAATATATCGCATGTAGGTGTGTGGTCCAGATCTTTATTGGGTCCAATGTTCACATGTTCTAAGCTCTTGCCAAGATTGAGAAGGAGACAAAACTAAAGTGGAATTGTATTCTTCTACAATACGACACAGAGCAGGATCAGGAATGAGCAAGAGGACGTCATGTTTATTAATGTCGTGTATACCTAATGTGACTTTCCAGAAAGCCCGGGGCCACAGGCCATTTTTCTTCTGGAGTCATCTCCTAGTGGCCTGTCTTTCTTTACAGCAGTGAGGCCCTCAGAAGTCTGAAAACATTCATACTTTATAAACAGCCTGTAGGTTTCTGCACTAATGCTAACCGCAAGGAGGAGACCCTCTCCTCTGCCAAACACCGCTCTGCTGGAGGATCCTTACATGGCCATATAGAAAGGGGACACAACAACCTAAGAACCAAAACAGCTCCAGGGAAGAAGATTTAACATGTTACTACACAGCTCGGGCTAAGACACCCGTGAAGCTCATCCGGCCTTATAGTGCAAGCTCTAAGTTTACCTGGTTAGAAACAATGGAGGTTTGTAGTCAGGACAAATGAAGTTGTATATCCTGCAAAACCAATTGGATATCCTCCTAGTCTGGATTAGTCAAGAAAAGCTATTGTTTTATAGGTTGCTGCAGATCGGGAGAGTTGTGTAACCTATGGTTTCCATGGTACTGAAGACTACGAGTCCCAGTATATTTGACCACACTTCCTTATTTCCTTAAAGGGGTTGTCTCACTACAAGGATTGCTGCTTTTTATGGTAAAGATCTTGCAAAAACAAGTCACTTTGCAATATATGTCCATTAACAGTATCCTACCTATTCGCAGATATCCCCTCTTGTATGGGCTGCATCAGCTCCTCAGGTTGCTATAGCTACAGACCTGTTCAGTCTCTCCTGATAGGCTGTCAGCACTGTTGCTATAGCACAGACCTGGTCTTTACGCAGCCTAGTGGAAGCCAGTAACACGCCCTGAATTCAAAGTGACCAAGGAAACAGGACTGAGGAAGGGTGATCATTAAGAACAACTTTAAGTTCTAAACATTTAAACTCCCTACTCCCCACATGCACTAAAATAAAGTTTATTTACCAGAGGTGAGAACTGTCATCAAAGAAATTACATACTCAACAAGTCTTACATATAATTGGACTTTAGTGAATTGAGTCAAAAAGTCGACGTTCGGCGGCGCCTTTATCAAGAGCATCTATAATAAGAAAAAAATATGGAACCGGAGAGATAAGTAGTACTGAAAAAAATAGTAGGATAGTAGAAACTAAAGCAAGATACACATGAAGGGACGAGGGAGAATAATTCAAGTAGGAGAGGAGTAATTACGGATGGAATAGATGTCTTACAAGAATATAAAATGATGTGTCGCATGTTGTATAGCTACAGACCTGGCTTACTGCAGCTAGGGAAGCAGTAACACGCCTGAATCAAATAAACCAAGAAAACAGGACGTGGATGATTCAATGAAGAGACAACTCTTTAAAGGTTCTAAACTTTAACTCTACTTCCCCTCACTGCACTAAAATAACAAGTATTTAAAGGGGTTTTGCCACGATGTAATGTTGACGTGGGATCCTCCAAAATGGGTATCTAATCACTTTTCTAAATATATGTAATTACAAAACGTGAAGCCTCAGAGCTACAGCATTGGTCCGTCCCCCTTAGTTTCCTGACAGTTTACATTAGACACGACTAGGACACCGACAGGAGCTGATCTGGCCACGCTTGGAGGGACTGGGGAGAAAAGTGCAATGTATGAGGCTGTCTGCTGTATAGAGAATCTGCTGGTTGTAATGTAATTATTTGAGTGAACATTGCAGATGCTCCCAGCTTCCTCGCTCTCTGCTCCCCCCTTTTCCTCTCCCCCCTATGACACTGCATGCTGAGTTTATCTTCTCTCCTGAGCAGATAAGAGGTAAGGAACTCACTTCTTGGCAAAACCCCTTTAACTCCCTCCTTGCCCCTGTTCCAGCACCACTGAGGGGCTGGTGTCCTATGCTGACCCTTCACCATTGACACCATGTTCATTGCTTACATGACTATGAGCCAATCACTGGAAGAGGCAGATACAAGTACATTATATTTTGGCCAGTGGGAGGGCTGTAGAAAAGTTTGCTGAAAATCATTTCAGTTAGGATGTTACTGTGCTAGGTGCTGCAGGAACTGCTTCCTTTTAATTTATGAAGTCTCAGGGGTTGGACCCCTACCAATTATACATTGATAGCCTATGCTAAAAAGAAGTCATTAAAGGGGTTGTCTCACTACAAAGATTAGCTTTCACCATGGCCGGCAAATGAGGACTTTTTCCAAATATATTACTTTGTTTATTTTGCTTTGTTGAGGAGATAAGAGATTTATTCTGCTCTGAGTGGACACAGGTTTCTCTGGTCACCATCCTGCTCTCCCCTGTTCCCTCTGCTCTTTGTCTTATCTAATACCAGAGAGAGACTTCACCACAGGTCGGCACGCAGGACTGCTGACAGCTTGAAGCAGTGTGTGTTATCACACGCTTTTCCAAGGGGGCGTATTGGTCTCAGATCCCCTCAAACGTTGCGAGATGAGCACCACTCCGATGAGTATTTCTATGTAATACTGATCATATGCCTTTGCTGTGAACTTTAAGAATGCGAGATCTAGAGTTAGAATGCTGTATATCTGCTGCTAATGGAAAAATGTGTTTATATGCATGAACGAATCACTTTAACCCATGCATTGAAAAATCTGTGATTGGACTAAAGTTGTTTACTGGTCTAAGAAGTGGGCTTTGTGCTATCGAATGTATTAACTGTTTGAAATTGAATACAAATCTATATTTTATAAAAAACAGAAGAGAACGTCTAATCTTTTTTAGTGATGGCATTTTGCGATATAGAAATCATTAATTGGTTTGACAGTGGGGTTATAATGTCAAAAAGTGCCTCAACCTAATATAATGTGTTATCACTAACAAACAAAGGACACTAATTACTTTTGTTTATTTTGAGCTATGAAGCTCTCTGGAGTATAGATAAGATCTACTGCTCTCATGTCAGTGCAATTAGAAGAGCTGTGAATACGGAATGGATATGCTAATCACTGCTGTAGAACCACTCACAGCCTGACCAGGAAGAGACCGGATGCATGAATCTGAAGCTACTTTTGGCTCTGTAAAACAAACTTTTCAAATCCCAATGAAACCTTTCCTTTTATTGGAAATCTCCGGCACGACAATCTAAGCAACAACCCATTGATCTTATCAGAAACTGGCATTGTATTTTCTGTGACAGAAATCAATCTGGCAGATTTTAGAGAATTTCCATAGATGTGAGCTCGTGGCTTTTCTTTTTAATTATTTCTAGATTGCAGATACACAGGTAATGTGACTGGTCCAATCAGCAACCAATGTTGAAGCCATAACGGCTTCTGTAGCCACAACGTGACCAACTCCCAATGACGGAACATTCACTGGTTGCGATTCTAGGTCACTGGTTCTTACCCATACAAGTGAGGTAGGCAACGACCAGCCCAAAACTGTCATTCAACTTAAATGACTAATACTACAATGTAGAGATTGCTTTACATATACTATGCAGGACTTTTTTAGTTGTGATTTTGACAAATAGTAAGGATACACCTTGGCAGGTGATCTGGGTCCTATCCATAGAAGCAGGTTGCAGTCTGAGGATACGGTCACCGTGCAAAAAGGGGTTTGAATTTAGCTTGAATGCTTAACCTCTCCTTCCTGTACAAGGGCCTTCATACCCTGTTTCCCCGGAAATAAGACAGTGACTTATATTAATTTTTGCTCCTAAAGACGAGCTAAGACTTAGTTTTAGGGGATTTTTTTTTTTATATGAACAATTATTAACATTTATTTTTGTACAAAACATATACCTGTATTTATATAGTGTTGTGATTTCATCAATAACATCAGCATAAGCATCCAAAATCTTAATTGCATCAAAAAAATGCACTATGCCTTATTTTCGGGGGTGTTTTACTTTCGGGGAAACGGGGTATCATTCCAACTATTTAGGCAGCTCTCTAGAAGTTTATTTCAGTGACAAGTTTTTCCGTCAGCCTTCACGATATCCGTTTCTAAACTGAACCCAACTCACTCTGCAGTGATTACTTTCGCATGCTAAGCAGAGAACATCTTGACCTCCCCCTTTGCGATGCGCATGAAGCCTTTGACAAAAGGGTCAGATGCTATTTTTAACAGCTGCTAAAAAACAAAGAAAAAAAAAAACGCCTTTCCATTTGCTGTGCTGCTTTCCAACATCTGTTAAATCTCTTCCTCTCACAGAGGTCCCGGCTAATTGGCAGCCTGTCAGAGCGCGCTGCCATGTGCTTGCATATGTGGGCTCCCAACAAAAAAAACAACACACACACACAACAAAAACAGAAAACCCCACAACAAACACAAAGCGGCAGCATCCAGAAGCTGGGAGAAGGCTGGGGCGTGAATGCTTTGTGCTTTGTTCTGGAGGGAGGGTGGATGACAAAGCCAGCTCCCAGGTCTTCATATAAGGGCAGAGGCGGAAATAAATCCATGTGCCCGCAGCTGCACATGGGGGACACTGTAGAAATACCCACTATGCTACATAAACCTCACCAAGTAGCTGGTAGAGGTAAATGTGCAACTAGAAGAAATTCTGCTTATTAGCACCTGTATATCCTAGATAGAAATAAATGCACTAAATAATAACTACTCTGCTGTACACAAGGCCGTCTTACAGTACTATGGGCTCCAAAGTGGTGCACTGGGCAACACTGCCAACACAACCACTCAGGACACGGTGGACTTGGAGAAGACAGGTCCACAGCTGCTCAGAACCGCTCCATCATGATTTTTATTACTATTATTTATTTTAGAACGCCCTTAGTTCCATGACGCTGTACGTTCAAGGTGGTTACATAAATAACATTGGTCAAACAAGTACAAGGTGACTATAAGTAACTAACAACTGGTACAGAGGGAGAGAGGGCCCTGCCCATGAGGGCTTACCAGTCTATAAGGAAGGGGAAAAGACATGAGGTGAGGGGCAGACGTGTTTGTGGGGTGGAGTAGTGCAACACTGTTAATGTTGGTCATAGGCACTTCTGAAGAGATGGGTTTCAGGTTACCTTTGAGGCTAGTGAGAGTGGGGGAGAGTCTGAGGTGTTGAGGCAGTGAGTTTCAGAGTGTGGGGGAAGCATGAGAGAAGTCTTGGAGACGGTTGTGTGAGGAGCTGATAAGAGGAGAGCCACTACACACAACCAGATATGACAATAATGACAACTACCAAGTCTGGGTGTTGCACTTACTTACCCAATGTGTGCCACAGCTTTACAACAGATCATCTGTGGGGTAGAAGATAGGCCCTGCTGCAAGTGTAAAGATGAGCCTACAACTTGCCACCAGCGACAGTGAAAGGAAAAGTGAAACAGAGCTGCGAGCCCATCGGGGTTTACACCAGCTACTCAAAGAGCCCTTATGCTCATGGGACCCCACGGCAGTTGCCCAGTGTGCCCAATCACTAAGATGGCCCTGACTAAAAATACTAAAGAACTTCCCCTCCACTCTAGCCCACCTGCTCCACTCACACCCAGAACACTTTCTGCAAGCAGTGCTCGGCTCCAAGACGCCAAACTGTTCCACAACTACCAAAGTTGATGCATGCATAAAGTCAGACGATAATCATGCAACAGCAAACTTTGTAATCATAGAGCTTAACAGTGTTAAAAGCAAAGTAGTCCATCTACAAAGTGATTTTTCATTGTGCCAAGCAGCACCCACAGTGCCAAATGGCGCCCAGGGGCTTCCATTCTTTTCTCAAAGCTAGCCAGCTAAACAGGAACCTGTTAGGTGGTCTACGTTAATCTAACTGAGAGCAGGATGTGATAGAGGAGAGAAGCGGAGCTCTGTAATATATAGGGTTATATGACAGAAGGAGAGAAGAAGAGCTCTGTGATATATAGGATTATATGACAGAAGGAGAGTAGCTGAGCTCTGTGATATATAGGGTTATATGATAGAGGAGAGAAGCTGAGCTCTGTGATACATAGGGTTATATGATAGAGGAGAGAAGCTGAGCTCTGTGATATATAGGGTTATATGAGAGAGGAGAGAAGCTGAGCTCTTGTATATAGGGTTATATGATAGGGGAGAGAAGCTGAGCTCTGTGATATATAGGGTTATATGATAGAGGAGAGAAGCTGAGCTCTGTGATATATAGGTTATAGATAGAGGAGATGAAGCTGAGTTCTGTGATATATAGGGTTATATGATAGAGGAGAGAAGCTGAGCTCTGTGTATATATATATATATATATATATATATATATATGTTACAGAGCTCAGCTTCTATCTCTTTTTATCACATCCAGCTCTCAGATAGGGCAGCATAAACCACCTGACAAGTCCCTTTTGAATAGTGCTAAACAGTGTCGGAAGTGCAATATAGTGCTCAGTAGTGCCCACCACCACTGCCCAGAGTGGGCCATACAATGTCCAGATAAACAGTGCTCCCACAGTTATAAAGACACTAGTCCTACTGACAATTAACATTCTTGTCCAGTTACCGCGTTTCTGGAAGCAGCTGGTAAAAGTAGTAATGTGTCACTGACGAGTTTTACTAGACCGAGCCATATGTGCTCATCGGTTGAGTCCTTCTGAGATTTTGGTGGGACAGGGGAGGAGAGACTGTGATGAGTCAAAGTAACTGCCAGCATAGCGGAGTACTGAATACATAGAGCCACAGTAAGCCATATGTTTGTATGAGTAATTTAATAGCACTGATGGGCTATTCAGGATAAAATTACTTTTCTACCACCAGCCCACCAGGGTCAATCACCAATGAAATGCAGATGGGTTCTAGTAAGTTTATGTTGCATGATGATTTTACGCACACTTTCTGCTGTGAAACAATGCACTGATCTGATCTTTCAATGATACAAGAACCATATTATATGGTGTTATCTGCTGTACGGGATGACAGAGCCAAGATAATCCATAGCTGAAGATACGAAGGTGAATAAGAGAATAAGTGAATGTGTGTGCAGCACCATACTAATGCCCCCTGGCTACACACACCAGCACACCAGAGGGAATCCTCTGTGTCGTACCTGTTGGTGCTGGCCTTTCGTGATAAGGTTCCACTTGGTGAAGCGGGTGGGGTCTGATAAATGAAGTTGTAATCCGAGTTCTTCAGATCATGTATCACCTGGGTAGGAAAATGAAAGGGTTCTGAGTCACTGCTCTATGTTTGGTCAGGTTGAAGCTTAGCAGTCGCATTGTCAGTGCTTCCATAAAAAAGTATATTGATGGCACACAACAGAATGTTAACAGGATAAGACTCATTCGAAGGGGGTATCCAGCTTAGATATTACTATCCTATACTCTGTTAGGAGGCGTATGGGGGCGCCACTGTTCAGGATCCTCATCCCAGGTCCAGACTGGAGAGTGGTTACAAAGAGTGTCTCATGCTCTGGAGCACCTGTCCAGCGTCACACTGATTTGGGTGGACAACGTCTAATATGCTGTTTATTTCTCTTTTTGTGGCGTTGCAAGAAAATTGAACACTTAATACCAGGTTATACAATTGATCATTGTAGGTCTCAAACAGAGAACACTTTTTGTCCCATTGACAACGCCTTTAAATAGTAACGCGAGACAATGTGCGCGCTAAAACAATAAGCAATCATTTGCGGACAAAGAAAGAACATGCATATTACTTCCTGTGGCTTCTTATTTGTGCCAGTTACCATGTTGTGTATTCAATATAAGGGTATGTTCACATGGAATATTTTGAAGTGTAAATTTACGCTTCAAAATATGTTCCCAAATCGGCTTCAAAAAACGCCTGATTAAAGCCGTTTTTTGAAGTGTATTTTACAGCATTTATGCCCCACTAATGTTTTTATGGGGCTTTTGCTTACGTAAACGCGTAAAGAATTGTCAAATAAATGCCGCAACTACGCTTGTAAAATACAGTGGGGGGAAAAAAAGTATTTGGTCAGTCACCAATTGTGCACATTCTCCCACTTAAAAGATGAGAGAGGCCTGTTATTGACATCATAGGTAGACCTCAACTATGAGAGACAAAATGAGAAAACAAATCCAGAAAATCACATTGTCTGATTTGGGAAGAATTTTATTTGCAAATTATGGTGGAAAATAAGTATTTGGTCACCTATAAACAAACAAGATTTCTGGCTCTCACAGACCTGTAACAACTTCTTTAAGAGGCTCTTTATCCTCCACTCATTACCTGTAGTAATGGCTCCTGTTTGAACTTGTTATCAGTATAAGACACCTGACCACAACCTCAGTCACACTCCAAACTCCACTATGGTGAAGACTGAAGAGCTGTCGAAGGACACCAGAAGCAAAATTGTAGCCCTGCACCAGGCTGGGAAGACTGAATCTGCTATAGGCAAGCAGCTTGGTGGGAAAAAATCAACTGTGGGAGCAATAATTAGAAAATGGAAGACATACAAGACCACTGATAATCTCCCTCGATCTGGGGCTCCACGCAAGATCTCACCCCGTGGGGTCAAAATGATCACAAAAATAGTGAGCAAAAATCCCAGAACCACACGGGGGACCTAGTGAATGACCTGCAGAGAGCTGGGACCAAAGTAACAAAGGCTATCATCAGTAACACACTACACCACCAGGGACTCAGATCCTGCAGTGCCAAACATGTCCCCCTGCTTAAACGGGTTTTGCCATGATGTAATGTTGACGTGTGATCCTCCAAAATGGGTATTTAATCACTGTTCTAAATATATGCGATTATAAAAAGTGAAGCCTGTGAGAGCTACAGCCTTCCTTACATGCCCTTAGTTACCTGACAGTCTACATTAGACACAACTAGGAGCTGATCTGGCCTGGCTTGTGCTTTCTGCACTTCTTATCTGATGACAGGGAACATGAAGGAGCTAGCAATTGACTGTGGAGAAATATCCTGTCTTTTGTTTAGAGAATCCACTGGTTCTAATGTAATTATTTGTGTAAACATTGTAGACACTCCCTGGCACTGCTTGTCTGCTCAGAGCCCCACCCTCTCTCCCCCGTGACTCAGCATGCTGAGTTAATTTTGTCTCCTGATCAGATAACAGGTAAGGAACTGATTTCTTGGCAAAACCCATTTAAGCCAGTACATGTCCAGGTCCATCTGAAGTTTGCTAGAGAGCATTTGGATGATCTAGAAGAGTATTGGGAGAATGTCATACGGTCAGACGCAACCAAAGTAAAATTGTTTGGTAGAAACACAACTCGTGACGTTTGGAGGAGAGAGAATGCTGAGTTGCATCCTAAGAACACCATACCTACTGTGAAGCATGGGGGTGGCAGCATCATGCTTTGGGGCTGTTTCTCTGCAAAGGGACCAGGATGACTGATCCGTGTACATGAAAGAATATGGGGCCATGTATTGTAAGATTTTGAGTGCAAACCTCCTTCCTTCAGCAAGGGCATTGAAGATGAAATGTGGCTGAGTCTTTCAGCATGACAATGATCCCAAGCACACCACCAGGGCAACGAAGGAGTGGCTTCATAAGAATCATTTCAAGGTCCCGGAGTGGCCTAGCCAGTCTCCAGATCTCAAGCCCGTAGAAAACCTTTGGAGGGAGTTGAAAGTCCATGTTGCCCAGCGACAGCCCCAAAACATCACTGCTCTAGAGGAGATCTGCATGAAGGGATGGGCCAACATACCAGCAACAGTGTGTGCCAAGACTTCCAGAAAACATTTGGCCTCTGTCATTGCCAAAAAAAGGATATATAACAAAGTATTGAGATGAACTTTGGTTATTGACCAAATACTTATTTTTCACCATAATTTGCAAATAAATTCTTTCCAAATCAGACAATGTGATTTTCTGGATTTGTCTCTCATAGTTGAGGTCTACCTAGGATGTCAATTACAGGCCTCTCTTATCTTTTTAAGTGGGAGAACTTGCACAATTGGTGGCTGGCTAATACTTTTCCCCCCACTGTACGTGTTGTGTGACTGATGGCTCGTATTTTACATGGGAAGTAATGAAAATTGCTCTGAACATTGTAGCATATTTTACCCCAAATTATATGTCAAAATACGCTGTGTGAACATACCCTAAGGCAGGGTTCACACAGCTTATTCACAGTGTAATTGTGGGACGTATTTCGCCCGCAATTACGCCGTGTGCTCGGGGGCGGGGGAGCTGGCAGCACGCTGTCCCCACCTTCATTATTCATGGCGCGTATACGCCGTGTATAATTAACATGTCACTTATCTCCCCCCGCGGCGTATTGTGCGAGCGGGGAGGAGAGACGGAATCCATAGTTCTCTATGAGAACTGTGCATTACCGTAATGACTGGGACGTATTTTGCCCATATTTGAGTGCAGTACGGTGCGAATTATGGGCTGAAATACGTCCCAGTCATTGCCGTGTGAACATAGCCTAACACATCAGGTGCAACGTAACAGATACAACATAGCACACCGGATCTGTAAGCATACTGGCTAACAAGCAACCACTGGAATATAACACAGCGGTAAACGGAAACCTCCACAAAGATATAGATTTCCTTTAAACGTATGGACCATTTGCAAACGGGGAGTGAGCAACAGGATATAACCCACATTCAACTAGTGGAAACAATACATTAAAGGGATAAAGGGTCACAATCTGATTAAACAAGGAGCCTCTGGGTAATATAATGTGGTGTGTAGCTGCATGTACATAAGCCTATGGTGACATGATCATCCTAAAAAGCTGCTGAAACTTTGACTCTTTCCGTATGACCCCCTCTGTTGCAGAATTGGAGATGCATGCTACAAGTATTAAATATGAGGCTGGTGTCCTGTGAAATGTCTGCAGATAACAATGTGCACACAGCTAGGAAACAGGTCAGAGGAAGGAACTAGGAGTGAGTTCATAGGCTGATAATACAAAGGACTCTTGCAAGCCAGCTTTGCTCTTATTCCCTGAACACTACGGGTATATCTGCAGTGATAGACTCCCAATTCCTGCTATGAATGAATGTGGCCAGTCATGATTAGAGTTCTCGGGAGACAAGCACACAAGGGATACTTCATTCAGAAAGTCTACTTCAATGAAGACTTCTTCTTTTATCAGGTATTCCGCCTGGCACTGCCAGACATGGGTAATGGGCATTTTCAATGGAGGCACTATTCTTGGTCAATACCTTCAATAAACCTAGGAGTTACGCTCTATAGTCACCATCAAAAACTTACTTTTGGAGCCATTTTCAAATATACTTGCATTAGAAAAGTCAACATTGAACTGGGAGTTAAACCATCGCTCGCTGACTTTGAGAACTTAAAATTTAGGGCACTCTGTAGCTGAAGCTCCATTTGCAGACCACAGATTTCCATAAACTGCATCAAGTAGTTGCAAAATTTCGTAGAATTTTTGGAAACTATGTTGATTTGCTGCCCACACTGCCACTAATCAGCAAACAAAAAGTATACATCTGTTCTTTGCAGCCCTGCATCTGGTACGGAGATTAAAACCCATTCAAATGAAAGAGGCCTTACAAAATTGGGTTGGCACAGCTCAATATTGCAGTGATGGTGCCATGCTCTCCAGTGGGTGCTGATAATTTATTTCTGCTGACGTTACCAAAGGTTTGTCCTTCTCACATCCAACATTAATGGCTGATCATAAGGATAGGCCATTAATGTTCGTTCTAGAAACATTTCCAGTTGTAATGCCTGTGATGCCAGTAAAGGGAACTGCAGTTTGCTTCTCCTGAACTTAAATTTGTAACCACAAGCAGCAGAATTTATTAAACCACAGGGAATAGACAGTGCAACAGTGATAAGTGCAGCAAGCCTAAGGGTATGTTCACATGGCCGATTTGGACGCTGAATTTTCAGTGTCCAAACCTCGTCTGAAAAGCATCTCAAAAGCGCCTTTTCAGATCAGGTTTTCCAACACTGTTTTCTTTCTGAATCACCCATACAAATTAATAACCAGGGCAAAAAAAGTGCTGAAAATGGCGTCTAAAAACACGCCGAGGTTATGAAGCTCTCCATTGATTCCTATGGGGATATTCAGCGTTGAAAAAGCTTCAAGAATTGACATGACACTTCTTTTTCAGCGGCCAAAACCGTGTCCAAAGAAGCGCCTAAAACACGCATAAAAACCTTGTTGTGTGTGATTTACAACGCTGTTTACATAGGAATCAATGAAAACGATATAGATGCGTTTTGGAGGCCTTTTTGATGCTGTTTTGGGCGAGGAAACGCTCAGAAGACAGTGACAAAAAACAGCGTCAAAATCAGCCGTGTGAACAGAACCCTAAAACATACTACCCACTCAATATGCTACAATAGCATGGAACTGCTATGCCCAGCTATCGGATCACGTTATCAGAATAAACGATACCTGCTCGCTCAAGGGGGGCAGTTTATTCGGTTCTGCAGTCAAATTTGTCAGATCTTCCAGGATGGTCTGTAAGTGAGTTATTTCTCCCAGCATGCCAATCTCCTCATCCTATAAAGAAAAAAAAAAAAAAAAAAAAGAATGACCATATTAACCAAGCATGCCATTTTCTCCCATTCACGACCAGACATTTTTCCGTTTTGGGTCATTGTGTCGGGGCTACAAGCTATGGTTTGAACATTATATATTTTATTAATTTTTATTTTCATACTGTGCCCTTTGTAAGCTTATGAGACACCTTTGGGGACAAGTATAACATTACACTATTATTTTTTTTAGTGTAACTAGGACTGACATATTAGCTCCAGTTACACGGGGAATACAGTCACTTAATGAAGAGTTGTCTAGGAATATGAAGACATGGTAGCTCCTACAGCTGCATGGCAATCACATAGTTGCTGGACAAAAGCCCCTGTCTGAACCTTACAAATGACATTATTTGCCATGTCAATAGCATCACAGTCCCATTTCCCCTGTACGATAGGATTGTATCACGGTCTGACATACAGATCAGAACCCAGTTTTTTTCCCCCCAATCCCAGAAACAGCATTTGTCTATGGGTTATGTCTGGTATGGAAATTCAGCCCAATTCACTATGACAGTGCTGCCTGTAATACCATGACCACACTTGCTCAACTGCAATGGTTTGTAGTGGCCTTCCTTACCCATGTTTCCCTGACCTCTGCATGGACTTCATGCCACATCATCAAAAGTGTTTGGGGAATTCAGGCAGTCCCCAACTTACATCTGTCCCCTAGTTACAAACAGAGACTTATGAGGCATACTGGCACTTGTAGTTCCATGTTCCACAGCAGATAGTAGTTATGGAACGACAAGTTCCAGCATGCCACAGCAGAACATGAGGTGAAATCTTCTTAACAGGGGCACAGGCAGCAAAACCAATGTACAAACCCTTCCCTGCACTATCCGAAAGTAATAAAAACCTGGAGTTAAATTTAATAAACATACAAATTCAACTTAAAGGGGTTTTGCCAAGAATTTACTTCCTTACCTCTTAATCTGCTCAGAAGAGAATATAAACAAAGTAGAAACCTCACAGGGGGATAAAGAGAGGGGGGCTGAGAACACAGGCAGGAAGCAGGGAGCATGTGCAATGTTCACTGAAAAAATTACAGTGGATTCTATATACAAAAGACACAGGGCTGATTCACTGCTTTTTCTCCACACTCCCTTGCCAGCTCCTTCATGTTCCCTGTCATCAGATAAGAAGTGCAGACAACGTAAGCGCGACCAGATCAGCTCCTGTCAGCTGCTGGTCGTGTCTAATGTAAACTTTTAAGTATCTAAGGGCATTTAAGGAAGGCTGTAGCTCTCAGAGGCTTCACTTTTTGCAGTCACATATATTTAGAAAAGTGATTAAATACCTATTTTGGAGGATCCCACGTCAACATTACATCGTGGCAAAACCCCTTTCAGAACAAACCTACAGTCCCATTCCTGTTCACAACCCGGGGACTGCCTGTATCTGCTACAGCGGCACGCAGATATTACCTGGATTATAGTGAGAGTCTCCCATTTTGCTGCTTCCAAAAGCATGGTTAAAGGAAACAAGCAGGACGCTGCAAAAGCGGTCCCCAATCTATTGTTGTGAAACTACAACTCCGAACATGTCACACCAGGACTTACCAAGACAGGCTTCAGATACGACACAAATATACAGAAGCGCCCTCGTTCTTCCACTAACGCTCGATACACAGCCTTCTTCTCGGTTTCTTCAAGAAGCATGTATTTGTCATTGACGTCCTGCAGGACACTGTCCAGCTGCATACGAGCATCATCTTTGCCTATGGGAAAAACAGCAGATTGACCTTAAGGACATGACCTCAGCAGACACGGATCTGGTAGAGCCATGTGTTACCACTGAACATCTTATCTTTAGTTTACATGTTAGCATTGAGATGTCCAATAGTGTAACATATGGAGCAGTTACATTGATAATTAAGCAAAATCAGATTAAAAGATTTAAAGCAGTCTTAGACACTGTCCTGACATGTAGATTGGGCTAAACTCTGGACTGAGGACTGAAATATTCACTCAAAAAATAAATCCACCAAAAGTCTTTCAAAATAAAGTAATACTAAAAAAAAAATCCATTAAAATGGGGTCAGTGTGGGCAAAAAAATTAAAATAACAGACTCTTACCTAGCTGTCCCCATGATGCGGCTATGGAGCTCCACACTAATCCGCTTCTCTTCACTCCCGGATTCTTATCCCAACAGAGGCTCATGTTCTAGTGTAAGTGAATAGAGCGTGATCCTCTCCTCTGTGTCAGGACGAGAACCCGGAAGTAAAGAGGAGTGGGGGACAGCTGGGCAAGGATCATGGAATTTTTATTTTTCATCAACACGATTTTTTAACAGGGTGCAGAACCTTCATCAGCCTCCAGATGTCGCTGTAGATAGCAGCTTCTGACAACCATAGAGAACCTTCTAATGTAGTGAGGCTTTAGTGGAAAGAGTGATACAGTAGCTCCAGGCTGTAGTCTAATTATGTATGATCACATTAAGATGCAGTCATACCTATGCAGTAATCAAACAGCACACCTTCCTGGAACATTATGAACTATATATCACGTAATCTTGGATTAACACTTGGTGTTATTTTGTACAACCACAAATGTCAATTCGATCATGATGATCAGTAAAGGGATCTAGTGATCCATTCATTTGATGTGAAAATGATCTGTCCTACCAAAATGGAGTCCTGAGGCAGTACTGCTGTCGGAAGCCCACACCTGTCTAGCCAAAGGGCCTTGATCCACTCTGTAATTTCAGGGGGCTTGGTTATACGAGGCAGTCTTGTGGTGTGCTATCAATCACCATTATCTAGAATTATGGAAGAAAGCCCCGACACTAGCATGGAGTAGGATGACGCTTCTCTATAGCTGTATGAGCTTCACTTATAACTTTTTAAAACCCTTAAGAAATAAATCAGCAAATGCGGCTTGAGAATGTGAAGGAACAAATGGCTGGAATGACAGACTCCCTGCCTGACACAGCTGACACGCAGCAGCTGTGCAGTCATATGTTCTGCAGAGCGTTACTCACCCGTAAAAATACTCCGCAAGAGTCACACACAGCCCTGGACTCCTACACATGGTGGATTTCCAGCGGCATCAGAAGAGGGGAGACGCTTATAAGTGAATGTTCACACAGTATTTCGGGGCCTGGATTACACCCCGCAAATACAGTAATTTATAGCTCTCATTGAAAGCTATGATTACCTGCTGTCTTTCCTAGTGCACAATACGTGCCAGGGAAAATAACTGACATGTCACTTCTTCCTGGCGCTAATGTGGCGGGGAAAGTGAATGGGAGCCAGCCGTCCGCGCTTTAGAAGTGTGCGCTGGCCAGTGTGTACTTCTAACACACCCAGAGTATTCACAAATACCCCATGTGCACATACCCTGACACGAAACGCTGTATGGCTTTATACAGAAACTTACTGTGCCTCATTTACCAAAGCTGTCCAACAGCAAGACTGTCTATGTTGCCCATAGCAACCAATCAGAACTCCGCTTTCATTGTTCCAGAGCAGTTAAACTACTTCCTGTTGTCGCCATTTTGGTTTTGTTTAAGGGCCATCATTTTTTTTTTTCTACTTTTCCATCTACATAGACATAGGAGGGTTTGTTTTTTTTCCAGGACAAGATACCATTGACTGTACCATATATTCTACTGGGAAACCGAAAAAAAAAAATTCTAAGTGTGGTGGAAGATGAAAAAGAAACGCATTTTTGTTGGGTGTCAATTTTATGATAAGTTTAGTACAAATGACATGCTATCTGCATTGTGCAGGCCGGTATGATTTCAGGGATACCAAATTTTTAGCTTTTTGTTATGTTTTACTACTTTTAAAATAAAAAAACTTTCCAATTCTCTAATTTACACTGCCCTGCCATTTTTTTCCATCTATATGAGAGCTCAATTTTTGTGGGCTGTAATGTAGTTTTTATTGGTGAGATACATGTTACTTTTTGATGACCTAGAAAAATGCCATTTTACCGTGTTTTTTTCCCTATGGTGTTCACTCTACAAAATAAATAACGTTATACTTTAATAGACCAGACTTGTACAGATTCGATCGAGCTCTAATCATATATTATATGTATATATATATATATATATATATATATATATATATATATATATATATATATATATATATATATATATATATATATACACAACACATATATAATAATATAACTATATAACATATAAACAACATACATACATACATACACACGCACGCCTGCCTATCAATTTTTACTCCTCCTAGGGTACTTGAGCACTAGGCAGGAAAGCTGCTTGTATACTGTTCTACAATAACAATATATTGCAGAACAGAGTACAATTATGGCTCTCCTATGAGGGTGCTTTCACACAGCGCAGTTTTGGTGCAGTTTTAAATATGATCCAATTAAACTGCCTTTATTACCAGCAAGCTTCTTTCAGTTGTCTAAATTGTTCAGAAAGGTGTTTCAAGTAAGTAATGAATTACTGTGTTTGATGTCTTGTGGATACAAACACACTAATTGGTTATCCGCTTTCCAAAGAGTTTAGAGAAGTGCAAAAAGCTTGCTGGTAATAAAGGCAGTTCAATTGGAGCGCAGTTAAAACTGCACCAAAACTGCGCTGTGTGAAAGAACCCCTAACATTCCGTGTAAGGCAGGATGTAATAAGAGTAGAAAGGTGGCAGCTGTGGAGCTGTGTTCAATCTGCCCCTGGGAGCCAAGACAAATGACTAAGGGTGCTTTCACACGGTGCGTTTTTGGTGCGTTTTTTTGAATGCGTTTTTTGTGCAACAATGTATATCATTAATTGCTGTGCCTTCCTGCACAAAAAACGCATCCAAAAAACACACCAAAAACGCACCGTGTGAAAGCACCCTAATAGTCTCCCAAAAAAACGGGAATCTAGCAAAAGAACAAAGAGTGACTTTTAATCACTATATTTACTATTTTGCCATAAGCAAACTTAAACACTATCAGTTCTCAATCTATAAAGTACTAAAACGTAACTTTTATTATGTATAACACTTAATCTCTATACACACTATTTAAAAACCTGATTTCTAACCTCTCAATTTATCCCTTTCTAATTGTGAAGGAATAACTCCTTTTCTATCAAGTCTGGTGGAACACCACCTATTAACAGGGGAACCTTATATATACAGTGATTTACTAACTCCAATAAGGGATCCAAAACATCCTACTTGGGCAGTCATCCCTAATCTGATGGACATAAAACATATAAGGTTTACTTGTGAGACCCTCTGCAGCGGGTAACACTGTAGAAAGAGGTGAGAATTCACAAATGTCATGCCTGACCTCCCCAACATGTTTCACCAGCTAAATGGCTTCATCAGGGGATAGAGGTCCGGACTTGATAATAGAAAAGGAGTTATTCCTTCACAATTAGAAAGGGACACATTGAGAGGTTAGAAATCAGGTTTTTAAATAGTGTGCATCGAGGTTAAGTGTTATACATAATAAAAGTTACGTTTTAGTACTTTATAGATTGAGAACTGGCAAAATAGTAAATAAAGACAACTGACTGGCACCCCATGATCCTGCTGTAGGGGAAAGATTGGGGACTGGAACAGTGCACAGCACTGTTCCTTCATCCGTTACATGCTGCAGAAGCAATCGCCACAGCAGCAGCTAAGGGGTTAATTGGCTGGGATCAGCATCATCTCCGATCCTGGAGGTAACTGGCGCCAGGTCCCAGCTATAACTAAGGATATGTTAACAAGGCATTTTGGGATATGTTTTGGGATCCGAAAATCGTATCCAAATATGCTGAGTTGATCGGTTATTACACGTCTCCAACTCGCAGCTGTGTGTTTGGATGCGTGTTGGATGCAGCAGGATCGCACCCTATAGTTTAAAATAGGGCTCCTGCTGCGTCTTCCAGACCAAGAATTGACATGACAATTCATAGAACGGATCCGAAAGAAGCAATGAGACATCGGCGATCGCTCGTGTGAATGCCGATGCGTGTTTCATATTAAAAGCAAGGTAAATCACATTGCTATTTATTAGATGCTTGCTTGGGTCCGTTTAGGGTCCGACAGATGGATCCAAACATGTATCTAAAAACCTATGTCCACACGGACTCTACACGCCATGTGAACATACCCTAACAGCCGTTACCTACCAGGAGCCTGCACCATACTCCCTTACCATCCGCATGACATTCACTTACGGGTTTAAAAATTATTATTATTATTATTTAATTTTGAGCGCCCTTGGTTCCAGGGCGCTGTACATTCAGGTTTCATACATAATATAGGTCAAACAAGTACAAAGGTGACAAATTACTAACTGACAACTGGTACAGAAGGCGAGAGGTCCCTGCCCGTGAGGACTTACACTCTAAAAGGAAGGTGGGAAGAGACAGAAGGTGAGTGGCAGACATGTTTGTGGGTCGGGGTACTGGTGTGGGGTTATTGTTGGTAAGGGAATCCTGAAAAGATGGGGTTTTTTGGTTGCTTTTGAGGCTGGTGAGATGGGGGAGAGTCGAGGTGTTGGGGAGTGAGTCCAGAGTATAGGGGAAGCACGGAAAGTCTTGCAGACATTATGTGAGGAGTTGACACGGGGAGAGCAGAGAAGAGGTCCTGTGAGGAGCGAGATTGCGTGAGGGAGATACCTGGAATTAAGGCAGATATGTATGGAGGGGAATGGTTATGTAGAGCCTTGTAGGTCAAGGGGTTTCAACTTGAACTGGATTCGCTGGCAATGGAAGCCAGTGAAGGGGTTGGCAGAGGGGAGAGGGAGAGGAGTATCGAGAGAGAGTGAATCAGACTGCAGCAGAGTTTTAAAGGGGTTGTCTCGCTACAATGAATTTGGGGTTTTTAAATTTAAAAGAACATAAAAAAACAAGCAGCTTTGCAATATATGTTCATTACAAAAGTCCTACTGATTTTGAGCTAGCCCTGTTAGTATTACTACATCAGCTTCTCAGATCTCTATAGTAGCCGACCTGTTGATCCTTATCTTACTGGCTGTCAGGTCTGAATGACTCATCACCTTTGAAGACAGGTCGGAGCAGAGAGCCCCTCCCGCACAGAATGCTTCTGTAGTGCAGGGAGGGGGAGGGAGGAGGAGGGAGGGGAGGGAGGACTCTGGCGTCTGTGTCCGAGCTGCCTGGATTAACCCTGTGTGTGCCTGCTTCCTCCTGCTCTCTACACAGATAGATGTGACAGCAGTGACCCTGTCTGTTACTATAATCATGATATGTCTTTGGAACTGTGACTATACTAATACTGTACAGATCAGGCATGTGAATACTTTATGCTCTCCTGTATTAGTGAGACATCCTGAGTATAGTAACACTGCCTTGTTGTTGCTGGAGATGTGGAGACTTTAAGCTAAGCAGGGGATATAGGAACACATGCATCCCCCATGCTCTATTAGCACACAGCTTCATATTCCTCTCTACACTCCTAGAACAGCCCTCTCCTGTCCCAGACCTAGGCAGTCACACACATGGAGAACTCTGAGAGCAAACCCCCCCCCCCCCCCCCTGTATAGAAGTTACGTAGCTGCCTGTGTGCTGATGGGAGGGGGGAGAGGGAGCAGAAGAGACAGACCAAGAAGCACGCCCCTCAGTTCAACTTACCAGGGACACTGACAGGCTGAAAGCTCGTAATGAGACAACTCCTTTAAGGATGGATTGGAGGGGAGCGTGGGTGCTAGCTGGGAGGCCACAGAGAACGATGTTGCAATAGTCTAGGCGTGAGATGACGAGGGCATGGACTCTGAGCTGTGACTGGATGCTGTGGGCAACAAAGACTACTGGACAGTTTTGATAAATGAGACCCATTGTTTCCAGTGATGAAAAGGAAAATGAACAGAACCCATCATCAATATTCAATATGGTAAAAATGCAATAAGGAACTACATATGGCAACTCTATTGAAGGGAGATACACATGTCCTGATTTTAACATACTGAAACACACTAACAACTTCAGATCAGCAGAACTATCCCTGTTTTTATGATCCAGCCGCTGCTCACTCCTGAGACGTGTCTGGAGCTGCGGTGGAGGTTTCAGGTGAGTTAATTAAATCTCTGGTTCACCCTGAAAAGGAACGATCATCACTTTCCTAAAGATTATGTTATAAAGATGACAAGCCGTCAGCCCCTAAACCCGCACACAATGCGACTCTGTGGCTCGGAGAGGATTGGGTTACAATGCTGCAAGAGACAAAGCAAAAATTGTCATCCGTAGCCCCTCAAGGTATAACGCACGTGTGCCCTACTTTGCCTAGAGCCCTCTCCTGCTTCTCCCCTCTCCATCTGTAACAGCAAACTTGTAATAAGTGGAAAGGACTCCTGTGATTTGGTTTCTTGGGACCTAAACTAAAAAGTAACTCAACAAAGTAGAACATTTTCAACACAGAGAAAGCCAGTAGATGTACATGAAAATGAAGCACCAGCCTTATACAGATTGGAAAACGCCTAAGTATTAATACCCTATCATGTCATTATCTAACACTTTAATCTAGGGCACAGGTGTCAAACTGGCGGCCCTCCAGCTGTTGGGAAACTACAACTCCCATCATGCATTTGTATAATCTAGAACAGTAGGCATGATGGGAGTTGTAGTTTCCCAACAGCTGGAGGGCCGCCAGTTTGACACCACTGGGGGTAAAGTTTCTGCTTGAGGAGAGCACCATAAAGATGCATGGAGACCATTCAATGCTCCATGGGAAAATACAAGCAAATAACCTCCAGAGAAAAGAGCTAGGACGCTGGTGCCACCTACTGGAAGTAGCATCCCTAAGGGTATGTTCAAATGGCTTTTCCCTGGCGTATAGCGGTGCACATCGCTGTGTGCCGGCTGTTTGAAAGTATGCCCTACCCAGCACTTCCCACAGTGCTCCCATTGACTTTCACCTTCCCAGGTGAATATGTCAGAAAATCATAGACTCAATGGGGCAGTTGCGCCAGAATTCTGTCTCAATTTGCGCCAAAACCCAGGCAAAAAAAAATGTGAACCAAATCCCAATGCGTTTTAGACCGTTTCAGACGCTTCTGTGCCTTGTCCGGCAAAAGGGCGTGGCATCGTAAAAGGGGTGTGATGTCACGAGGAAAGGGGCGTGGTCTAAATGCGACCGAAAATGCGCCAGAATTTTGTCGTAGTTTCTGGGGTAAAAGTAAGGCAACTTTATTGTGGTACAAAGTTAGACTAGACAGTTCTAACCTGCACAAGATTTATCAACACTATGGTACATATGGTGCATTGTAAGACTGTCTGGTCTAAGTTTACGCTGTCTAAGATTAAGACACTATCGATAAATCTGCCCCAATGAGTGCAGGGTGTATTTGCAGGGCGTACTTCGAGCATATTGCAGCAGAATTACGCCCCAAAGTACGCCGTGTGGACATACCCTTAAAGTCACATTCGACCCATTAAAGAGCATTGAAACAAGAGCAGAAATTTGAGGCCAAGCCAGTAACTCCTCCACATGCAGAATCTATCTGCAGACAGCACAACAACATACAGGGCTGGCAGGAACTTCCTATTCTTGGTCCATGGAGTACATACTGTTTTGGTGGTAAGCAGATGGATTGACACAGCAAAATGATATTGCATGCTACCGGCTGAACTAATGTGCTGAGATGATTTACAGCTGTTTCCAGGATGAAGGGGGAATCTGTGCTGCAGCCCTTATAAAGAAGACAGCGTAATTTAGCCAGTCTTGAGAGGGGTTGTCTCACTACAGGAATTGCAAAAACAAGTAACTTTGCAATACATGTCTATTAACAGTGTCCTACCCATTCCTAGATATCCCCTCTTGTATGGGCTGCATCAGCTCCTCAGGTCGCTATAGCTACAGACCTGTGTGATCTCTCCTGATAGGCTGCCAGCACTGGTTGCTATAGCTACAGACCTGGCGTCTACGGCAGTCTAGTAGAAGCCAGTAAACACGCCCCAGAATTCAAACTGAAACCAAGAAAACAGAACTGAGGTAAGATGAATAAATGTAGTGAGACAACCCCTTTAAGAAATCTAAAGTCAGTAATTTGTAGCTTTCTGTTATATCAAACTTGTCAGAGGGCGATGCTTTAGTTTACACATTTTTTCCAGGTACGAAAAAGGGTTTTGTAAGGCAAAAGTTGTCAGAGGGTTGAGCCTTGATTTCAACAGGCATATTTTTCAGATGGCGATAATTTTAGGGGTCCAACTGCAGCACTAAGGCTGTCTACACAGCTTATGTTAAAATACCGTCTAAAAGCCGACGGTATTTCATCATCGACATACCGCAGTTATTGACATGGGTTTGCGCCAAAAAATACAGTCGGTTTTGGATTTGCTGCCGGCCCAGGCACATTGACTGCACCGGAATCCAATGGTAACATGTTCTATCTTCCGTTGTAGACGGTTTAGAAAGTCGACATTAGAAAATCTGTGCTGTGCAGTCTACAGCATGGATTTTCTATTGCTGTCTATGGGGTACTGGTTACAGTCGGATTTTGGGCGGATTATAAATACTGAATCCGCCAAAATACAAACAGAAACCAGTGCTTTGTAGACATAGACAATAATTGAGGCTGGAGTATTGCCCACATAGCCAAGTCTCCTATGCTTTTTACTCCTCTGGAGACTCTCCTGTGATTTTGGGGGAGAGGGAAAAAAAAAAAATCACCATCTTATAAAATATGCCATGCTTGTGATCCAAATATTTCCTTAGGGCCAAATAAGATTCCGGATCTTTGCTTGCGTTTACTTCACAGTGGGTGCTGAGCTGCACTCCACCCAAGCCATATAGCATGAAGGATTAGGAAGCCCTGCCTATCAGTGTTTATGCTGTAGGACTATTCCACATAGTTTCACAGGAAAGCTTGCTTATGCATTCGCAGCATGTCTGCAAATGTGAACTCTGGAAAGGTTGGATTCAAGCGATAGTCTGATTTAAGTTCAAGAATGCACCTTAAACGCCTGCTCTGGAACATTTCACAGGCATGTGACTGATGCCTAACATTTTTCACTACAATCTGTAAGCAAACCAATAAAATAAAACGCCATTTGTAGCTTTCCTGCTTCCTCAGCTGTTTTCTTCTTCCAGTTTGACTGTAATGCTGTGCAGGTGCGGAGGGTATGTGGATTGCATGTTACCAGATCAAGAACAAAGTCCACTTCTATGTTCTAGGAGTCATAAAACTGGTGAAACAGTCAAGTTAGATCCCAAACTGCAAGCATCTATTTTGTGTGAGCCTGGTACACTGAGTCGAAATGGGACATTTCAGCAGTGATAGTTTGGATTGATCTCACAAGCCTTAACATGTAGCTGGTCTACAGTACACTGCAAGGGAAGCTTAGGGAGAGCGCCATATAGGCGTGTGGAGATTCGAAATGGCCTTTTGCACTCCATGAAGCATCTGCATATCACAAGGCATTATGGGAAAGGAGCTGAGAAGCTCAAGTGCCCTCTGTTGGATGTAACAAATCCTCAATTTGCTTTTGACCCACTGGGTCTTTGGAAAGTAAAAGGGATATTTAGCCAAGCCAGTATCTTCCATCTGCATGCAGCCATTTCGGGGTTCTGCCCCTCGTCAGTACAGAGCAGAGCGATGTTGGCTTGGCTAAGTGGGTCTCCACACGCCTACATAGGCGCTCTCCCTAAGAAGAGATCTTTTCTTTCTGAGCCACTCATTGCCTCCCACTCAGCCAAGCCAGCATCGCTCTGTGCTGTACTGACAAGGAGGCAAACACCCGAAACGGTTGTATGCAGATGGGTGATGCTGGCTTGGCTAAATATCCCTTTTGCTTTCCAAAGACCCAGTGGGTCAAAAGCAAATTGAGGATTTGTTACATCCAACAGAGGGCACTTGAGCTTCTCAGCTCCTTTCCCATAATGCCTTGTGATATACAGTACACTGCAGTGAGATCTCTTCTCCCCATCTGTATTCCAAAACATTAAAGGAGTTGTCCAGGGTTGGAAAAAAAAGAAAAAAAGAAAAAAGGATCTGCTCAATTTTATAAACAGCGCCCCTGCTACATATTGGTTGCATCTGGTATTGCATCTAATTTCAAGCAGTGAGCTGTAATACCAGACTCAACCCACAAAAAGCAGGGGGCGTCGTTTATAACAAAAAATAGCAGATACTTTTTCTAATCCCTGGAAAAACCTGTTAATTTCATCCCTGCTAGAAGGTACAGGTTCTTGTCAGGTCGATATTAGGCTTTATATTTGCTAACCAAAAAGATATAATCTTGATACTAAGAGTAACTTTTCAGTTCATGCTCCATCCCCCCCCCCCAAAAAAAAGTCTAGAACAATTGCATGCTAGCTATTTTGGCATCAAGACTTGCCAGATTTTGAAATATAACATCAAAAATATGTAAACCCATATGGAGCCGCATGGAGGGTATGCAGAAAATGTGGAAAGCCGGTCCAAACCCTTTAAAGGGAAACTCTCAGATGGTTTATGCTGCCATATCTGAGAGGAGGATGTGATAGAGGGAAAGAAGCCGAGCTCTTTGATATATAGGTTTATATTATATAGGAGAGTAACTGAGCTCTGTTATACATAGGGTTATATGATAGAGGAGCTGAGCTCTGTGATATATAGGGTTATATGATACAGGAGAGAAGCTGAGCTCTGTGATGTATAGGGTTATATCATAGAAGGAGAGAAGCTGAGCTCTGTGATATATAGGGTTATATGATAGAGAATCCCTTCACTGGCTTCCCATTGCCCAGCGAATTCATTTCAAGCTACTAACCATGACCTACAAGGCTCTCCATGACCTCTCCCCTCCATACATCTCTGCCTTAATCTCCAGATACTCCCCTTCACGCAAACTCCGCTCCTCACAGGACCGTCTTCTCAGCTCTCCCCTTATCAGTTCCTCACACAACCGTTTCCAAGACTTCTCCCGTGCTTCACCCACACTCTGAAACTCACTGCCCCAACACATCAGACTCTCCTCCACTTTCACCAGCTTCAAAAGCAACCTGAAAACCCATCTCTTCAGTGTAGCCTATAACCTACACTAAACTTGTCACTACTTCCTCCACAGACATGTCTGCCCCTCACCTCCTGTCTCTTTCCCCCTCCTTGTAGATTGTAAGCCCTCGCGGGTAGGGTCCTCTCTCCCTCTGTCGTGCCAATTGTCATTATCCCTTATCACTGTACTCGTTTGACTTATGTAATGTATATAAGCCCCTCGAATGTACAGCGCCCGGGAGTCAGTGGCGCTTTAAAATAAATAATAATAATAATAATAGAGAAGAGGAGCTGAGCTCTGTGATATATAGGGTTATATGATAGAAGAAGAGAAGCTGTGCTCTGTGATATACAGGGTTATATGATAGAGGAGAGAAGCGGAATTTTGTGATATATAGAGTTATATGAAAGATGAGAGAAGCTGAGCTCTGTGATATATAGGGTTATATGATAGATGAGAGAAGCTGAGCTCTGTGATATATAGGATTATATGATAGAGGGAGAGAAGCTGAGCTCTGTGATATATAGAGTTATATGAAAGATGAGAGAAGCTGAGCTCTGTGATATATAGGGTTATATGATAGATGAGAGAAGCAGAGCTCTGGGATATATAGGATTATATGATAGACGAGACGAGCTGAGCTCTGTGATATATAGGGCTATTATATAACCCTATATATCACAGAGCTCCGCTTCTTTCTTCTATCATATAATCCTATATATCAGAGCTCAGCTTCTTTCTTCTATCATATAACCCTATATATCACAGAGCTCAGCTCCTCTCTTCTGTCATATAATCCTATATATCGCAGAGCTCAGCTCCTTCCTCTCTTCTATCATATAACCCTATATATCACAGAGCTCAGCTCCTTCCTCTCTTCTATCATATAACCCTATATATCACAGAGCTCAGCTTCTCTCCCTCTATCATATAACCCTATATATCGCAGAGCTCAGCTTCTCTCCTCTATCATATAATCCTATATATCACAGAGCTCAGCTTCTTTCTTCTATCATATAACCCTATATATCACAGAGCTCAGCTTCTCTCCTCTATCATATAACCCTATATATCAGAGCTCAGCTCCTTTCTTCTATCATATAACCCTATATATCCCAGAGCTCAGCTCCTTCCTCTCTTCTATCATATAACCGTATATATCACAGAGCTCAGCTCCTTCCTCTCTTCTATCATATAACCCTATATATCACAGAGCTCAGCTCCTTCCTCTCTTCTATCATATAACCCTATATATCACAGAGCTCTGCTCCTTCCTCTCTTCTATCATATAACCCTATATATCACAGAGCTCAGCTCCTCTCCTCTATCATATAACCCTATATATCACAGAGCTCCGCTCCTCTCCTCTATCATATAACCGTATATATCATAGAGCTCAGTTCCTCTCCTGTATCATATAACCCTATATATCACAGAGCTCAGCTCCTCTCTTCTATCATATAACCCTATATATCACAGAGCTCTGCTTCTCTCCTCTATCATATAACCCTATATATCGCAGAGCTCAGCTCTCCTCTATCATATAACCCTATATATCGCAGAGCTCAGCTCCTCTCCTCTATGACATCCTGCTCTCAGATAGGGCAGCATTAACCACTTGAAAAAGACACAAAACTCCCCCCTTTTTAGATGATCAGGTATGTTGGATTATCACAATCTTGTAAGGTTACACAGCTTTCAAATAGACTGGACAGAACAACACGAACACAATATGTTACTATGTATTTCTCTTCCAAGTTAATCGTAATGGCTCTTTTACCTCTAAAATCTTATCAACGATCTGCACATCCAGTCACAACTGGGTAGAGGCCCTGGGCCATGTTAGTGGGAAGGACTTGACCATTTCTCTTCTATGTTTGCATTGCAGAGATTCAGACATAACAGCCCCGCTACAAGGACTGTATGCAAACATTCCCGCCTGGGTCACATTGAGACTCCTTCAAGTTCTCCTGTTGCAAATATGTACATTTTATTGCTATTTTTAAACCATCCTTGAATGCTATAATTATGGAAACCTGCGAGGCTACGCTGCTAACCACTGAGCCACTAGGTACACAGCCCTAGGTCAGCCCACCATGAGCTGCAGCAGCTGTATGACAGGAGTTACAGGTCACTGTGGACAGGAGAACATTCCCGCTTGGGTCACTTTTAGTAGTGTGTACGTTTTTTTTTTTTTTTTCCATTTCTAAAACGCCCACGGATGCTATATATTTTTAGAAACCTGAAAGGCTACAATGCTATAACCACTGAGCCACTGTGCTACCCACTGAGCCATGGGGAGCCTCCTACCGGGTATATGGACCCAGGTAAGCTCATCATGCACTGGAGCTGCTGCAGGATATGGGTTATCTATTCTGGACAGCTCCTTTGACCAGAATGCTGGCCTCCAGTCCCATAAATAAATTGGGATGGGTGTAGTGTTTATTAGTGGATCATACCAATTTCAAATTGGTTTTAGGAGCTGGAAGGAATGAACACATGAGCCTTTGCATGTCTTGGTTCTGGATGGGCTCAGTATCCCCAATATATACAGGTCTATGTGGTAGAGGCATGTACGAACCAACTACCCTATAGCAGGAACCCTCTCATGCCTGCATGGCTTACATAGCAGATGCCGGCCTCCACAGGGAAGCCCAATTGAAGCTCTACATGTAAGAGGTATGACACACATCATATTGTAGTGATCTGACAGCAGCGCTCCTCAGTCATGTCAAGCATGTGCCAGAGACCAGAGTAGGAAAATGCCTTGTGGTGGTGGAGGACTCCTAGAGATGTAACAGGCCGTATATTCATGCCCATGGAAACGTATACAGGAAAAGCGGCAGCGCTGACCATGTGGTTTTTAGATACGTGTTTCCTAACACAAACTGGGTGGTTACTCGAGGGGGTTTTCTCCCAGTGAGAAACAACTCAATCTTTATATATTCTGAGGAACATCTTTGTATTCATGATCAGACCAGTAATGATGCCAAGAAAAATCCACCATAGTGACAAAACCCCCTTTCAGGAGAGAACCCGTGAGGTAATTCCTCAGGATATCTGTGGAAACTACAGGCACCCTAGCCCCGAACATGCAAAAACCAGGAGGGAAAGCTACTAAGCTAGGGGCCCATACATTGAAGATGACTGACATCTGGACTAGTGGTACATGCCATGACCGCCAACAAAGCCCACAGACATTACAACTGTGCCAACACATATAGGCAGGAGCAGAGAGGATCTCTCTGTGTGTCGGCCAAAACTTAACCAGGTTGCAAAAAGCACAAAAACTCCAATAGTAGTAAAATTATAACTACAAAATACCAAATTTAATGCTGTTACACGTTACATGCAGGTTGTCTGACTTCATCTAGTCTAAGGAAGTGCCACCTGCACGTAACCGTAACTTCAAATAAATTCGATATTTTATAGGTAGAATTTTATTGAGTTTTTGTACTTTTTGGGACCTGGTTAAGTTTTGGTCTCCTTTTTAGCAAGCCAAAACAGCGAGAAATACTCTTCGCTCCTGCATATATTGTTTCCCCATACGTCTCCTGACATGGACTGACCTGGATATCAGCAAACTCCTATACCGGTTTCACCGGCATTCTGCCTGTTGGGGTGTTGTGCCTCCTGCAAAAGCGCAACTTTATCAGGTGAGCTCATGTATGGTTTGTACTCTCTGTAATCGGTATTAACGGTAACACAAGAGGGTGCCCTCCCCGCTTTTGGCTTTTCTTCTCTCTACTGTTTTTTGAATAAACTGTGCCAACACAAGCATTTTATGGCCTCGACGGCCTGCTAAGTAAGGGCCCGTTTACACGGCAGAGGACAAATACCGGCCGGTTTATCCGACCGGTATTTGTCTGGTTTGTGTGCCGTCCCCAGGGCCATGGCCAGGACGGCTTTTCTTCGCGAAGAGTGGAGAAAAGCCCTCCCCCTTCCCATGTTCATATTCCTTCCGAAAACCGGATGGAAGAATGAACATGCACAATGTTTTTCGGGCCGCCGGCGGTTTTTGGAAAATCCGTGCAGTGGGGACTGCGACACGGTTTTTCCATAGAAGCCCGGTGTGTTCATTTGCGGACGGTTTGCAAAACTGCAAACAGTCTGAAAAACCGTCCGCAAACCCGTGCCGTGGGGACATGCTCTAATCTATCTACTTTACATCTGGAACGTCTACTTCATGAATCTATTCAGCCATTTAGGAGCTAGAATTTACTAGGAAATCTCGGTGACCACCGATACGGCCATGCTTGCAGCTCACTCGTGGCGGTCACTAAGCTTTTCCAGAAAGAAATAAAAAAAATCTAACTTCCATAACACTTTATTGTTTTAATCTGTTTAAGAGGAAAGGTAACTACCACGCCCATCAGGCATTAACTTTCTCAGTACTCTGAACAGCACATCTGCAGTGTGTTAGTAAAAAGTCTAGGAAAGCAGGGTGACCATCTATGTGAGAGCTAATATCGCTAGTAACGAACACTTATCATACAATTCCCACAAGGGAAGGCTCGGATATATGGCGACTAAGGTGAACCGTGTGCATCACTCTGGCTAGAGGGGTCTTCAAACTGCGGCCCTCCAGCTGTTGGGAAACTACAACTCCCATCATTCATTTATATAATCTATACCTGTGGGCTTGATGGGATTTGTAGTTTCCCAACAGCTGGAGGGCCGCAGTTTGAAGACTTCTGGGCTAGATAATTTTCTATTAATGTGTGTCATACATATAATCTATATTGTGCACACGCTGAGCAAGAGGCGAGGAATAGACACAGAGCTTTCAACAGATTATTGAAGGATGAAAACTTCTATTCTTTCTCCCCGTAGAAGTCTCTGAAAAACCCACAATTTCCTGTCTTTCCTATTTCCTCTGTCAGACTTCCTTCCCCACAAAACAACTCCATTAATCTAGGCTGAATTTAAAGCAGGAAGTTTCATTTTGAGCCATAAATCCTGTGAATTATCGTCAGCTGAGATCTGCGGCGCGAAGACTTAGCATTTCTTACATAGTTTTCTAGAGAACTACTTACTGTAGGTAAAACGCAAATTGTTCTGCGAAAGGCAACGTAAACCAGGCTACAAAGAGATAGCACAACCGCTTCTCAAGGAGAGCATGGCCTTGGCATGAATACGGTGCATCCCAATTCTTGGATTTGGAAATGTGGCCCCACCAGCTCCTCTGCTGCCCTTGGCACGACGACTTTACTATTGAGGACCCTTGTAGGTCACAATATTACATTACCTTTCTTCACTTTCTTTTGCAGCTTTATTGTATCTGAGGATTTCTTCTTAATTTCGGCCCGGGCCTTCTTATACTCTGAAATGTGACACAGAAGAACAAGAATTAGTCAGGAGTTGCCCATCGCAAATTATCAAGTACCAACATAGTCGTCCTATGTCCGTGGCTGAACTCATCTAACAGGCCCCTTAAAGGGGTTTTGCCATGAAGTGAGTTGCTTTCCTCTTATCTGGCTCAGGAGTAAATATAAACAAATCATGAACACTGCAGAGGGGAGAGGGAGGGGGCTGAGCAGCGAGGAGCACAGAGGGAGAAATAAGGGAGCGTCTGCAATGTTCACTCAAATAATAACATTACAAACAGTGGATTGTCTATACAGCCTAAAGCCTCACACACTGCACTCTCTCCACAGTCCCTTGGAAGCTCCTTCATGTTCCCTGTCATCAGATAAGAAGTGCAGACAAGGCAAGCATGGCCATATAAGCTCCTGTCAGCTCCTGGTGGTGTCTAATGTAAACTTTTAAGTAACTAAGGGCATGTAAAGAAAGCTGTAGCTCTCACAGGCTTCATTTTTTGTAATCACATATATTTAGAAAAGTGATTAAATACCCATTTTGGAGGATCCTACGTCAACATTACATGGTGGCAAAACCCCTTTAATATTTTCTCCAGGCATTTTCTTAATTATCTAGTGTCCGCTTCATTTAACCAACTTATGATGGCGCAATCTACAATTAAAATGGTCATTTACATCTCTGCCTTTACGTCACATGATCTCATCCACCAAACAAGATGTGCTGTGTTGTGTTCGGGTATGTTCACATGGCGTACTGCACAGGTGCACAGGTACGCGCCGCTATACGCCTGCTGTTGAACGAACCCGCTGACCAGCACGTACTTTCAACAGCGTAATCGCCCTGCCTCCTATTCAGTTTAGTGACATGTCACTACTTTTACGGGTGCACAGTACATGCCAAGAAATACACTCGCTTTACACAGTATTCAATGAGTGCTATGATTTTACAGTATCTGCTGGGTATACTTTGGCGCAATTACATGCCAAAGTACGCCCTGCAAATATGTCTTGTGAGCATACCTCTAATGTCACATCTTCAGCCTTAAGCAACAACTGCAATGTGATATTATGTTAATACAGCAAAGTAAATCCATGACCAACGTTGCGACTGGAAAAACATTTTTGGAAGAATTTTTATTGGTGGTGGAAGCTTAATGAATTTTAGCTGCAAATTAGAAAACAGCAGACACTCAACACGGAAAACTGTGGTGGCTGACATACTACATTGGGGTACAGTTTTGGGCACCAGTGCACAGGAAAGACATTGCAGAGCTTGAACAGGTACAAAGGCAGCAACAAAAATAATAAAAGGACTGGTTGGACTGCAATACCCAGAAAGATTAGCAAGATTAGGGCTATTTAGTTTAGAGAAAAGACTGCTTCCAGGGGACATAATAAATATGTATATATATATATTAAAGGTCAATATAGAGATCTCTACCATGATCTATTTATACCCAGAACTGTATCTAGCACACGGGGACATCCTCTACGTCTTGAGGATCGACAGTTTATACATAAACATTGAAATGGATTCTTTACTGTTAGATCAGTGAGACTGTGGAACTCTCTGCCAGAGGAACTTGTCATGGTGAATTCAATCATAGAGTTCAAAAACGGCCTGGATGCATTTCTAGTGTAATAATATAACAAGTTATAGTGACCAGGATTCTGGAGAAGGGGCGTGGATTCAGGGATTTATTCTGATTGCCAGATTGGAGTCAGGAAGGAATTTTTCCCCTAGAATGAGGACAATTGGCTTCCTCTGGATCAACACAATAGTGCAATAGGCTAATCGTCCTGTCTTTTTTTTCAGCCTTACAAACCATGTGACTATGTTCACATAGCCTAAAAAAATGCTGAAAAAGAAAAATTTAAATTAAAAACAACAAAAACTGTTCGTTTTTCAATCTCCAGTGATCTCCTTTGTAAAATAAGACCATTATGATAACGTTCACCAAGAACTGACACGTGCGCGCGTCTTTTTTTACGTGTTCATTTTGTGTATGCATGAAAACCGACCTAAAAAAATCGCACCATGTGTCTGAACAGTGTCTATCCCATTCATTTTGCATTCAAATACACTGTGTGAAACCAGACGTAATGACTCTCTGCAGTCAAGCAAGACAACGATAGTACACAACCATCAGACTTGCAATAAAACCACGGACAGGTGAACAACATGAATTATATGGTTTACGAGGGCACCTGTTAAGTGGTGGGATATATTGGGCAGCAAGTGAACAGTCACTTCATAGAGATTATGTGCTGACAGCTGAAAAAATGGGCAAGAGTAAGGATCTGTGCCACTTTGACCAAACTATGATGGCTAGATGACTGGGTTGGAGCATCTCCAAAATGGCAGCGCTTGTGAGCTGTTTCCAGTAGTAACTACCAAAGATTGTCCAAGGAAGGACAGCTGGTGACCCAGTGATTGTGTAATGGGAGCCCAAGGCTTATTGAAGCACATGGAAAACAAAGGATAGCTCATCTGGTCTGACCTCATGGAAGAGTTACTGTAGCACAAACTGTTGAAAAAGCTACTGCCTATGATACACACAGGGCACCAAAGCTTGCCTGGTATGGGGCTGGATAGTCCATGCCCTGTCCACCTGCCAATAACACTTACAACGGGCACATGAGTCTCTGGTCTAATCAACCACACTTTCCATCACCTGGTTGGCATGACATCAACAAGGCAGTGTGATTTCAGACCACATGAAACCTCTGTGTGGCAGCAGAGCTCCCTAACGCCCCTGCCACCCTGCTAAAGTTATTCAATAGTTTGAGGAACATGAAAAAAGTTCAAGGTGTTGACTTGGCCTCCAAATACCCTGGATCTCTATCTGATCAACCATCTGAAGGATGTACTGGAAAAACAAGTCTGATCCATAGAGGCCGCACCTCAACTTACAGGGCTTAAAGGATCTGCTGCTAACATCTTGGTGCCAGACGCCATAGGACACCTTCAGGGTACTTGTGGAGTCCATGCCTTGATAGATCAGAAGTGTTTTGTTGGTATGAGGGGGATCTACACAATATTATTATGCAGGTGATTTAAACGTTACGGCAGATCGGTACACATTCACAAAAGTGATTGTTATGGTTCCCGGTCCGGACTGTAGACGTGTTGTGTTCCTGTTGTGGCACCTGTCCCCTCTGCCAACGTGTATTCACCTGTCCTCGCTGCTGCCAGCTTTCTGCCGACTCACCAAGACTTAAAGAGACAGTACATAATTACCTGGCTAATGACCTTTCATCATCTGGGGTTAAGGGACTTCCTGCCTGTGCTGTGTCAGTGCGTTGATGTGTGATCTTTGGCGATGTTCTCACATTGCTCCTAACCTCTGGTTTGCTGTCCAGTTCCTGCATTTACCTGCACTGCTGTTACTTGCTGCAATGTCAGTCTGCTACCTGCCTGGGACTTTGTTACCGGTCTTCGATTGCTACCTGTGACCCTTCACCTCTACCTATTCCACATTCCTTCGGCTGTCACTGAGTAGTGACCTGGGGGTTCACTGCAGTCCATCCGGCCTTGTAACGGGCTCCGGTGAAGACCGGGGGCCCTTTAAAGGGGTGTTGCCACGATCTCATTTCATACCTTCTGCATCCAGCTCTTCAGCTCTGTGTGCTCAGATGGTGGCGTGTGTGATTTGTTTGAATTGCACATCATGTTACTCAGCAGGATGCCATCACCATGCCCGTCCTCTCTTTAGTCAAAGAAAGGTCTGTTTATGTATAAAGCTGTGAGTAGCTCAAAAGTAAAACTTTTGCCTCCAGACACAAGGGTCATCGGTTCAAATCCCTGCAGGAACCAAACCTGTGTTTTTTTCTCTTTATCAATGCACAAACCTGATTGAGGTTTCTTTTTTTTATTTATTTGCTCTGTTTGACTAATTACTAAGGTGTACAGAGGATAGGAGTAGAGTGACAGCACCCGGGGTTTGAACACTCAGTAGCTGCTTGAGAGGAGAAGTGATGTCTGAGCATGTGCGGCCAGGGCTGAGGAGCTCTCAGCCATGGTCGTATCCCCTGGAGATGAGCTGTAAACAATGGATCAGTAAAGGAGCAGCTAAACCAAAACTGTGCAGAATTTGCATGAATAATGATGAATGGTGAAAATGTTTATTATTTATTTTACAAACTTCCCACATCAATTTTACTTTGCAAAATCCCTTTAAACTCTGCTCCTTGGCGTTGTCTGCTACACGCAGGGCTGTGGAGTCGGAGTCTGAGTCGTGGAGTCGGAGCCCATTTTGCAGGAGTCGGTAAAAAATGGACCGACTCCTAAAATATATAATAAATTGTCCCAGTTAGTTCAATGCAATGCCAAGAGCAAGAGGAATTGGATCCGGCCAGTGCTCCTGCTCCCATATCTTCAGCCTCATCACATGAGGAGTGTAATTGATGACATGGAGCAGGCAAAGCACTGCCACAGGGGAAAAGATTCTGCTCTCATAGCAAACAGATTTCAGCAAAATTTTTCACTTCATATTTACAATTTATTAGTTTTTTGTGTTCGAAAGTTATACCCTATATATTTTACATCAAAAAGCAAAAGGGTAACAATGTTTTGGACTTGTGACTTTCAGGCTCCATATCTCACCATCCACTACAGCTTTCAACCTGAGACTCCCATAATTTTATAGACAATCATCTTGGCTCTCATATAAATCTTTGACCTGCAACTATTTAGCATCTACGAGTTCTACAGATTCTTCTCATGTAACTGCATTGTTACTGTTTTGCTCCTGGTGGTGGGACAAATTACAACCTGTCCTCACATTCCCTAATAGCACCAGGCAATACGCATTACACAGGTCTGGAATGATGGCCTGAAAATAGAGGAAGAAGCCTCGACTTCAATCTCGTCATAAAAAGCGTTGGCTCGAGTTTGCCAAAAAGTACGAAAAATGGAAGATTGGAAACAGTTGACTTGAAGCAATGAGATGAAAGTCAATAGACCGGGCTCTGATGGGGGCAAATGGGTTTGGAAGAATCAAGGGAAAAGGGGGCTAACGGATCGAGAAGTTGGAAGAACTGTCAGGGTCGGGGAGGAGCCTGAGGATATGGGGAGGGGTCACAGCCAAAGATGTTGGATACTTGACCAGGATTGATGTTGATCTCAATGCTGAGCTGTATGTGAGTATCCTACAAGATGAGTTACTTCATACACTCGAGTACTGCCAGCTCCCCCGCGCCTCGTGAGTACGCACTGATCAGGGCGAGCTCCAGAAACACGTACGTACTGTACGCGCCGCAATACACCGTGTGAGCATACCATTAGAGATGAAGAAAAAGCTGTATTTGTGTAGAAGAGACCTGGGATCAGATTTTTGCCAAGTCATGCTTGAATCTGATCCAGAGCCCAGAAGGATTCAGTCAGAGCTGAAAGCAAAATTTTGATTTTTTTTTAGGAGCAAAACAGTAACAATGCAGTTACATGACAAGAATCTGCAGAACTACGCAGATGCTAATACTAAATAATGGATGTATAAGATGGGTAAGTTTATTGTCTATAAAATGATTGTAGCCTATGTTACAAAGTAAGTTGATGGTTTAAATATGGAGCCTGAAAGTCAAAGTTAAAAACATTGGTTACCCTTTTGCTGTCAGTGTCTGTTCTACTTAAATACTTGATTATTGAGTAGGGTGGATAAAAAGCCTGATGTTACCATTTTACTACGTAAGTTTCACTTAAACATGCGCCATGTATGAGGGAGTCGGGAGTCGGAATCAGGAGTCGGAGTCAGGAAAATTGAGGAGTCGGAGTTGGAGCTTTGGCTTACCGACTCCACAGCCCTGGCTGCACCATCGCTCGCGGTGACCCAGAGGATCCACATCCCCAGTTTTCCCTGCTTCGTAACTGGATATTGTACTGGTAGACAGGAGATGCATGGCAAGCACCTAGGAGCAACCAGCTGTCAACCACTAATGTAGATAGAGCTCAGATGGCCAATTGAAGGTAACTGAAGAGAACTTAAACCTAAGTTTAACTAATACTTACCTACATAAGTATTAGTCACAGCATTACCAACGAGATACCTGATGAAGACACCAGGAAAACCATACACAACTATATGAGGAAAGGATTAGTTTTACAGCTCTTTTTAGTGGCTTCACTTTGAACATGGTCTACAAGGACAAACTCCTGTGTGCCAACCAGGTTACTGAACCTGTGCTTATTTCTTGTGTGGAATGTGAACTCCTGCAACTTTTGCAAGATTGCTCTGTGGACACAAGTGTTTGTCTCGCACATAGCACAGAGTCAGCCATGTATGATGAAATAAATAGAAGGTGAGCGGTGAGGAGAATACAGAAAGGAATTGTACTGAGGCTACAACGGCACATACATACACTGTCCCCTTGTACTGAGAATGCAGGCCGTTAAAAGGGCCCCGGCACCGAGTGTTCTCATTTCTTATTCCAACTGTACTGGGAGTCGGGCGCATGGTCTGACATACAACTGCACTAGACACGGGGCCAACTTCGTCTTCATTTAACTTTGCAACTCGGCAAATATTTAGAGAGCTGCTCGAGCAAACAGAGCATCCAGGTTTCAATGCAGCAGTGTTTCATTAACCAATATTTGAGAAACAGCAGGATCTACAAAGACGAGACATCAAGAACTCGGGTCACTGTCACTCGACCAAGAACTTTCATTTCATCAAAAACACACAAAAAAACCTTGGGTTTGTTCTTTTCTCTGGAATGTAAGGACTAAGAGAGCGAGAGGACACTTACATAGAAGCTATTATAAAGTATCCACGACACACACAAAGTAGTGTGAAGAATAAAACTAAAAAGATCTGTGTCTCAAACAAGAAATCAGTATATATACAGTAGGTGTTGATGTAGAGACGGCCATAGGGTATGGAGAACTAGGGGCGACTGCCAACAAAACAATACTGAGAATCAGATTTCAGAGAAACCTCCAATTCTATTAAATGTGTGAATCTTCTACATTGGAGCACAGCGGAGAGGACATTACAAGCAACACCTCAACAGTTTGCAGGAGAAAGTACAGGTAACAATGAGGTAATGGGGTGCAGTCATTATTGCAGACTCAGCAATTCTGTCCATTCTGACCTCATGCAAACACATCCATCCATCAACATGACTAATAATCCACCTGTATACACTATACCTCCTAACCAGGAGTGGAAAATAATGGGTAAACCACATGAGCCAAACTCAAGGCCTGAGGGGCAAATTTGGCGTGCCACGTCATTTTATGCGGGCAGGGATAGACAAGGTTTGGATGCAGAAACACAAACTCTCTACTATACCTGTAGGATGCAACCAGAACTTGGTAGGGGGTGGCGGCAGCGGCACCAGCTTGGATTTGGAGCGTTGCTGCACACCTCCACACCACTCTATTCAGCAGCTCACAGGCGGTGGCACAGCCCTAACAGTCTTACCCAACCAGTGCTTGGCAGAGGGATCGGGCGTCACTTTGGATTCAGAGCTCTGTTACCGCCAAACCACTCAATTCAGCAACTCGCAGGCAGTGGCACAGCTCTAAAGGGGTGTTCATATGGCCTATTTGTGGGGCATACTCTGGGCGCACTGCAGTGCAAATTATGCCCCAAAGTATGCCTCACAAATATGGTCAAATCATACCACTCATTAAGAAAGTGAGGCTTAAAGGGGTTGTCTCACTACATTGATTCCTCTTACCTCAGTCCTGTTTTCTTGGTTACATATTGAATTCAGAGGCGTGTTTACTGGCTTCTACTAGAAGCCAGGTCTGTAGCTATAGCAACCAGCGCTGACAGGTCACTATAGCTACAGACCTGTTCAATCTCTCATGATAGGCTGAGGAGCTGATGCAGCCCATACAAGAGGGGATATCTAGGAATAGGTAGGACACTGTTAATGGGCACACATTGCAAAGTGACTTGTTTTTGCAAGATCTTTAACATAAAAAGCAATCCTCGTAACGAGACAACCCCTGTAATGGAGGCTGGAGCACTGTGGGAAGTACGCGCTGGCCAGTGAACCTACCCTAACAGTGCTATCCAAACGGCGTTTTGCAGAGGGATTGGGCGTCATCTGGGATTCAGAGCCCTGTTACCTCCACACCACTATTCACAAACTCACAGGCGGTGACACAGCTCTGACAGCTCTACCTAGTCACCCATAATGCAGATGTGGACCGCTGGGAAAATGACTGACACCCCGAGGTAAACAAAGGTTACACAATGATGGTTGCTACGGGAAGCCATTGCCATTTTTCAGAAACTAGTAAATTGACAAGGAGAATTTTAATACACTGGTTTATTGGTAATCCTAGCTCACTGCCGCTCTCACAGACAGTAAGGCTTAGGAGGTAAAGCTTGTGCAAGAACGGCTATACCAATAAATGTTCTCAAAATAAACTGTGTCCAGGACATATTCCTATTGTCTGCAAATCGGGAATGTCTAAAACTCATCTGCACTTCCCAAGTGGAGCACATTCGAACAATCCAGGGACGTGAGGGTTACTACCTTTAGCGTGGTCCTTGTCGAGTGTGCTCGCAATTTTCTTCCACTCCTCAATCTTTCCTTCCAGGGGGTTTATTAAGCTGTCACTCAGGGCTCTGTGGAAAAGAAAAACCTAATTAACAAGCGAAAAGAGCAAGAGGAGACCATATTAAGCACGGAGGCAGAATAGCCATTACCCAATTCCCACGAGGAAATCCTCAGGGCACAAGTTAGTTCAACTGTAGCCCAAAAGTTCACTTCAAAGTGCAAATGGCGTGCGATGTACCGAGCCAGATTTGTGCCTCGTGTACATCTGTATTTCACGACGCGTAAGCGCTTGAAAGAAGCGTCAGGTCACTTCTTTTCACATGCTGAATGTATGCGCCGAGAAATAGGTGTAAAATCATTGTCGTCTAAACAATTAGGCTTTCCAGGGTAGCTAGCACTGATCCAATACCCGGGCAGTTTTAACTGAGATAATACCCCTGGTTTGGGCGACGAACACTAGTCTTGTGCTACATCAGGAGCTTCGAAGTTCATAGGGATCTAGGGCCTTCTAAATCATGGTCGATTTAACTGCTTACAATCAAGGGGAGTGCTAAAAGTATTTTCATGCAAACTTGCTAAGTGGAATATCATTTGACTTTTAACACCATCGAGTACATCAGCTTATATCTCAACTTTATACTAATTAACAGCTTAGGCAAACTACGCTTATATAATGCAGAAAAATCAGACACAATTCAATATAATGCCAAGTTTATTCCGATAGATCGGGTCAAGAACATCAAAACAACGAAGGGACTGATATCCACTTTATATAAACTTTTGTTGGCAAACTTTTTTTCTAGAAACCCAATAGATTTACGTAGTGGGTGGGAAGGAGTTATTGGCCCTATAGAGCCTAATATTTGGGAGGAGATACTGGAGACCATACCATTGATTTCAGTGAGTGAACAGCATCGAATCTCTCAATTATTCTTAATACATCGAGTTTACAGAACTCCTCTATTTCTACATAAAATTGGAATTCGGGCCTCTCCTCTGTGTAATAGGTGTCATGTGCACCCGGCCTCTCTGATGCATATGTTCTGGCATTGCCCTAAACTAGAGCGATATTGGATTTTTATTGTCCAATTGATCCAGCGTATTTTTCAAATTACAGTGGGATGAATCCGTTGGTTTGTATTTTGGGATATGTAGGAGACTTAACGGTTTCAGAGGCTGAGAAAATCGCATATCGAGACTTTTATTTATGGCGAGGAAATTAATAGCATCAAAATGTCTGGATGCAGAACCTCCGTCAGCACAGGAGTTTGTTAATAAAGTGAATTGGCTGATTGCTCTGGAGAGAGGGGTGTATTATAAGAGAGGAGCCAAACTTAAGTATAATAAAATATGGGCTAAATGGCTGGATACGTCTGGTCTTGCTGCACGAACTTCGTTAGGCAGAGGGTGTTGGGGATCTCGGTGTAGAGTTCCTTGATGTGTCTATGGCAGTTGTGTGGATGGAGGCCGTCCGACAGCCAAGTACAATTTTTATTGTGACAAGAACTGAATGTTATTAATATTGCATTGCTATTTGATTGTAATGGAATTTTACTGCTCTGAATCTGGAGATGGATTTGGGAGGTGGGCTTGGTTGTGTTTTGGGGATAAAAGTTGAAATTTGGTCTTACAATGACATATACTGTACTCTGTTTGTACTACTTTATATCTGACCAATAAAAAGTTTATGGTTAAAAAAAATAAGGGCTTGAGGGCTGGACTAGTGATGTCTGAGCCCGAATAATTGCCCACAGGATCTATCCCCATCGCAGAGCATCGTTAATAGCAGTCGCTCATGTCTTGCTGTACAAGAGGAAGAGAGTGATCTGTGACTGCCTCCTATAGGGAACAGTGGATCCTGTATTATCTATACACATTGGTGTCACCTTTTAATGTAAACCTGCCTGCTAATGAGGAGACTGCTGAAAACTTTTCTCTATAGAAGAGGAAGTGTCAGACTATTATTAGGCCAAGGGGCTAAAGTGAAAATTTTTAAAAAAAATAGTGACATGGAAAAAAAAAATAAAAAATCCAAAACCTGCTTAAAAAATGTGTTTAACATAAGAGCATGAGTTAAATTTTCCGATGACATATTCCCTTTAAGCATAGCGGGAAGGTTGTCATTTACTGGATAGGACAACCCACTGGACTCTTAAAGGGGCTTTGCCAAGAAGTGAGTTCCTTACCGCTTATCTGCTCAGGAGAGAATATTAACTCAGCATGCGGAGTCACTGGGGAGAGGGAGGGGGGGTGAGCAGAGAGCCAGGGAGTAGGGTTAGTCTGCAATGTTTACTCAAATAATTAATTACATTACAATCAGTGGATTCTCTATACAAAAGACACAGGCTCATTCACTGCTTTTTCTCCCCAGTCCCTTGCAAGCTCCTTCATGTTCCCTGTCATCAGATAAGAAGTGCAGACAACGCAAGCGCGGCCAGATCAGCTTCGGTCAGTGTCCTGGTCGTGTCTAATGTAAACTGTCAGAAAACTAAGGGAACCTTAATCAGGCTGTAGATCTCACAGGCTTCACTTTTTTTAATGACATATATTTAGAAAAGTGATTAAATACCCATTTTGGAGGATCCCATGTCAACATTACATTGTGGCAAAACCCCTTTAAGCACAGAAAGAGCAGAGACTTAGATGAGTGAGTGGCAGTATACTGAACGGTTTCCCACAAAGCTCTATATCAATTTGTTCTGCTCCTCCTTGATCCTGAAGATCAAGCACTGGGTTCAACGTGACAATCTCCCTTTAACAACCTTATCAAACAATTGTACAGCAACATATGAGCGATTACTATTAACGATGCTCTGCGATGGGGATAGATCCTGTGGGAAATTATTCAGGCTCAGACATCACTAGTCCAGCCCTCGAGGAACTTGACCCTTTCTATGCTTGCTATGGTTTAGAGAACATGTGGAAACCCTTGGAAGTTGCCATCCCATCAGCTCATGGTCTACACACGCACCAACACATTCAAGACATCACAACTTCTTAACAACAAAATGCGATAAACGGCCAAGGCTTTTTCAAGCAGATACTTCCTCAGGATCCATCGCCACTAAAGGTCTCCTCAGGAGGACACGACATGAGGAGAACCTCTTAAAATAGGCAAACACCAAATGATTTACGGTCAGCTCTCATAACAAAAGGCAGAACGTTCTGTAGGACCGATGGATTCTGAATTCGCTTTGCAGACACTTATACCATAAGTATATGGGGAGGAACCATGCTAGTAAGTATGCTGGCCACCACAGCAAACAACGCCTCTGTCCTACAGCTCTAATTCCACTTTTGGTTGTCAAGAAACCTCTGGTTTCTTAGATATAATTAATGGCTCCTATTAGGGGTTCTTGAACAAAGGCCAAAACATTAGAGGGGCTAAAAGGTCTGCCAAATGCAGTTGTCTGCAGACTGAAGCCACCAGTGAAATCTAGGGTTCTCCACCCCTCTGACAGATACTAATATAGTCACTCTGCACAGTGAATTATCTCCCAGGGAGGTGGGCATGATGTAGTCACTTATCATAGCTAGAATGGAGCGAAGCTAGAGAGGGAGGGGAGGACGACCACAGGAAACCAGGCAGGCAGGTTAGTCACTGCAGGGCTGTGGTTCTCCAAACAGATGTCTTGTGGTTTCAGGCCATGACTGGACTGCTGGTGCTGAATGACGTGCAGACACGGACAGAAAGATCTTCTGTGCCTACTAATCATGACAGTTGTCTCGCATCATCCCTGCCTTGCAAGGAGGCCTCGTCAGGAATGTCATGACCTCATCCAGTCAAGGAGCGAACCTCAACATCAAGACTGAAGGCAGCACTTCAAGAAGGGTTATGTAGTGTTGTACAACGCTCCTGCTCCAGAGGGAGCGTACAGGCTGCGGGACGTAGAAGATGGATTGTACCAGGTTGATATACTTTCTATTGACTCCAGCTTAAAGGAATCCTTCTTACACTTCCAAGATGTGCACGTTTAAGTCTTAAAGGGAATGTGTCTTCAGAAAATGACCTATTGTTTAAAGGGAATCGGTCACCAATTTTTTTTTTTGCTAATTAAAACCAGACCCTGATCCATATTCTTTTCTTCTTAGCAGTTTTTATTTTCTGACTGTAGAATTCCCAATCCTGTTGTCTGTATATGATTATGGGGGCGGCCATCTTGCCTGCACTGCTTTTAGAGAGATGCTTTACAGCAGATTCATAGATATAGGAGCCTGTGAACAGGATCTTTGACTTCTATCGAATAATTTTCTAGGCATGCTCTGTGATCTGGGAAAAAGTCAGTGTGGAGGGAGGGTGTGAGGGGGGAGCTGTGACATCTCCTATTGTGACTGGTGGATCCTGTGTTATATACACATTGGTGTCACCTTTCAGTGTAACTATGCTTGTACTGATCATGAGCAGACTCTGATACTGTCTGTTCTCTAGAGAAAGATTTTCAGACTATTATTAGGCCTGGAGGCCAAAGGGAAGACTGCAGGGCTTAAGAATTGTATATTGTAAATATTTTTATTTTTCATCACTATTACCAGTAATATTTTTTAAAAGTCTTGCAGTTTTCACTTTGGCCTCTAGTCTGACACTTCCTGTTCTGTAGAGAAAACTTTCCAGCAGTCTCCTCATTATCAGCACAGGCAGCTTTGCACTGAAAGGTGACCCCAATGTGTATAGATAACACAGGATCCACCAGTCACAATAGGAGATACCCTGTGTCCCCGAAAATAAGACCGTGTCTTATATTAATTTTTGCTCCTAAAGATGAGCTAAGACTTCTTTTTAGGGGATGTTTTTTTTTCTATGAACAATAATTCACATTTATTGTTGAACAAAACATCAACCTGTATTACTATACTGTAGTGATTTCATCACAAACATCAGCAAATTAAAAGATCTATTTCATGATAAAGAGAAGCGTTTTCTCACATGGCAAGAAATTAAGGAAAAGTATGAGCTACCAGATAGACAATATTTCCAATACTTGCAAATCAAACACTTTTGTAAAACCCAAGTTTTAGATATAGCAAAAGCAGAAGGAGATGATAAATTTGATGCGTTATTGGGTTCAAGTTCATCTGGTAAATCTCTGGCTGAATTATATGGCAGACTTAGAGATAAAGAAATTGAAGGGAAGAGAGATACAATTTTCACTTCCTGGAACAAGGAACTTGGAGACAATGATGCATCTTGGAAAATCCAAAAAGGTTTAGACAGAGTACGAACCTCTATCATTAATGAAAGTTGGAGAGAGATGAGTTTTAAAATTGCGCATAAAGCAATTTACGCCTTTGACATCCCATACAAAAATGCTCCCTCACACTATCTTAAAGCGTGCCCGAAATGTGGTTTGGATAAGGCGAACCTAATACACGGATTATGGAGGTGTCCTAAATTAAAACAATACTGGAAAGATGTACGAGAGTTAATACAGAAAATTTGGAAGCTGCAGATAGAAGAAGACTCTTTGGCAACTATTTTCCATTATGTTCAGGTCAGCTCTGGGGATGGTCAGGAAGCTGGACTTCTGTCTGGAAATAAAGGTCAACATATTACCCTTTTGGTAGCTAAAAAGTGCATTTTAAGGCACTAGTTGCAAGAAAGTAGTCCAGATATGGGGGAGGTTCTCAGAACATTGAGAGAAATTTTCTTCCTTGATAAATTGGATACAGAAAGATCCAGAGGGCTCAATTAAAAAATTTGTTAAAAAGTGGAGGAACTTTATGGAATTTGCCTTCACCGACCAGGAGTTGACCAAGATTATGAAACCTTTTGAATATACTTCTTACTATCTAAAGGAGAAACTTGCAGGTAACTTGGGAAAATTAGAAGTTTAAAGACTAGTGGTTGGAAGAATTAATGTGGGATTTACGATTTTTTTTTTTTTTTTTTTTTGTTCCCCCATTTTGGCCAGTGGATATATCAGGTGGAGTTTGTCTATTAGCGCAATAGTGACCTTAGTGATAGCCAAGAAGGACTAAAGGATGTTCAAATTTCTGTTAATTTCAGTTTATTAGATGTTGTTCATTATTTTTTGATTCACAGTTTAAAAATTTTAAGACAAGGACATTTCTCAAACTTCTATCATACAAAGATGTATGTATTCATGTGATGTCAATTAGATACTATTAGGAATGTATGACATATTCTTTGTAAATTTGTCTTGCAAATAAAAATTGTTAAGAAAAAAAAAAAAAACAAACATCAGCATAAGCAGCCAAACTCTGAATTTCATAACTAAAAATGCACTAGGTCTTATTTTCGGGGTGTCTTATTTTCGGGGAAACAGGGTAGTCACAGTTCACTCCCCCCCCCTCCCTGCACACCGACTTCTTCCCAGGACACAGAGGATGCCTAGAAAACTCTTCTATAGAAGTCAATAGGTCTGCTGCTGTTCACAGGGCTCCTATGTCCATGTAGCGGCTATAAAACATCTCTCTAAATGTTGTTAAAAGCAGCTCAGGCAAGATGGCCGCCCCCATAATCATATACCGACAACCGAATGGAAAAATCTACAGTCAGAAATTATAAATGGCTAAGAAGAAAAGAATATGGATCAGGGTCTGGTTTTAATGAATAAAAAAATATATTGGTGACAGGTTCCCTTTAAGATCTTACATGTATAAGGTCAGTATAGTGTTTAGCACAAATTGTCTTATTCTTATCAAGATTACACACCCATGAAAGAATCAACTTCCACTGACCTCATAGAGTCCGTCTGTCAGAGATAACACTCCAGACACTCAAGGTGTGTATGTGTGAGGAGAGATTTATGTAGCAGTCTAGTGATTGCAGGCCCTGGTGCTGCTCTATGTAGGAACACTGCTAACACTTTACTGCCCAATCAACACTACAAAGCTTCTCTGTCTGTAGTTCTGTATTCTCATTACTCAGGCAATTCTTCAGTTTTATGTCAGTCTATAGCTCCGTACATTACACTCAATAAATTCAAGTTTCCTTCGAGTCACATTATTATGACCACCAGCTAATATCCAGATTAACTGTCGTGTGTAGTAGGGACAGGAGCAAGACAGACTGGGAGTGACTCAAGATCCTGGTAGGTTATTACAAGTATTTGGGGCCTCCCACAGTTGCTAGTGGGTTGGAAGGATCCACAGAGCAAATAGGTCTTGGGAAATATGGGGCTAGGGTAGTACTTGGAAGTTTTAGTAACGTTATTACAACCAATATTGGACATTTTTAGCCGCATTGTCTTTCTGGAAGATCCCATCTGCCCTAGGAAAGACAATCATTATGTATAGGTATCATGATCATGTAAGGATCATATCCAAATCCATTGAGTGTGCCTTCCATATGGATGAGTGGGTCCAGACCATAACATTGCCAGCACCAGCTTGTGTTCTTCCAGCAATAATTGCAGGGTGTTTGTTCTCCAATGTTTCATGCTTGACACAATTTCTTCCACGCGTTCGATGAAGCAGAAAACATGACTCATCGCAGGAGACAACCTATGCTGATCAGCAGAGAACCAAATCCAATACTGCTGTGTAAATTGAAGGCTTAACTGCTGATGCAGCTTTGTTAGTAGAGGTGCAGTGATATCCATCTGCTTTGAAGCCCCAAACATAGTAGGGTCCACTGAACTATTTTTGACACACGTCTGCCAACCCCTTGGGTCATTTTCGTGGTGAGCTGCTTCACTGTAGCGTGTCATTCCAACTTCACATCCATGACACATGGCGCTCCTTAGTTTCCACATCACTTATTCACAATGGCGCCTTTTGTCCACTCAGGCTATACTTTGCCTACAGCAGCATGCGAACAGTTCACAAACTGTGCAGTTTAGGAAATATATAGTTTAGCTATATAAATATAGCTAAATATAGGATATTTTGGTATTCTAGCTGTCACAGAGGTTAACAGTACATGTAAGCTGTGAACATTACATATACTACATTAAAGAGGTTTATGTGTCTTAATAGTGTTGGAGATAATAACACACTATTACATCAATGGGGTCCAGAAAGCTTGAACCATCAGTGATGGGTAATGGGTTTACCCTCTTCAATACAATGACATGAAAGCCATCTCCTGCATCAAACTATTGGGCTTCTACAATCAAGGCTGCATTCTAACCTATGTTGGTTGCCTACTGGAAACCATCTGTAATGCTTTGTTTACTTACAGATTAGATCTCCTGCATTGCTCTTTGTAATGCCTCAGCTAGATACAGAGAGACAAAATATGCTAATCACTGCTATAGAACCACCCACAGACTGAGGCGAGCAAAGTGGAAGAAAAACTGGCTGTGACTATGAAACTGCATAGTGAGAAAACCCCTTTAAGTGTCTAATGTTAATCAAAGGATTTTTGCAGCAGAAGAGTTCAAGCATTCCCTCTATAGTAATGCTATATAATGTATTTAGGAGGCCAAGATCTACAAGAATCTTACTGCCTTAGTATAGATATCAGGGGCCAAGGATTTAGGTGCATGTTGTAATACAGTTAAAGCCACGATTAGGCCACAGAAACCTGAAAGTTAAACTGAAGCAAGTCCATAAAAATCAGCCATAAAAGTATATGGAAGGCCATGCATGCAAAATGCCATGTAAATGACTGCAGCGACACATTGCCATCCAGTCATAAGGGCAGTTTACAAGCGACAAGAAGAACAAGCTGTAAGGTTATGCTAGGAAGTAGCAGGTGTCACAAGCCTGGATTCATGCAGTGTTATTGGCTACATCCGGGGATCCATCAGAGTATTGGGGAAAAAAAAGATACCCAGACAGATACCGCGGTGTAGCCATAGCCGGCCCATAAAGATTGAACAAATGGTGTCCTATTTACCACATAAGCTCTATTTGCTGGAGAAATACATTTTTCATGAGGGATATAAAAGCGAAGTGGCCCACAAGTGTGCACCAAAGCGAAGTGGCCCACAGTGTGCACCAAGGCGAAGTGGCCCACAAGTGTGCACCAAAGCGAAGTGGCCCACAAGTGTGCACCAAAGCGAAGTGGCCCACAAGTGTGAACCCAAGCGAAGTGGCCCACAAGTGTGAACCCAAGCGAAGTGGCCCACAAGTGTGAACCCAAGCGAAGTGGCCCACAAGTGAGTACCCAAGCGAAGTGGCCACAAGTGTGAACCCAAGCGAAGTGGCCCACAAGTGTGAACCCAAGCGAAGTGGCCCACAAGTGTGAACCCAAGCGAAGTGGCCCACAAGTGTGAACCCAAGCGAAGTGGCCCACAAGTGTGAACCCAAGCGAAGTGGCCCACAAGTGTGAACCCAAGCGAAGTGGCCCACAAGTGTGAACCCAAGCGAAGTGGCCCACAAGTGTGAACCAAGCGAAGTGGCCCACAAGTGTGAACCCAAGCGAAGTGGCCCACAAGTGTGAACCCAAGCGAAGTGGCCCACAAGTGTGAACCCAAGCGAAGTGGCCCCACAAGTGTGAACCCAAGCGAAGTGGCCCACAAGTGTGAACCCAAGCGAAGTGGCCCCAAGTGTGAACCCAAGCGAAGTGGCCCACAAGTGTGAACCAAGCGAAGTGGCCCACAAGTGTGAACCCAAGCGAAGTGGCCCACAAGTGTGAACCCAAGCGAAGTGGGCCCACAAGTGTGAACCCAAGCGAAGTGGCCCACAAGTGTGAACCAAGCGAAGTGGCCCACAATGTGAACCCAAGCGAAGTGGCCCACAAGTGTGAACCAAGGCGAAGTGGCCCACAAGTGTGAACCCAAGCGAAGTGGCCCACAAGTGTGAACCCAAGCGAAGTGGCCCACAAGTGTGAACCCAAGCGAAGTGGCCCACAAGTGTGAACCCAAGCGAAGTGGCCCACAAGTGTGAACCCAAGCGAAGTGGCCCACAAGTGTGAACCCAAGCGAAGTGGCCCACAAGTGTGAACCAAAGCGAAGTGGCCCACAAGTGTGAACCAAAGCGAAGTGGCCCACAAGTGTGAACCAAAGCGAAGTGGCCCACAAGTGTGAACCAAGGCGAAGTGGCCCACAAGTGTGAACCAAGGCGAAGTGGCCCACAAGTGTGAACCAAGGCGAAGTGGCCCACAAGTGTGAACCAAAGCGAAGTGGACCACAAGTGTGAACCAAGGCGAAGTGGCCCACAAGTGTGAACCAAGGCGAAGTGGCCCACAAGTGTGAACCAAGGCGAAGTGGCCCACAAGTGTGAACCAAAGCGAAGTGGACCACAAGTGCGAACCAAGGCGAAGTGGACCACAAGTGTGAACCAAAGCGAAGTGGACCACAAGTGTGAACCAAAGCGAAGTGGACCACAAGTGTGAACCAAGGCGAAGTGGACCACAAGTGTGTTCCACCGCAAACAGAGCACATGTAGTAAATAGGAGGACATTTGTTCTATTAACGTCCATGGGCCAGCGCTGGCTACGTCGTGGTATACGTTGGGGTATTCGCTTCCTGCGATGGATACCTGCAATAGAGTGAAGAGCACCATCTGAAGCCAACCTAACATCTGCTAATGATCACATTTTGAAGCATCAATCAAGCCTGGGGCATGTGGGAAGCAGAAAAGCCAGAAAGCGAAGGTTCTAAGTCACATACGACCTCAAAAGTCAGATCAACTGGTGTAAGATGCTTTCTGCTCATCGACGTGCCAGTTATTGCCACCTGTTAAACTGAAGGGGACAGAGTCTTTAAACTGGGATACCTTGGTCTATCACTCCAGCAGATTGCTATGCACCTAAGCCGAGATATTAGCACTGTCCAACACGACGTGTCCAGGTGGTTGGGAGAACGACGAGGAACTGGAATGACAGCAGGTGGTGTGTGGAGGTGAACTTCTGTGCAGACAGATTACCTGATCAGAAGAATGGTGCACAGTGATCCATTCTGTACCCCAATTAAAATTGGATGCCACATCCTAAGCCTAGTATGGCAAACAGTGTTGATACAATCCATCAAAAAGCCAGAAGTGCAGCCTCGGGTGTTCCACTGACTCCACACCTCTGCTCAAAAAGGCTGTTACGATTCACAACAAGGCAGCAATGGAGGTCACTTTGGTCTCAGAAGCAACGATGGCCAGAGTGGTCTGGAGACCCCGTAGACAGTACGATGGAGAGGTCTTTATTAAGGAACTTCACACCAGTCCTGCTCCCGGGATTATGGCGTGTGGTGGCAAAATGTATGGTATTCAGACCAGGGCTGTGGAGTCGGAGTCGTGGAGTCGGTGGCTATTTTGCAGGAGTCCCAAAATATATAATAAGTTGGTCCAGTTAGTTCGATGCAGTGCAAAGAGCAAGAGGAATTGGGTCCGGCCAGTGCTACTGCTCCCATATCTTCAGCAATTGATGACATGGAGCAGGCAAAGTGCTGCTCCAGGGGAAAAGATTCTGCTCCCAGGGCAAACAGATTTCAGCAAAATTTTTCACCTGTTTTCAAAGAAGTAGAAGAGTTTAACCATTCATCAAAACTGACTGTGGCTGAGGCAATTCCTTTATACCCTGACATTGTTAGAGATGTTGCCTCTGTGGTCACCGCTTTGCGCTCAACCCAAGTAAGTGTAGAGAGGTTGTTCTCTAGCCTGGAAATAATGAGATCAGATGTCAGGTCATGTATGCAGGATCTGATGGAGGTGATACTATTTCTCAGAACAAATTCAGAGACTCCACAAATGTTCCTGCAGTGTTTTGCATATTTACAATTTTTTTGTGTCCTAAAGTCATATCCAATAAATATATTTTACACTGACCAGCAAAATGGTAACAATGTTTTGAAATTGTGACTTTCAGGCTCCATATCTCTCCATCCACTACAGCTTTGTACATGAGGCTACTGTAATTTTATATACAGTCATCTTACATCTTATACATAAATTTGACTTGCAAGTATTTAGCATCTGCTTAGTTACAGTTTTGCTCCTAAAAATCAAAGTGTTAAAGGGGTTGTCTCACTACAAGGATGACTTTTTATGTTAAAGATCTTGTAAAAACAAGTCACTTTGCAATATGTGTCCATTAACAGTGTCCTACCTATTCCTAGATATCCCCTCTTGTATGAGCTGCATCAGCTCCTCAGGTCGCTATAGCTACAGACCTGTGTGATCTCTCCTGATAGGCTGCCAGCACTGGTTGCTATAGCTACAGACCTTACTTATACGGCAGCCTAGTGGAAGCCAGTAAACATGCCCCTGAATTCAAAATGAAACCAAGAAAACAGGACTGAGGTAAGATGAATCAATGTAGTGAGAAAACCCCTTTAATTTGTATTATTTTGTTAGTATTTGGGAAATCCACATTTTGGTTTTCAGCACTGCCTGAATCCTTCTGGGCTCTGGATCAGATTCATGCAGGTCTTGACAAAAATCTGATCCCAGGTCTCTTCTACACATTCCCATGTTGGTGCAGACAGGACTTGGATACAAATACAGCTTTTTCTTCAACTCTACCCACAAGGGTTTAAAAGATCAAAACATTGTTACCCTTTTGCTTGTCACTGTCTGTTCTTCCTAAATAGCTTGATTATTGTATCATAAGGTGATAAACAGCCTGATGGGACCATTTTACTACAGTAAAGTTATCACTTAAACATGCGCCGTGTATGAGGAAGTCAGGAGTCGGAGTCGGGAATCGGAGGTTTGGGAAATTGAGGAGTCTGAGTCGGGGCTTCGGCTTGCCGACTCCACAGCCCTGATTCAGACCCTTATAGTCTTCATCTCAGGTACACTAACAGCTTGGCATTACACGGATTTAGCATGGAACCAGTGGAGGGGTCATTTCTCCAAAGTGTCTCCATTTCTCCAGAACGTTTCCTTAATAGGACAATGGTAGGTCACACATTGCTCATGCTTCTGTGAACAGCCTGAATTGTCTAAATATTCCTCAGACAACAAGCAATAACCTCCCTGACAGCATGCCAAGGCGCATAAGTGTATGGATTCTGCCTATGGCCCTCATACTGAATAAATTGAGAGGTTTTATCACTTGCATGTCATTAATTTAACTATCCTTTACTTTCCGTAGTTCCAAGTCTTCTCCTTCTTGGTCTGGCAATTTCAATATTGAGGAGCATCCATCTGCGCTCAGCTTAGCGATCAATTTGCACTTCTCCAAGCAGTCAGGAGACGTACCCCCCTGATCTTCTGAGGGATCAAAGTTTCAGTTAACCAGGATACAACCGCATATCATCAATATGTATATGGACTGATGCGCCAACAGAGGTAAGTGGCTGTGCCGTCCTACTGCACTTCACTTTGCTCAAAGTATGGAAGGGAACAATTGAAGGGCATTTTCCTCTAGAATACTGTTCTACAATCTTAAGTCCTATAACCCTTTAGGTCACAGGTGTCAAACTGCGGCCCTCCAGCTGTTGGGAAACTACAACTCCCATCATGCATTTATATAATCTATAACAGTGGGCATGATGGGAGTTGTAGTTTCCCAACAGCTGGAGGGCCGCAGTTTGACACCCCTGATTTAGTTGAAGCAGATAAACTATGTTCTGTATTAGAAACTGTGTGCACTGCAGGTAAGTCAGCAGAGATGAAAGGATGCACTGGTTGCACAGCTCACTACCTTAGTAGATTTCCGACCGCCAAGTTGCAGATCCCACAAGGCTCTCGGATTCCACCTCAGGAGAAAAGGGTGTAGGCAAAACAATCAACGAATAAGGATCCTGTGTTCAAAATGTGTGACTTTTGAGCCAGATGCCGGTTATATACACGCCCCCTTTTTATATCGCTATTTTAATCAATATAAAATACATTTTTGGACTTTTACTTATCATTTACCTCACCTCCGGGTGTGCTGTATTACATTTTTCCCTTCCCTAGACAAAATAGAGATGTTTTGCCATCTCGTAGGCACAGGACACATGCAACACCAGTAGAAAACCACTTACACGGTTAGGTGCTTCAGTCGGGACTCAATGTTCCTGTGTCGCATACACATTCTGGTCAGAGCAGAACCTATTTCTTTCGTAGCTCCTGAAAGACAGAAAAAAAAAAATCATTTTTCCAAAGTCTTAGACAGGATAAGACGTACACTTACTGAAAATACATCTATACGAAAATACATATATACATCAGCTCTTTCCAATTGTTTTATACCATTTATTCCAATCAGAGCTTTATGTAAGTCACTTTTACAGTAGAGATGACAGCATGGGCAAAGCAGCTTGGTATTCGAAGAAGCAAAATAGGTGACAACTGTTACCCAGAACACAGAGCTCAACTAAAATGATGAAAGACCCTGGTGGTGCCCTAAACAAAGTTTGTTTGCTTTTTTTCCTATGGGTACAGGTTACATGAGTGGAGAAATTAAAAGTAAAAAAATGGGTTGGGGACTGGACCAACTAGGGTACTATATTACTTGGTCACATATGAAGAGGTCTCATTGGAAGGAGCAAAGAAACATTAAAGGGGTTGTCGCATCTCAAAGTTTCATAGGATACATGAATTAAATAATGCTGCTTTGCTCTGTCACTTCCTGGTCAAGCTGTCTGTAATTAACATATGAGCTCCTTGTATTCAGACTTCCTGTTTATTATGTTTATTAGCCTAGATTAAATAAATTACCTTCTACCAGGACAGGAGAAGCTGCTGAGCTAATGTAAACAGTAGTAAGTACTGTCTTTTGTCTGAAAGATCAGCTAACACACAAGCTCTCACAGGACCTGTGTGATGACTTCACTCCCTGCTATCAGATAGAACAAACAGCAGAGGAGAAGAAGTACAAAGTTCAGTCACTTGGGAAATCTGAGAGCCCTCAGAAGGTAGTAAAATCACTTGTAGATCCTTAAAGAAAAAAAAATGAAAAAAAGCAATATATTTGGAAAACGTCTTCATTTAGTGTTTCCTACATGTTGAAAGCTATTCTTTGTAGTGAGACAACCCCTTTAAGTTTAGCTCTGTGAATAAAGAAAAGATACAAATCAAGCCTTGATGCCAGTAAAAATCTTAGAGCGATCAAAGCTAGTGCAAAGGAAATGTGGAGTAGTTGCCAATGTAAAACAAAAAAAAAAGCGGAAACCGGATACGTTGTCATTTATTTTATTCATTTACCATGGCGCTGTACAGCGGTTGTCCTCATTCACATTGGCCCCATTGGAGATCAAAGTCTAAATTCCCGATAAACTCATCGGTATGTTTTTGGAATATGGGGGTAGCTGGGAAACCCATGCAAACACTGGGAGAACATACAACCTCGTTGAAAATGTTGTCCTTGGGGAAATTTGAACCCAGGACTCCAGCGCTATGATCTGCTAAATACCGAGTCACCGTGCTGTCCATGTCAGGGGCAGCTAATACATTTTTCTTTGCAGCAGTTTTTGATAAGTCTCATTAAATTATTAAATAAATGAAGCTACTTCCAATGCTGTAACATGGAACATGCAATGATGATCATAGCCAGCATCCTTTCCTCCATACACTAGGTTTACTGAGCAATGCTGAGATACATGGCAGGTTGTCTCTGTACACAGTAACTATAGCAGATATACCCTCGTATACCTCTACTGTATGGCAATTACCAAAACCCATTTTGTACTTGACCAACCTGATTTGAAAGTTTAGCAGCTAAGCGCGCTAAAGCAGGAAAGGGAATCTCAGGGCAACTACTCGTTGTTGCTTCTTCTGGATCTCTCTGCAGCATTTGACACTGTTGATCACCACCTTCTCCTCAGCGTGCTCAGCACCATTGGCCTCCAGGACACCGCTCTCTTGGTTCTCATCCTACCTCTCTGACCGCTCCTTCAGTATCTCATTTTCCAGATCTACTGCCTCACCTCTTCCTCTTGCTGTTGGGGTTCCTCAGGGATCGGTTCTAGAGCCTCTCCTCTTTTCACTCTACACAGTGGACAAACCATCAGATTTGGTTTTCAGTACCATCTGTACGCTGATGTCACAGGAAGAGGTGTATAACAGAGTGTCATCTCCCCCACCCTGCTACAAAACACCAGTGACTGTCTGTCCACTGTTTCTGACATCATGTCCTCTCTCTATCTTAAGCTGAAACTCACTAAAACTGAACTTCTAGTCATCCCACCATTTACTAATCGACCCCACCCTGCTATTTCTGTCCCATTGTGTGGCACCACAACTCCTAGGCAGCAGGCCCGCTGTCTTGGGGTTATACTAAATTCTGATCTGTCCTTCACCCCATATATCCAATCCCTGTCACCTGCACCTCAAGAACATCTGCAGAATCCAACCTTTTTTCACTGAAACAAGTCAAACTCTCATTGTTGCTCTTATTCTTTCTCGTCTTGACTATTGTAACTCCCTGCTTATCAGTCTCCCTCTACGTAAACTCTCCCTCTCCAATCTGTCCTAAATGCAGCAGCAAGACTCGTCTTTCTTTCCAGTCTCTATACCGATGCCTTTACCCTGTGTCAGTTACTGTACTGGTTGCCTATCCAGTACAGAATACAGCATAAACCAATCACTCTCACCCATAAAGCTCTCCACAGTGCTGCACCCCCCTACATCTCCTCCCTCGTCTCTGTCTACCACCCTACCTGGTTTCTCCCCGCTCTGCTGCTGACATCAAATTACAGACCTCAATCATCCGAACCTCCCATGCCCGTCTCCAAGATTTCACACGTGCGGCACCATTTCTCTGGAACATGCTAACGTGGGCGATCAGGCACATTCACAACCCTCATAGTTTTAAGAGTGCTCTGAGAACACATCTTCTCAGTCTGGCCTACCAAGATCCCTAACTGCTAACTACCAGCTGCTACCACCCACTTCTGTCACTCCAGACACTTGAGCACTCACAGGCACTTATCTATATCTATCTCCATCTATATCTATATCTATATATATACACACACACACACATACTGTCTGGGTGGCAGATTCATCCAATCTTTATGTAATCCACCACATATTTATGAAATATGGCTGGACCATTGTAACTTTAGCACTTCTCACACATACACCCTAATAGATTGTAAGCTCTTGGAGCGGGGCCCTCATACCATGTGTCTAACCTGTAAGTAGCTTTCATTGTGTAAGGTCTGTCTTCTGTCTGTACTTATACCCTCTAAATTGTAAAGTGCTGCGGAAAATGTTGGCGCTATATAAAGATTATTATTAAGGGAACTCTTCTCAGCCTCTCCAGTTGGTAGCCTAAATGTTAAACATTCCCATAGTCAGACATCTAAACCCTGAAGAGATCCACAATGGGGTTTTGTGCCTACAAGCTTTTATGTGAAATAACCGAAAATAAAAGCAGGGCACGATGAGCAAACAGCATAACAAATGGTTTGGCAGAGCATCCCTCGGTCAAATCAACTGGGCAAGGGCCCAACCGGTGTCTGTTATTGTAATTTACCTGGGTGCGTTGCACAACCAAATGAGCGTATATAAGGAGCCATCCAAAATAAAGAATCCAGAAATCAATTTCATGTGCTAGCAAAATAAATCACACCAGAGACAGAGGGCAAAGCTTCCCAATGTGCTCATTGGTCTTCTAGATGGGATGGAGCACCAGTCTGATGGCTGTAGGTGTTGGGAACAGCACTGGTGGCACTAATGACCAGCTTTATCCTTCAGAGAACTGGGTGGCTCAGTAAAAAAAGAAGGGTCAAAGCCTAATTCTCAGCAAAACTCTGAAAGGAACAGCAAAGCCAGATGCACCTAAAAAATGTCTGTAGATCTGACAGATTTTGATCTACTAAAAAATGAAATGTCCACTGGGTAAGTCAGACACTTGCCTGGGAGCTGTGACAAAGGTGTCCGTCAGCTGCCGCTAAAGCCGAGCACAAACAGCATTCGTGGGTGACTTACAACGAAGAGCTTCAAGCCAATGATTGTCCCGCACTTATCCCAACGCTATGACGACCTTTCTATGGTATAGAAGCTACATTAGATCTGTTGTAGATCACAGATTAATGAACTAAAGCAGGAGGCCCCATGGATAGCAACACAGAGGACGGAGTAAGGGATTTTAAAATGTTTTTTCACTATTTCTATTCACTTACAGTCCCATGCACTGTGAGCCCAATGTAAGAGGGACACAAAATCCTTCTCCGTTCTATGCCTGACTCAGGAAGCTAAAGGTGAAGGAACTGCTGGAACTATACAGATGTATATAACATGCAGGGTCAGAGGAAAGCTGGAGAACTAAGGTGACTAGCTATTTAAAAGGTTATCTCAGCAAGAAAAATGAGGATCATGTGACAATGGGCTGATGGCTCCAACTTCTCTAGCAGCTAGTTACTGCTTCTGAAACCAAGTGTAGCCTCTTACTAGCCATGTAAAGAACGTATGGGCCATGGAGTGCAAATTAGGGGGAGCTCACAAGTCTTACTAAGATTGTGGACAGTAGCATCACAATTTCCCAAGCAATATGTGACTAATATGTGGAATTTTTTTCTTTTTTAAATTGGATTGGTTTTTTTTTTAGTTCCTCTATGTACATGACTTCCTGGTCAGTCTTAAGACTTCCCACCTGTGAACTCTGATAGCACGGCAGACAAACGATTGCATGACGGTTCTATTCCAGGTCAACTATGGTCAGAGAGGTGTAAGTGTTATCAGCAGGATGTGATAAGTGTAAGGAAAGCTGGAAACCTCCACACTGCTGAAAAAGTTTACCGCATTATCCTTTCATGTATATCTTGTTATTGCCCTGTCAGTTGAGTCCAAGTCTAATCTCTATCTATCCCTGTTCAGAGAACAATAGAGTGCTCATTAAACATACTAGTTGTAATGAGATGAGCAGCAGCTGCAGTAAAGCGAGGTTAGTCTTCCTGGCCATTCAGGAGTTCTAGACTTTCACTAGCACAGCTAGAAAAGGCAAGATTATATATGTGTGTACATCTATATATATGTATACACACACACATACAGACCAAAAGTTTGGACACACCTCCTCATTCCAACAGTTTTCTTTATTTTTATGACTATAAAAATTGTAGATTCACGCTGAAGGCATCAAAACTATGAAGTAACACATGTGGAATTACATACTGAGCAAAAAAGTGTGAAACAACTGAAAATCTGTCTTATATTCTAGGTTCTTCAAAGTAGCCACCTTTTGCTTTGATTACTGCTTTGGCATTTTCTTGATGAGCTTCAAGAGTTAGTCACCTGAAATGGTTGTCACTTCACATGTGGGCCCTGTCAGGTTTAATAAGTGGGATTTCTTGCCTTATAAATGGGGTTGGGACCATCAGTTGTGTTGTTCAGAAGTCAGGTGGATACACAGCTGATAGTCCTACTGAATGGACTGTTAGAATTTCTATTATGGCAAGAAAAAAAAAGCAGCTAAGTAAAGAAAAACGAGTGGCCATCATTACTTTAAGAAATGAAGATCAGCCAGTGCAAAAAATTGAGGAAACTTTGAAAGTGTCCCCAAGTGCAGTGGCAAAAACCATCAAGCGCTACAAAGAAACTGGCTCACATGAGGAGCGCCCCATGAAAGGAAGACCAAGAGTCACCTCTGCTGCAGAGGATAAGTACATCCGAGTCACCAACCTCCGAAATTGCAGGTTAACAGCAGCTCAGATTAGAGACCAGGTCAATGCCACACAGAGCTCTAGCAGCAGACACATCTCTACAACAACTGTTAAGAGGAGACTGTGTGCAGCAGCCTTCATGGTAAAATAGCTTCTAGGAAACCACTGCTAAGGACAGGCAACAAGCAGAAGAGACTTGTTTAGGCTAAAGAGCACAAGGAATGGACATCAGACCAGTGGAAATCTGTGCTTTGGTCTGATGAGTCCAAATTTGAGATCTTTGGTTCCAACCACTGTCTTTGTGCGACGCAGAAAAGTTGAACGAACGGACTCTACATGCCTGGTTCCCACCGTGAAGCATGGAGGAGGAGGGGTGATGTGGGGGGCTGGTTCCCACCGTGAAGCATGGAGGAGGAGGTGTGATGGTGTGTGTGTGTGTGTGTGTGTGTGTATTGTGGTGTGTGGGGGGGGGGGGGCGCTTTGCTTGTGAAAATGTTGGGGAATTATTAAAAATTGAATGAATAATGAAACAGCATGGTTAACACAGCATATTGCAGCGGAATGCTATTCCATCCGGTTTTGATTTAGTTGGACCATAATTTATTTTTCAACAGGACAATGACCCCAAACACCTCCAGACTGTGTAAGGTCTATTTGACCAAGGAGGAGAGTGATGGGGTGCTACGCCAGATGACCTGGCCTCCACAGTCACCAGACCTGAACCCAATCGAGATGGTTTGGGGTGAGCTGGACCGCAGAGTGAAGGCAAAAGGGCCAACAAGTGCTAAGCATCTCTGGGAACTCCTTCAAGACTGTTGGAAGACCATTTCAGGAGACTACCTCTTGAAGCTCATCAAGAGAATGCCAAGAGTGTGCAAAGCAGTAATCAAAGCAAAAGGTGGCTACTTTGAAGAACCTAGAATATAAGACATATTTTCAGTTGTTTCACACTTTTTTGTTAAGTATATAATTCCACATGTGTTAATTCATAGTTTTGATGCCTTCAGTGTGAAGCTAATTTTTATAGTCATGAAAATACAGAAAACTCTTGGAATGAGAAGGTGTCCAAACTTTTGGTCTGTACTGTATATATAAAACAAAAAAACTCCCTTCTGATGGAAGTTTCCCTTTAAGGACCTGCAGTCTTCTTTCGTATATATGCATATCTCTGATGTACATTTAGAGATCTCATCTTGGTGTCTAATACTACAACATACTGATGCTGAAGAACTGGGGTTTCCTATTCAACCACAGCCAATCCTGCTATTCAGTGCCTAGTTAAATTCAGTTCTAAAGCTATTAATACCAAGGAAAACTTCAGTTCCTTTTTGGAGAGTATCAGTCATCGGAGGAGTCGCCGCTACTTTACAACCTTTCCGTCGAACCGTTATTCAGGTAGAAATAAAACAAGCTCTGTATGTGAATCACGCTCAACCGCCAACATTTCCATGAGTAAATAGTGGGAAATTCCAGTCTGGTATATTCTGTTCCTAGCATTACTGAAGTTGTTTTTCAGCCACAAACACAATTTCCAGGTCTACAAGCTATTTTTATAGTGAAAGGTAAAGCAATCCTGATGAATAACGGTTATAGATAGAAGTGACTGTTCTAGTACAGGCCTGGATATGGAAGCCAATGCCGGATCACTATCTCTACCGCCATTATTGGCACTGGTGTAAGAAGCGTCCAGAGCTAGACCCCTGTAATCCATTTTATTTCCATACTTAGCAGATACAATTTATAACCAGCTAAATACAAAAGCAAATGGGGTGGGCGGCTGACTAAGCCCTACACTTCAGAGTCCACAACCAAACCCAGAACTCAAAAGACGCCGGGGTAAAGAAGAAATCATGGACTTCAGGGGCCACTGTTCATTAGAGGCTGGTAATGAGAGTTTCTATAATTATTGATTGAAAAGAACCCCAAAAACTTAAAGGGGTTCTCTCATCATGCAGAGTCACAGTCAGCTTTATACTTACTCTGCCTCTGTCAGGCTGTGGGTGGGTATATAGCAGTGATTAGCATATCTAGCTTCTCTGTGACTAGCTGAGACATTAGAAAGGGCAGTACAGAAAAGCGAATATTCAGTAGAGAGAGAGCTACATGGACTGTGAGGAGTGAAAGCAATTGCTTATCTGAACAAAAGCTAATCTTGTAAGAGATAATTAGTCTGCTAAGAGTGAGCTCTCCAACCATTGTGCCATTACACAGTTATGGTCAGGTAACCACAGAAACCTGTGTGCACTCAGAGCAGATAAAATCAAAAGACCAATGTATTTAGAAAAAAATCCTCAATTACCTGTCCCTATATGTTGAAAGTTAATCTTTTTAGTGAGACAACTCCTTTAAGCGCAGATAATTTTTTAGGCACTGGCTACCCAGCTTCTGGGATTTGACCAGTTTCGTATTACATGACAATCCCTCTGCCTTCTTGCTTTCAAAATGGGCACCTAGAATCGAGGGAGAGGAGATGGCAGGGGAGCGCATGAGTCTATGGTCTTCTTTGCTTTGAAGACAGACTACAGGTACTTTTGACAATATGTTTAGTGTGTATGTATTCATATGTATCACCTTATTTATATGCAATTGTAGTACCAGCAACCACCCCCTCATGCATTGAGAGTGTGTGAATGCCTGTTTTATTGGTATTTTTGCATTTGTGCATTCTCCCCATGCATTACAATGTAGCTTTTCTGCATGCTGGTGTGAACAGGTATTAAACTAATGTGCAGTTTTTTATCATCTAATTGTTCCCCTAGCAGTGGGGTGTGTGAGCTATGGCTCAGCAATTAGCTGCACCTGTTAATTTTTCCCAGGAAGCATATAGGTCAAAGATGCCTGCTACTGGCTTCAGTCTAGTCCAGCCATTGAGCTGTGAATATGGTCCAAAAAATTGCAGTTTTTCTTTATGTATTCATATGTGCTCATGCAAGTACCTATGTTTATACATATAATCGTCTGGTATATACACGTTAACTGTGACCCTATGTCCTAGACAAGATCCACCCCTGCTTATATCACCTTACAGCCAATGGTAACCAACCAGCACTGAAATTAACCAGATTAGATCAGATTTGGTGAGAAAGTCAACTTCATAAAGAACTTTATGTTCCTGTCACTTTTTTTGACTTTACCATGGAAGGGACTCTTATTGAGGAATTCAGTGTCGACTACTTTTCATGTTATATTTTTGTGTCTCCTGTTGAACCCTCATCTACAACATATTTTTTAAAAAAAGGGAGAAACACTTAGTGACTTTCCTATAACCAGACAACATTGTTTTAGAATTTGTTTCTATAACTAAATAATACATGTATTTTATTTAGGGGATTCTTCGTAAAATACAAGGTCACCGTCGAGAAGTGGGGCCGCCCTTTTTGGGGCAACTACTCCGTCTTTGAAGCAAAAGGGAATTGGGTGATTGATAGGGTTATAGCGTCATCCCCCGTCTCCCCTAGACTGTCTTAATTGCAGCATTCTGGTTCGATACAGTGACAACCAGGGTTAACACAGCAACTGTTTCTGTGGATGAAACACCGCATGACAAGGAACCGTAAGTCTATCATTATACAGATGGGAATATTATCAGTTTGATTGTGACAGATACTCTATCCTGTATACGAAGGTGCCCCTTTTTTTGTGAAGTTGTCTCACCATGCTGTTTTACAGACCCAAAGCCAGCTTCAGACTCACACTTCCTGGTTAGGCTGTAGGTGGCTCTAATGTAGTGCTTGGCATATCAGCTCTGCTAATCCTAGATGATCCGAATAGAGTGACATGAGTTCTGGAGGTTTCTAAACTATAGTGCGCAAGGCTACAGGGTCCTAAAGCACTTAAACTTGTCAGTAAGTAATGTCAACAAGCTCCTGTCTTTCAAAATTAGGAACAGTAGAAAGTAGGTCATCATCTCGACCACTGTTCGCATATAAGAGGAGAAAGAGGTGGCTGGTAAATAGGGAAGTCTGTGTGTAAAAGCAGAAGATAAGATCTGCTCCGAACTCTGTAGAGAAGCAAAATCAGAACAACAATGTATTTGGTAATATTCTTTATTTACCTTTGCCTACATGTTAAAAGCTAATCAATGAAACGAGAAAACCCGTTTAAATGTTGGTCATTTTGTGCTGTCAACTTTTTTGCAATCTTGGTCTTTTATATGTAGGTAATTAAAAGTTGAGCTTTAAATACAGCTGTGTGGTCTCAGCAGTGAATTGCTATGTATGCTAAAAAAAAAATCTTATGAGGCACAGATATTAGTAGATGAAATAAATTACCATCTTTTTAGTGTTCTAAAACTGAAGTTTTGTCTTGTTTACTTTAAAGCTTTATGGTGACATATACCACCAGGTACAACCAGCTACTACCTTGTTTATCGCCAAATACCACCTTAAAACAGTAAAGCCTTAAAGGGAAAAGGAGCACAGCAGCTGGAAACAGCATGTCTGTCACTAGCTTATTCTGCCCTAAGCAATGGGGGCATAAACTATGTGACAGGTTCTCTTGAAAGGGGTTGTCTCACTACATTGATTCCTCTTACCTCAGTCCTATTTTCTTGGTTTCATTTTGAATTCAGGGGCGTTTTTACTGACTTCCACTAGGCAGCAGTAGAAGCCAGGTCTGTAGCTATAGCAACCAGTGCTGGCAGCCTATCAGGATAGATCAAACAGGTCTGTAGCTATAGCGACCGGAGGAGCTGATGCAGCCCATACAAGAGGGGATATTTCAGAATGGGTAGGACACTGTTAATAAACACATATTGCAAAGGGACTTGTTTATGCAAGATCTCTAACATAGAAAGCAGCAATTCTTGTAATGAGGCAACCCCTTTAAGACATTTTCATGGTGTTCGTCAATACAACATACAATATAATTAGTATTGGAAGTACATTTTTCAATTTTAATAATAACCAATAACTATCGATAAGTTTAGGTTCAATAATGAGCGGCTTGTGTATGACATGAAAACTTATATAACCAGTCTGAATACATAGACTAACATGTAAAACCTCAAGCAGCCCTCTTTGATGGTAAAAATGCTCAGCCTGATCTCCTTGCTGTGAATCCACCCCTCCCCATCATCGGAGCACCCCTCCAGGTATCTCCTCTTCCACGTCCCTTGAGCATACAAACTGTATGCAGTTTAGGTTTTTAAATCAAAGTAGTAACCAGGACGTTGCATAATGAATGACTCAACAGTCCACAAAAGGCACTTAAATGGTTTCTTCATAGGCTTACTCATCTGCCAGCGGTGCCTAACTTGCAGTAGCTTGTACAATTCATGACTGGTCTTTTTCAAGATAACACAGGTAGGTCAGCATGATCTGCGGGTTGAGAACTGAGAGTTTCTACAGCCATCATGTCACGACGAAGATTTACAGTTTCAAAGAAGAACCTTAGGCTATGTCTCCAATGCAAAAAAAAAAAAAAAGATCAATTTTTTCAGTGTTTTTCATTTTATAAAAACGCTGAAAAAAAATGAAAAGCTGTCCCATAGACTTGTATAGTAAAAACGTCCTGCAGTCTCCACAGAACATTTTTTTTTCTGCTCGTTTTATTTGCCGGTCGATTTTTTAAACATGTTGCAAAAAATTTACTGTTGAAGCCTATGTAAAGCGCCGGATGTTTTTGCCACGTTTTTTGCGGACATACATAGCAAATCTAATGCTGTGCATTTCTGCAAAAAACGCGCCTATAAATACAAAATGCGCAAAAAAATGACTTTTTTAGGATTTGGTTTTCAGTGAGTTTTTTGTCCAATGCTGTGTAGACATAACGTTACTTTTACAAGAAATCCCTAAATTTGCAGTGATGTTTTTAATACAAGCTCTGTTGGTTTTTGTAGCTGGTAGATTGACGGCAGGTTTGGGTGCTATGTACGGACGGTACACATGCTACTTGAAAGGACGTAACACACCTCCTCCTGTTTAAATATTTCACTACCCTGTTAATCATGACACGAGGATGGAAGAACAGTTGAGTAGGTGTAAAATAGGCCATGTCCTTCAGAGGTGGATCACATCTTCTTAGGAGTGCTGGACTACTGTAGAATACACTCTGTCCCCAACATATGACTTATCTGGATGAAAAGAACGTAAAGGGGTTGTCTCACTACAAGGATTGCTGCTTTTATGTTAAAGATCTTGCAAAAACAAGTCACCTTGCAATATATGTCCATTAACAGTGTCCTACCTATTCCTAGATATCCCCTCTTTTATGGGCTGCATCAGCTCCTCAGGTCGCTATAGCTACAGACCTGTTTGATATATCCTGCCAGCGCTGGTTGCTATAACTACAGACCTGGCTTCTTCTGCAGCCTAGTGGAAGCCAGTAAACACACCACCTGAATTCGAAGTGAAACCAAGAAAACAGGACTGAGGTGAGATGAATCAATCTAGTGAGACAACCCCTTTAAGCCCCAGGCCTGAAAAGTACTTAATAGCCTGAATTTTGTCATTTTTGCATGCTTGTGTTTCAACAGTCGTAACTTTTTTATCTTTTAAGTGACATAGTCATATGAGGACTTGTTATATGCAGGAGAAATTGTATTTTGGGAGGGGGCATAGTTTAAGTTTACAGACAAATTACTAAAACGGACTGCTTTGTATGGCTTGGCACAGGGTAACATAAACCAGGTTTCGGTTATCTGTACAAAATTTTTGGCATCTGCCATGATTTCATATTTACCAGCTGGTCCATACCCCTTTAATGATGTCCCATGTTCCCAATGAAGTCATTGTTCTTCAACAGGCCCTCACCTCCAGGCACTGTACCGAGAGATCTGTCCGCAGTGAAGGCGACCATAGAGCCCAGGCTGCAGACAACAGGATTTTGGGAAGGAAAAGGTTGTAAATAGGCTTGGCTCCTAAACCACTTCTTCTGTGAGCTACATAAAGGTGGCCTCACAAGTATTATCCAAAAAAGTCATTAGTAGTTTTTACCCTGTGTATAAACAGAGAATCTACATCCTGCAATAGATTCAGTGAAAAAAGTGGAAGATTAAGGTGAAATTCCAGGTGTGAGTACAAATAGCAGGTCTTCATAGACTGTGGGACAGACTCAACAGGGTTGTCTGATATGTCCTACTAGGGCAGGTTGGCCTGCTTTCTTCAAATAGTGCATCCTGGTGCCATTTCTTCCCCTGATAAGTGATGCGCACACACCCGCCTGTCCACATGATATAGAATAAAAAGTGATTCATCAAACCACTCAAGCTTTTTCCATTGCTCCATGGCCTGGTTCTATTGTGCACTTTTGGGGTCAGCTGGGGTACTGTGACCCCACTGTGAAAAGGCAGCCTCATGCACAGCAAGCTGCAAAACAATGTTCTGAGACACCTTTTTACAGCCAGGAGTCACTTGTTTAAAGCAATTTGTGCTACTGTAGTTTATATGTGGGATCAGACCAGATAGGCAAGACTTCGCTGTTCATCAATGAGCTTTGGGCACCCATGAGCCTGACGCCAAGGCATCGGTTGTTCTTTCTTGGTCCAGTTTGGCCTCTGATTCTTACATTTGCCCATTTTACCAGCTTCAAACATCTCAACTTCAAGAACTGACTGTTCACACAGCATAGGACAAAAAACTCGTCTAAAACCTAAAAACTGCTTTGAAACGGAGTATTTTGTCAGCTTTCTGTCCAAAGCGGCTCTATTTCTGACAAGGTTTTTAGGTGGTTTTTGTTTTTTTGTTGAGGTTTTTGGACGGTGCTTGGCCAGTTTTTACTATATACAAAATTCATATACCGTACCTTGTATAAAGAACTGGGCAGTTTTTCAGCACAACCGTCCAAAAACCGCAGAAAAAAAAAAGTCCAAAAACTTTCCAGCAGTTTAGGTACACTTCAATAGCAAATTTTGTTGCTATAGGTCGATTTTTGTATTAAAGTCTATGTAGATGTTTTTCTGTTGGATTTTCAGCAGTTTCAAAGCACTAAAACCAACGAAAATCTGACAGGAAAGCTCTGCTGCGTAGACATAGCCTTAGGGTGCGTTCCCACGGCACAGGACAAATACCGGCCGGTTTGCCGCGATGAGCGGAGAGAAGCCCTCCCCCTCCACATTGACATACACAGATTCCGCCTGGAAACCGTTTTGCGGCCGGACTGCGGGCGGAAAAACCGCAGGACGGAAAACCCGTGCAGTGGATTTTCCCCACTGCACGGATTTTCCATAGAGCACAATTGTGCTCATTTTCGGCCATTTTTTCAGGCGGGCTGAAAAACTGTCCGAAAAGCCTTGCCGTGGGGACATGCCCTAAGGCTACCGCTATCATAGTGCTGGTTTACAGTCGGATTAAGTGGATTCAGGATTTAGATCATAGTAGTAGTAGTAGTAGTAATCTACACAGCTCAGATTTTCTATTGCCGGATTCCAAAACGGTGTTCTTTTAAAAAAAAAAAAAAAAAAAAATTAGAACATGATCTATAACTTGCCGTATTACACCTGATTATAGTACAGTTGAATGTTAATGGGTCGGCTGCAATAAACGAAAGCCTATAACAGAATACGATGCCACATGGACCCAGTGGTGCCACTAGCACAAGATAATCAATGTCAGTGTAGATAGAATTTTTTTTTCAGAAAGGAAATGAGTAATCCGCTCCTGCCTGAGGGCATGTGATTTATCTTCACTTCCACTTACCACATAAGATAATACACTTGAAACATATTTTTAGTTATTTATAAAAAATAATTCTTGTAGAGACGTGTCTGAGGGTGCATGTCCTCATATATTATAGTTATAACATCCTTGATGGACACAGAGAGGGGAGGACACCAAGCAAGGATGTGTCTACATACCCCGTTTCCCCGAAAATAAGACATCCCCTGAAAATAAGACCTAGTGCATTTTTTTATGCAATTCAGAGCTTGGCTGCTTATGCTGAGGTTGGTGATGAAATCACTTCAGTATATTCATACAGGTTGATGTTTTGTTCAACAATAAATGTGAATTATTGTTCATAGAAAAAAAACATCTCCTAAAAATAAGTCTGAGCTCATCTTTAGGAGCAAAAATTGATATAAGACGCTGTCTTATTTTCGGGGAAACAGGGTACATGATTATTAGCAGTTGACTGGGTGGCCAGAAGGCTTAAATCCACTAATCTGGCCAACAAAGGTTATATCTGCCGACAGTAAGGGAATTTTCACACGGCTGATTCTGGGACGATTTCAGCCTATTGTGCGCCGTATTGCGCTCCAATACGGCTGAAATACGTCCCAGGCATTACGGTAATCCACAGTTCTCATAGAGAACTATGGATTACGTCTCCCCTCCCCGCTCTGCGAATACGCCGCGGGAGGAGAAAGTGACATGCACATTATCCTGGCGAAATACACGCCACGGATAATGGATGTCTATGGGGCCGGCGAGCTGACGCCCCCACCGCCCCGCCCTACGGCACACGCCGTAATTGCGGGGTGAAATCCGTCCCGCAATTACGGCGTGTGCCGTGTGAACTTAGCCTAAAACACCGGAGTCCAGATGTATGAAAGTTGCTGCGCCAGTTTTCCGGCATAGGTTACAAGAGAACTAATGGTGTGCGCCATATCCAACATATTCCTAAAGCATTTGCACCAAAAAGAATGAGTCTGTCCGACAAGACCGACACTTTTGTCTGCACCACTCTTCAGGGGGCGAGTCTATGCCAATTCTTACAAGAGATTCATGTAGCTCTCGTGCCAAGAAGTGTTGCCGTTCAGCCATCGCTATTCATGACATTTTCAAAGTGGCGAGGCTAGGACACTTTTTTGGCGCACGGGCTTTTTGCCTTCCAACGTGAGACATTTATTAAGTGCTGGGAGACACTTTCATACATAAACATGAACTCAACTTTGGCGCTTTCTACAGCACCTCTTTTAACCCCTTAGAGGGGTTGTCTCACTACAAGGATCAATTTTTATGTTAAAGATCTTGCAAAAACAAGCAACTTTGCAATATATGTACATTAACAATGTCCTGCCTATTTCTATATATCCCCTCTTGTATGGGCTGCATCAGCTCCTCAGGTCGCTATAGCTACAGACCAGTCTCTCATGATAGGCTGCCATTACTGGTTGCTATAGCTACAGACCTGGCTTCTACTGCAGCCTAGTGGAAGCCAGTAAACACACCCCTGAATTCCAAGTGAAACCAAGAAAACAGGACTGAGGTAAGATGAATCAATGTAGTGAGACAACCCCTTTAAGCCCCAGGCCTGAAAAGTACTTAATAGCCTGAATTTTGTCATTTTTGCCTCCTTGTGTTTCAATAGTCGTAACTTTTTTTATCTTTTAAGTGACGTAGTCATATGAGGACTTGTTTTATACAGAAGTTGTATTTTGGGAGGTGGCATAGTTTAGTTTAAGTTTACAGACAAATTACAAAAAAAAAAGAAAAAAAAAATCCACAAAAATAATTTTAACATCATTTACATTTCACACTAAACATGTTAGATGAATTTTACAGGTTGTTACGGTCGTGTAGATACCGAATATGTGTAGGGTTTTTGGTGTAATCCATGCACAGTAACTTTTACTAAATATTTATTTTAATCTCCACTTTAGTTTTTTCTACTTTTTTTTTATCCCACTAAGGGATAACTATCACTTTTATTCCTATATGCTAACATATTACAATACGTTTCATACAGGCAGCATTCAGGGCAGCACACAGGCCTCCTATACAGACAGCCCTGGGGCTACTCCAGGTCACCACGGCTGACTGTACAGACCTTCCCCGGGCTCTGTTGGGTCACCGGGAGTTCCGATCCCCCAGTGGAGCAGGGGAACGCTCTTCGATTGCCACGGTCCATGACTGCAGCATAATCAAAGGGTTAAGAGCTGGGGATCGGAGGTTTCTTCCCCTTCCCGATGCTTACAGAGACTGCTCTAGGAACAGAGCAGTAGACTACAACTCTGTTCCTAGCGCAGCTACGGTGCTGGGGGCTGCAAAACCCCTCTATCTGCAGCAATGTCATTTAGTGTCGCTGTAGAAGAACGAGCTGTACCACCCGCAATCAAAAAACGGTGCGTGGTCATTAAGGGGTTATTACATCTGGTTCAGCGTTATAAGGCCACCAGTCAAATGAATAGCTGTCTTGGTAAAGCATGGCCTGCTGGGTCCACCAGCGGCCTCTCTTCTGACTTAGAGGGTGGTCCTGTTAAAAGGGTTGTCTCACCATGCTCTTTCACAGAGCCATAAACAGCTTTCATTAATGCATCCTGTCTATTCCTGGTCAGGCTGTGGGTGATTTGCTATTCAGCTCTGTATTTAAAAGTCTGCCAACCACTCTGACATGAGAGCAGGAGATGTTTATCTAAAGTCCAGAGAAGCTTCACAGCTAAAGTAAACAAACATCATTAGTCTCCTTTGTTTGTAAGATCAGATAATAGTCAAGCTCTCAAGCTGCTGCCAGTTCTGTGTGCTGAACTCTGTGATCACATCCTTCCAGCTATCATATAAGACAAATAGCAGAGGAGAACAGGGCAGAGCAGGTTGGTAACCTAGAGAGTGCACTAGGTTACCAACCTATCTCCTCAAAAAATAAAAACAAAGCAATCTATTTGGAAAAAGTCATCATTACTGTTCCCTACAGGCTGAAAGCTAATCTTTGCAGTGAGACAACCCCTTTAATGAAAAAATACTACAGGACTTTGCATGGAAGCTGTGCTGAAGGAAAGAAATATAAAATGAACTGTACTGCATTTGAGTCTCACTAGCCACAAGCTTAAAAGGGTTGTCTACTTTTGACAACAAACTACTGCTGGGACTCCCTGCAACCATCCATACACTGTGGAAACATGTGGTAGCTCAATTACTCAGCAGCACCACCACAGGTGTAATGAGGTACTACACAGTCCCAACTGAAATCAAAGGCTGTCCATGTAATGCACGGACACACCAGGGTCTCCAGAATGAAAGACGCTCTTTGTAGTCAATCGTTACTCTGGACAATAGACAACGGTCCTGAAAGAGCCCAGCCATGAATGTGCCATGCACAGCACCACAATCTCCAGTCTATGTATATATGTGAATGGAGTCAGTGTATTTCTCATAAGTACATAACTGACCATATATGTTTATCTAATCCACTGGCATCCCAACCATGACCATGTCATAGACTCCATTAATACTACAGCAGGTTGCTGGTCTGTAGAGAACCATGAGATACGGGAAACCTACAACACTTCCTGATAAGTACAGCTTTGAGAAATTTCTGATTTCTTCCACACACACAAAATATTATGTACAATGAATGTATACAGTGCAAGTCTACCATATGCACTGGGACCCCCTGCATATACATTACAGTGGTTTTCACAGACTTTTTAAATAAAAAAAACCCCTACTCTCTGTCCCTCAGCGATGACTTCACGTTCATGGATCACATGATGCTGCAACCAATCTGCATGTACAGCACATGACCACAGAGGGAAGTGATTGGCTGCAGCATCATGTGATCCATGAACGTGATGTCATCGGTGAGGGACCACTACAGCTCTGGACCAGTGGTAATGGGAAAGATTATTATGGGTTAAGATTCTATTAACACAGAGGTTGTGTTAAGGAGGTTTGTAAAAGTCATGAAAAACCCCTTTAAACGTATCCATAGAATCCCAATATCTAGCTGAGGCCAAAAGTATATCATTTTGGAAAACACAAGGGTGTACTGTAGGGAATAAAGGGAGCTTTAAAAACTTCAGTGTACCCTACATACAATGGATGCTACGGAGTTGAATTTGTCATAGGTATATTGGCACTATATGTTGGGACAACCCCAATGTAGCCTCCAACAGGCACTGCAAGACGCATGGCGAGAAGCCCAAGCCTGCTGGTTCATGTAGTATCCACTGGAGGTCCACTTGTCTGAGTAGATGGCTGGATGTCCCGCTCTTCAGGAAGTGGGCCACTATCTCTGCATCGTGGGGCCCAAGTTAAAGGGGCTGTCTCACTACATTGATTCATTTTACCTCAGTCCTATTTTATCGGTTTCACTTTTGAATCCAGAGGCATGTTTACTGGCTTCTACAAACCTGCAGTGATGAGCTGCTGAGGTCACCAGGTCTGTAGCTATAGCAATCAGCGCTGGCAGCCTATCAGCAGAGATAGAACAGGTCTGTAGCTATAGTAACCAGCGCTAGCAGCCTATCAGGAGAGATCAAACAGGTCTGTAGCTATAGCGACCTGAGGAGCTGATGCAGCCCATACAAGAGGAGATATCTCAGAATAGGTAGGACACTGTTAATGGACATATATCGCAAAGCAACTTGTTTTTGCAAGATCTTTAACGTAAGAAGCAATCCTTGTAGTGAGACAACCCCTTTTAGCAAAACGCAGGACAGAAAATGACTCATTTACAAATATATCTGTTTTCAGTTTTAGCTTAGTGTCTCACATGACCATCAGTAGCAGAGCAAGGAAGCAGTCATGTTATGGGGTAATTCATTATTTGGTCTAGGGACATACTGCAATGTAATTCACGGACAATAAAAATGGATTACATCCATAGCAGGAACAGACGTCTGGTTTTGTGCAGCTAAGGTGAATTCTGCGAGCAGCCGATGAGATCAGCAAATCACCGGCGCCGCTGCCGCCATCTCTCTGAAGCTACTTGGCCTTCCTTATAAGTCCGATACAAAGATTCTCCCCAATGACGGAAGCAGATGGGTCAGTACTTTTATTTAGGCCTGTGACCACATTTTTAAGATCTCACAAAAACATGCACAGAATCCAAAAAAGATCATATGCGTGTCACATGCCGAAACGCCATCACATTAAGTCAAACATCACAGCAACTTTGCTCCAGTAAAGCTAATAAGTAGCACACAGGCAGGTCATATGCCCAGAACTGAGCTGTTGGTATCACAGCTTTTGGCTTCATGGTGGGTATACTAATTTGTCTAAGATCTATTGTGGGAAAAGAATGAGAATCAATTTAACGGGGTTGTATCATCTCAAAGTTTCATAGGATGCATGAATGAAATAATGCTGCTTTGCTCTGTCACTTCCTGGTCAAGCTGTCTGTAATTATCATATGAGCTCCTTGTAATCATACTTAGATAAATCTCATGCTGTCAGGATCAGGGAAGCTTCTGAGGTAAAATAAACAGCAGTAATTACTGGCTTTTTTCTGAAAGATCAGATAATAAACAAGCTCTCACTGTCTGGAGTTCTGTGCTGTGCTACCTGTGTGACGAAGTCACTCCCTGCTATCAGACAGAACAAACAGCAGGGGGGAGAAGTACACAGGTCGGTCACTTGGTGAACCAGAGAGCTCAGAAGGTGAAAAAAATCACTTTTAGCTCCTTAACAAAAAAATGAACAATGCAATATATTTGGAAAACATCTTCATTTGGTGTTCCCAACATGTTGAAAGCTAATATTTGTAGTGAGACAAATTAATTAATTAAGGCTTTAATTAATAAGGCTTTCATTAAAAAATTATTTTAAAACAATTCTGAAATGTGACCAGACTGGGTAAAAAAAAAAAAAAAAAAAGTTAAAGTTCTGCTGCTCCAGAGCTTTACCCCAATACAATGCTTTTCACTTTGCTCCATCGTAAGGTACGAACCTCTCTGTGTCTGAACAAGAACCCAGTATTCAAGAGGCGCGGAGCCAAGGAGCTCTGGAGCGGCAATGGACAGCTAAGTAAGGCTATGTCTACACAGCACAGGTTTTTGGTCAGATTTATGGCGGATTCTAAATACTGAAAAGCCGACTGAACCTAGTGCTGTGCAGACCTCAATAGAAAATCCGTGCTGTGATTTTCTACTGAGTCGCTGCCCATCTGACGAAAAATAGAACACATTCTATCTTCTGCCGGATTCCTGTAGCCCTCAATGTACGGGACCACGTTCCCTTTGACTGCGTTTTGGCGCTGCTGATTTTGTGTTGCGTTTGCTCCCACGCCAGTGTACACCTACACCAATTTCTTTAAAATTGTTTGGGATGTGCTGACCAATTACCATAAAGTTCCACAGAAACGGCCCAAAAGTCATTGTGATAATTGTCCGTCTTGCAGCTGTAGGGCCTGGTTTACATTCGTCACAGATGGGGCACTGGATCAGATTTATGATGGACACCAGTGGTGCCTGATGAACTGCACTGACTGCAATAGGGTTTGTCAAGTTTAACAAAAAAAAAATAAAAAATTAAACAAAGCTCGATTTTTCCATCATTTTTGAATCGCTAACGGCCAAACGTAGGCCGAGGCCGTGTTTCAGGGACAGCAGATGGGACACATTCCTGCCTGGGCACTTGGAGTGCTTATCTCAACCCCAGAACCCTGTATAGTTGTTCTTCCTTAAAGTACTTAAAAAGCCCTCTCTGGACCCGTCCTGCGCCACCAACTACCGACCAGTCTCTAACCTGCCCTTCATCTCCAAACTCCTGGAACGCTTGGTCTACTCTCGCCTGATCCGCTATCTCTCTGCTAACTCTGTTCTAGACCCTCTGCAATCAGGTTTCCGCACCCTACACTCCACAGAAACTGCTCTTTCTAAAGTTTCAAATGATCTCCTGACAGCAAAATCTCAGCTGCTTCTCCTTGATCTCTCTGCAGCATTTGACACTGATGATCACCACCTCCTCAACATGCTCAGCGCCATCGGTATCCAGGACACCGCTCTCTTGGTTCTCTTCCTACCTCTCTGACCGCTCCTTCAGTGTCTCGTTTTCTGGTTCGACCTCCTCTCCTCTTCCTCTTGCTGTCGGGGTTCCTCAGGGATCCGTTCTTGGTCCTCTCCTCTTTTCACTCTACACAGCCCCCATTGGACAAACCATCAGTAGATTTGGCTTCCAGTACCATCTCTACGCTGATGACACCCAATTATACACCTCCTCCCGAGACATCACTCCTGCCCTGCTAAAAAAAAACACCAGTGACTGCCTGTCTGCTATCTCTGACATCATGTCCTCCCTGTATCTTAAACTAAACCTCACTAAAACTGAACTTCTAGTCATCCCACCGTCTACTAACCGACCTCACCCTGCTATTTCTCTCTCCGTGTGTGGCACCACCATAACTCCTAGGCAGCAGGCCCGCTGTCTTGGGGTTATACTAGACTCTGATCTGACCTTCACCCCCTATATCCAATCCCTTGCCCGCTCCTGTCACCTGCACCTCAAGAACATCTCCAGAATCCGTCCATTTCTCACTGTGGAAACAACTCAAACTCTCATTGTTGCTCTTATTCATTCTCGTCTCGACTACTGTAACTCCCTACTTGTTGGTCTTCCTCTCTGTAAACTCTCCCCTCTCCAATCTGTCCTGAATGCAGCAGCCAGGCTTGTCTTTCTTTCCAGCCGCTATACTGATGCCTCTACCCTGTGTCAGTCTCTGCACTGGCTGCCTATTCAGTACAGAATACAATATAAACTCATCACTCTCACACATAAGGCTCTCCCCACAGGGCTGCACCCCCGTACATCTCCTCCCTTATCTCTGTCTACCACACTACCTGCTCTCTCCGCTCTGCTAGTGATCTAAGACTACACACCTCACTCATCCGAACCTCCCATGCCCATCTCCAAGATTTTGCACGTATTGCACCAGTTCTCTGGAACATGTTACCCCATGTGATCAGGTACACTCACAACCCTCACAGTTTTAAGTGCGCTCTGAAAACTCATCTTCTTAGACAAGCCTATCAAGATCCCTAATTGTAAAACCCCCAAATTCTGTCACAGATTCGTCACTTCCTGCACTGGCACCCACAGGCACTTATCTGTATATAGATGTAATGTTTGGGATGGCGGATTCATCCACATTTTATGTATACTACCCCATATTTATGTAACATGGCTGGTCCATTGTAAACCAAGCACTTGTCACCCTTTGTGTCACCCATACACCCTAATAGATTGTAAGCTCTTGCGAGCAGGGCCCTCCCACCTCGTGTCTGATTTGTACGTAGCTTTTTTATAATGTAATGTCTGGTTTGTCTGTGCTTATTCCCTCTATATTGTAAAGTGCTGTGGAATATGTTGGCGCTATATAAATAAAGATTATTATTATTAAAGTACATCTGTCTTATAATTCTAGTCTGAAAAAAATATACTTCCAAAATAGGACATCAAGCTAATAAAACGTATGCCGTCCCGAAACATCTTGCTTTATAGATCTTGCCTGCAGCATATAAGAACCCCAGGAGTGGCTTGCAGCACGCTGCAGCAGTGCACCTTAACAAATAGCCGAAATGTACCGTATTAAAATGAATGGCTGTGTATAAATTACAGGGTCAGATCTCTTAGTCACCTTTTACCGCTCGTAAGGGCTTGGAATGATAAACAGATGACTAGGCCCCTTGTGCTATAAATTGCCACGTGTTGTGAATTCTAGAAGAACAGAAAATACATGGAAACAGAATGCGGTGGGACACCCATACCAAATTTCATATGCTGCATTCCTCGGAAAGAAGAAAAAAAAGACATTTTGTACATTTCCTAAGACACGTGAACGGCTCCAAAAAAAAAAGAAGAACATTTGTATGCAGACTGGTTGTGATGCCTAAACTTCAGACGGTTCAGCAGAGAACGTGCCGGGTGATTATGCATGGGGGCAGGGGCTTGCCACCTGCCTACTAATTTTAGGTCCTAAACACACATTTCTTGTAGAGGACAGGGAGGGCCAGCAGTGCTTCTTAGTGAAAAGCCACAATTACTTTCTGTGTTTTGCTACCCTGACCCATTTTCCTTGCCATGGGCAGACGTCAGTCCACAACTCCTCTACCGGCCTTCCGTTATGTGTTATTGCACCAGGGAATCCGAGAACAGGAGGCCTGAGGATTAAGACCCCCATCACCATACAGACCAAACCAAAATGTGGTTATGGACTGCATAACTTCCCAATATATTGCTTGACTTCACTTCCTCATTAGCGCCCTAGATGGCAGATTTTTTTTTCTTTAAAGGGACTCTGTCGGCAATTTTTATTTTTACTTATTAAATCAAGCCCCTGATCCATATTCTTTTCCTCTCAGTCGTTTTTATTTACTGATTGTAGATTTCTCTATTCGGGCGTCTATATATGATTGTGGGGAAGACATTCTTGCTTGCACTGCTTTAATAGCAGTCAAAGAGATACTTTACAGCAGCTTCATGCACATAGGATTCCTAAGACAGTTTCTGTCCCATAGACTTGTATAGGAGAGTTTTCACTGTGAAGGGAAGGGAGAGGGGGAGCTGTGACATCTCCTCTTGTGACTGGTGGATTCTGTGTTATCTGTACACAATGGTGTCTCCTTTCAGTCTGACCCTGCTTTACTGATAATGAGCACACTGCTGAAAAGCTCTCTAAACAGAACAGGAAGTGTCAGACTATTATTAGGCTTAGTGGCCAAAGGGAAAACTGCAGGATTTAAGAATTATTTAAAAAATACTGAAAGTGATATGGGAAAAAAAAAAAAAAACATAACCAAAAATTCCTAAAAAATGTGTTTAACATAAAAATGTGAGTTAAACAATAAGTCATTTTTTGATGACACATTCCCTTTAACATGAACCTAGTGGGTGAATTTTGCTGCCCTCTCTGAGAATAGGATATACTAGAGGGAGGGAAGCAGAGCTCTGTGATATATAAAGGTTTATATGATTTGGAGCAGGATTTCATAGTATAAATCAGAGAAATTACTTACCAGATGTGTAAGGGTACAACCACATGGCATATGTAATGCTGGTTGAATTCGGTTTAAGAATGTGGCCGATATTTAATTGGCTTTTGCATGGTTTTGGGGGGACTGTTCTGTCGGCGGTTTGTGAATTCGCCCGTCCCCCATAACCACTGAATTGCACACATTCCGCCCGAAAAACCGGGTGGACGTTTTCCCACTAACAGTCTATGGCTTTAAGGGTAGGTTAATTTTAACACAGAGAGAAAATAGCCAAAGTAAAATCCATATTGTATAAATTATACAGATTTATTTGTATTTTGCTGAGAGAAATAAGTATTTGATCCCCTAACAACCATTAAGAGTTCTGGCTCCTACAGACCAGTTAGACGCTCCTAATCAACTCATTACCTGCATTAAAGACAGCTGTCTTAAATAGTCACCTTTATAAAAGATTCAAGACTCAACATGGGCAAGACCAAAGAGCTTTCTAAAGAGGTCAGGGACAAGATCATAGATCTGCACAAAGCTAGAATGGATTCGCCCGTCCCCCATAAGTATTGAATTGCACACATTCCGCCCGAAAAACTGGGTGGAAGATTGTGCACTGTCCAAGTGTTTCGGAACGCCTGTGACTGAAAATCCGTCAGTGTAGACTAATGAATAGATTTTCTACTAAAGTCTATGGGGATGGTTGCTTGTAGATTTTCAGACCATTTCCAAATCCGCAAACCATTTGAAAATCCGACCAAGAAACCATGACATGTGGCCGTACCCTTCGGCCATGTTCACACGGTGTATTTGCAGGGCGTAATTACGCCCCGCAATTACGTCGTATGGCCGGGGGCGGGGCGGGAGCGGGGGAGTGAGCGGGGGGCCGGCACTTCGCCGGCCCATAGACAATCACTGCTAGCGGCGCGTTTACGCCGCTAGAAAGTGACATGTCAATTATCTCCCCGCCCGGCGGCTTCGGCGGGCGGGGAGAGGAGACGTAATCCATAGTTCTCTATGAGAACTGTGAATTACCGTAATGAATGGGCCGTTTTCGACCCGTAATTGGCGCACTTTGGCGCGTAATTACGGACCGAAATACGGCCCATTTTAAGCCGTGTGAACATGGCCTACAGTCCTGATTGCCCCACTCACAAACAGTGATTAACACCTTTTCCTAATGTGTGTACAGAGTGGGTGTGGGTGGATTAAGGAGAACTTACTGCCTCTTAAGTCCTACCAGGATTTACTCTGCTTCTCCAAACCGAAGAAATAAGGCTCTGCATAATAAGAGCTCCTGGCCACTTGCTGTGCAGAGAGTAGCAACATAGTGAACTGGACTGTTAGGACAGGTTTAAATAAGCATCAGAGGTGGCACTTAGTCCGTTAAATGACGGACACCAATGCCACCTGAAGAGCCCCCTTGACTACACTGGGGTCCGTCAAATTTCCGTGGTGTTGGCAGTCATGTCAATGGAAAAAATAGTGCTACGTGCTGCATTGTTTTTTCTGTCCCTTTTGATAGAAACTGCGCAGGAACCTCCACCGCACATGGACACCTGTGCAGAGTAACAACTTAATAAGGGCTGCAGACCCTTGTTTCTCTGGATAACTGAAGAACATGCACATAAAAAACCTCTGTAATAAGGTTGAAGGCAATTAAAATGGGCCCAAACCTTCTATGAGTGGCAGATTATATCTCCATACAACTTCACACCCGTCCTATTGGCCATGAGCCCTCATGAGATAGACAAACACATGAAGGTACTGGTTGTCCTACGTGAGGCCTGGTGACTTCAGCAGAAACTTCTGAAAGCAGGAGCTTATATAATGTCTCAGTCATGAAGCACTGGGAATGGTGAAAGAGCAGATGCAAGTCCTATTGCATAATCCGCCTTCACCCTCAACATGTGGTTCTTGAAAAGACTCCTCAGCAATTTTCTGACAGGATAAAAAAAAAAAAAAAAAAAAAAGAAAGACTGGATGAAAACCAGTAGTCACACATAAATTGCCTACATGTCATGAGATCAGCAGTAACATGTCCATCACCGGTAGATGTATGTTCTGTAATAAGAGTATAACGTTATTCCAGGTCATTTAGACAACGCCACATCACTCAGCAGCTGGGTATCACAGATTACATTGGACTTGTGCGCTAGTCATGGAGGAGACGTAAAAAATCACTAGGTGTTTCCTGATTTAGAGGAGAAGAGAGCCATCTGTGGAAAATAAGAAACGTATGACAGCCCCCCCCAAATTCTACCTCCTGTACCAATGCATATCAAGTTGTAGGTCCCACTCACATCACATTTATGATCTCCGTCTAATGTGTCCTTCAAACAGATATGTTTTTTTAAAAGCCATAATACAGATACAAATTTTGCCCCCATCTCAATTTTTGCATCTGCTTCCAACAGAGAAAATCTATAACTTTTGTAAACTTTGTTGTTAAGAAAGAATCTGTTGAGTCGGTTCCAGACCAGGCACAAGGTTTGTTTTTCCCATTTTCCTATTTAACAACAAAGGTAGACGATAAAATAAGTTTTGTATTTGTCACCAAGAAAACCATTGGTAACACCTTATGCCGCAATGGTTTAAAATCCTGCAGAGCCCACCAGGTCCCCCTGCTCATGAAGGCGCATGTGCAGGCCCGTCTGAAGTTTGCCAATGAACACCTGGATGATTCTGTGAGTGATCGGGATACGGAGCTGTGGTCAGATGAGACAAAAATTTACCTCTTTGGCATTAACTCAACTCACTGTGTTTGGAGGAAGAGAAATGCTGCCTATGACCCAAAGAACACCGACCCCACTGTCAGACATGGAGGTGGAAACATTATGTTTTGGGGGCGTTTCTCTGCTAAGGGCACAGGACTACATCACTGCATCAATGGGAGAATGAATGGAGCCATGTTCCGTAAAATCCTGAGTGACAACCTCCTTCCCTCCACCAGGACACTAAAAATGGGTCGTGGCTGGGTCTTTCAGCAAGACAATTACCGAAAACATACAGCCAAGGCAACAAAGGAGTGGCTCAAAAAGAAGCAGATTAAGGTCATGGAGTGGCCTAGCCAGTCTCCAGACCGTAATCCCATAGAAAACTTATGGAGGGAATTGAAACTCTGACTTGCCAAGCGAGAGCCTCAAAATCTTAATGATTTAGAGAAGATCTGCAAAGAGGAGAGGACCAAAATTTCCCTTGACGTGCGCAAACCTCATCATCAACTAAAAAAAGTCTGACTGCTGTGCTTGCCAACAAGGGTTTTGCCACCAAGTATTAAGTCTTGTTTGCCAGAGGGATCAAATACTTATTTCTCACTGCACAATGCAAACATTTGGATATTCTACCTCTCAATGTTAAAATGAACCTACCTTAAAATTATAGACTGTTCATGTCTTTGTCAGTGGGCAAACTTACACAATCAGCAAGGGATCAAATCATTATTTGCTTCACTGTTTTAGCCCAGTTACAGGGGAAATCTAGGGGAAACAATCCCCTTTACTTCTTACAGAGCCAATATGAGTCTGTTAGAGGAGTTTTCGTACTACAGAAATTAGCTTTGAACATGGAGGGACAGTTAAATAAAGACATTTTCTAAGTACATTGGTCAATAGATTTTACTTTAGGCATAAGATAAGAGACATTTTATTGCTCTGAGTGCACACAGGTTACAATCGTTGCCTGGTTCCCTGACCATAACTCTATTATTAGATAAGAGCAGAGAGTCACCCAATGGACAGGTAAAGCTCACTCCCTCAGTCTGGAGAAGACGAAAAATCTCTAACAAGATTAGAGATAAGCCACAGTTTTCAGTTCTCACAACTGAAGAGAACACTTGTCAGTGTAACAGCTCAGCTACCTACAGAAACGCTAGATATGCCAATTACTGCCATAGAACCACCTACAGTCTGAGGAGACAGAGGGAGTGTAAAACTGCTTGTTGCTCTGTGAAACAACTTAGTGAGAAAACCCAGCAGCTCAGACAGTTACCGAGCCCTGGTGGTCAACAAACCGCCGGGCCAGTGCTCATTAAATGCTGTATACACAGCGATCAGGAAGGCAGGTATGGTAATAAAGCACCCTAGTCTTTTCAGTGGAGAGCCCGTATTGCCCATGCCGGCCTCCACTCGAGCAGCTGTACGATTAGGCGTGTTCAACGGTTTTCCCGACGGATTTTTGAACCTTATTGAGCTAAAATCCGCCGGAATAAGGGGGGGAGGGGGGGGGACCCGGGGTGCGCGGGGGTGCCCCTCCCCGGCCCAATAACAATGATTGTTTACGGCGCGTCCCCCGGGCCCTAAATAAAAGTGATGTCACTTTTTCCCCGCGGCGGATTCGCCGAGCGGAGGGGAGCGAGGATTCACTGTTCTCTATGAGAGCAGTGGATTACCGTAGTTGCTGCCGCGGATTGGCGCCATACTGCAGCAGAATAAGCCGTGTGAACGAGGCCTTAGAGTACAGCTGCACTCTCTGCACAAACATTGCAGACTGTCTGTGCAGAGATATACAGCCACTGCCTGGACGTTCAGGGGCCGGTTTCATGGCAGAGGACAAATACCGGTCGGGAAATCCCGACCGATATTTACTCTGTTTCTGGCACGACGGTTTGCGGAGAAAAGCTCTCCCCTTTCGCACCGACATGTTCATGTTCCGCCCGAAAACCAGGCGGAAGAATGAATATGTGCAATGTTTTTTGGACCCCGGATGGAAAATCCATACAGTGTGGACCGCTGCACGGATTTTCCATTAAGGTCTGTGTTAAAGTTTGACAGCCGGTTTACAGACGGCTTTCAAAACCGAAAATCATCTAGAGATCCGTCTGAAAACCTGGTCATGGGGGCATGCCATTAAAGTCGATCAGCAAGTAGCTAAAAGTTCTTGTACAAAATACTCTCTCTTTCATGCATGGAAACAGAACTTTTAATAGTGATTCTCATATTTGAAAAAACTTATATACATCAGGTGGACCTTTTTTAAAAGGAAAAAGCATGTTAGTCTACGCTTCTTTATCCTTTACAAAAAGAATGTACAGCGGCATAAGAGGCAAACAGTCAAAAGCATGCAAGTGTGAACTAACCTATGTATCCGTTATGCTATACACTTAAAAACCTTTTTAGGCAGTTGAAATATATATGCTCGGTGGATGGCAAAAAGTGATGCTTATAGAATTTAACAAACCAAAAAAAAACATTTTACGAAATTATTAAACTGCTTAAGGCAAAAAAAAAAAAAAAAAAAAATGAGCGATGAGCGGAGAAAATGAGCGGAGAAAAGCCCTCCCCCTTCACATTCACATATTCCATCCGAAAAGACGGAAGAATGTGCACGTTCAATCTCTTTCGGGCGGCCCGTGGGCGGGAAAATCGCCGGGCAGAAAACCCGTGCCGTGGGAACTGCTGCACGGGTTTTCCATAGAGTACCATTGTACTCGTTTGCGGCCGTTTTTTTCAGACTGTCTGTAGAAGCGGCCAAAAACCCTTGCCGTGGGGACATGGCCTTAGACTTTGTTCACATGGTGGAATTTAATACGGCTTTTGCCGCAGAATGCCCATTTATTCAGCTAGGAACCTGCGCCCCCCTCCGAGTCAATGGGAACCCATGTCACAGTTCACACTATGAACTACAGTGTGGATTTTTCTGCTCATGGATATGAGATGTGTTCGGTGGATAAAAAAAACCTGTTACTTATTGATATGGTTTCCACATTGGAAACCGTGTCGGGTGGATAAGACACAAGTCAGTCTCATTGATTACACTGTCCATAGCCGCAATTAAATCAGGTGTATTTAATAACACAATCTGCAGCAGAAGTTCAAGGCTATGGCCCCGAATTTCGTCCTCGAATCCACAGTGTGAGCAAGACGTTAGCCAGTGGATTAGCTATATATTTTGGATACAGAATCCCCCCCCTGAAAACTGCCACTAAAATAGTGTACAATGTAAATGAGGTTTAAGGAAAAACTCAGTGTACTCTATGATAGGGGGCATCCTCTACATCTAGAGGAAAGAAGATTTCACCATCATCACAGACAGGGATTCTTTAGCATAAGGCTATGTTCACACGGCTTAAATTGGGGCACATTTCGCCACGTACTGCTCTCTAATACGAGCAAAATGCGCCCCAATCATCACGTTAATCCATAGTTTTCATAGAGAACTATGGATTACGCCTCCTCTCCCTGCTCGTGCAGTACGATCGTAGTGCACGTGCGGGGAGATCATTGACATGTCATTTATTCGCATCGCTTCCAGGAGTAAGGCATGTGCTTCCCCCCCCCCCACGCCCCAATTGTTACACACCCGCAATTAAGCCGTGTGAACATACCCTAAGACACTGTAGAACCCATAGCCACAAGATGATGTGATGGTGGAATCATTGCCGCCGTTCAGCAGGGGCTTAGATGCCTGCCTTGAGAAAAATAGTATTACAGGTTATGGAGACTAGATTCTGGAGATAGGAAAGAGTATCCAGATTGTTATATTTGGAGTCGGAAAGGAATTTTCCTCTTGTATGGGACGACATTTGCCTCATAGGGATTTTTGCCTTCCTCTGGATCAACACTGTAGCATTATAGGTTGGACTTGATGCCCCGGTGTCTTTTTCCAACCTTATCTACAATATTACTATGTTTAATGGCCTCATCCAAACCATGCGTGGTCTCAGGTACTTGGTTTCCTTCGCAGCAGATTCCAGGTTGCTCTTCAGCAGTATATACTTGTATACGCTGTGGCTGGCATCCAGCGGAAAAGATAAACTGGGAGAAAACTGTTCAAGAGCTGTTCTCCGATTAGCTGTATATAAATGATCTTAACAAGGTTGATTAGCAGAGGGCAGGGCTATCCTCTCAATACTCCACCCAAATGTCCTCTTCCGTCAGATACCACACATCAGCACCCAAAACACTAATTACGGGAGCTCTTCTTTAAATCTTTGGTGTCACGTGACGCCAAAGCCACATGGAAGGTACAATTATTAGGAAGTTGGAAGAATGATAATTAAAGGGGTTGCCCAACTAACCAAAAAAACAGTATGAACAAATGACGCAGCTGCAGAGGGTGAGATGAGGCCGATGAGGAGGAGGAGGAGGATGAAATGGAGGAGGTGGGAGCAGTGCCCAACAGAAGAAAGTCAACCCCTCGCAGCCTAAAGACTCCTCATTCTTCATGTACCGTCTGACAAGCATTCATCGAAAATCTTCAGAACCACAACTCAAATAGAGTTTAGCCGATTTTCTGGTAGCCTGTACCCACACAAAGTAACCAGAGCAGCCACATGATATTATGAAAGACTGCTATGACTGAGGAATCACACTGGGGAATGCCGCTCACCGGGCTTCACCACATCCTGCTCTGCATTAGTCATGTGTCATCTACAAGATTTCGGCTGCCTTTCAATCGCTCCTTCACACACGGGACTCTGTTCTAGATATCTGGCAACTTGCTGCTGGTGTTATGCAGCATGGGCGGCTAAAACTGCCTACAGTCAGATGTGCTGCCCTCCAGTGTCCTAGTATCAAGATAGAGCCTGGAAAGCAATGTCCACACTAGTAATTATCGCCTATTGAAGTTAGGGCACGTCCACATGTCCCGTCTTTTCCGGCAGATTTTAAGTTTTGCGGATTTGGAAACCGTCTGAAAGCCGACAAGCAACCATAGACTTTAGTAGAAAATCCGCCCAGATTTTCAGCTGGATAAATTTCTAAAAACTCGGAACATGCACAATCGTCTGCCCAGTTTTCGGGAGAAAGCTGTGCTAGTCGATGGCTAAGGGGGACACGCGGATCTGAAAACCGTGGACAGAACTGTCCCCCAAAACCACTGAAAAGACGATAAAATAACGGCTGGATTTTGAATCAATATCCAACCGGTATTTTATCATTGCCATGTGGACACTACCTTGGTGTTGTACAGGGCATTTCACTTGCTATTGGCCCCAAAACTTTTCCTGTAACTTTCAAAGTAAGTGACTTAACTTTATAAGAGACTCGTAGCAGGTTTTGGACACAACAGCCATTACCCTTCACGCACGTGCAAACTGAAGGTTAGTAGCTGTTTCTGCACAGTGCTCCTGTGGAGTCCATATTCATCATGTCTATGTGGACCAATACACAGTTGAATAAATTTCACCATTGAGGGTCTGGTGAAAAACTTTCCATTATATGGAGCGACATGTAGAAGTTTGCCTGGGTAGTAATGGTGGACACAAAGCGGTTGTCTCACTACAATTATTGCTTTTTATGTTAAAGATCTTGCAAAAACAAGTCTCTTTGTAATGTGTGTCCATTAGCAGTGTCCTACCTATTCTTAGATATCCCCTCTTGCATCAGCTCCTCAGGTCGCTATAGCTACAGACCTGTTCAATCTCTCCTGATAGGCTGCCAGCACTGGTTGCTATAGCTACAGCCCTGGCTTCTACTGCAGACTAGTAGAAGCCAGTAAACACACCCCTGAATAAAAAATGAAACCCAGAAAACAGGACTGAGGTAAGATGAATCAATGCAGTGAGACAACCCCTTTTACACTTGTTATGATTTTGTTTCTCGTAGACCAAGATATGTACTAAATTACGTAAATTTCTCTGAAAGTTAGAAGAAAAATGTTTGGACCGATAGTGACTGGAACACCCTGTATGTATTGGTTCTCATGTGCTCATATAGGGAAGGACTAGGACTATGTGCACCTGGGCTCTGCTACATAACACACCAGCACTATAAAAGACACACGGCAGGTCATTTTGTATATGGGGCAAGAAATTCAAGCTATGCCTCTGCCTCCATGACGGCATACACAATAACCAACGCTCCATGAGGAGGGACAGGCTGAGGACTAACGGAGTGAGTTCACACGTGGCAGATTGATTGAAGTCCCATACATCCACATGGCGTTGTTTCTGCTACAAATACATGATATTCTACAAACCTGAATAAGATGCATGGAACCGATGATCAGTCACAAAACCACCTGTAACAAATCTGCCACGAGTGAATTCAAGGGTGTTCTCACAACTGCATGTTTGCATTACAGGTCGGCTTATAGCTAGTTACCAGCCAACCGTGTAACTGAATAACATCAATTCATTTCTATGGGAGTTATGAATATAGCCGAGCGCACTTGTTTGGCAATATCTGGAACTGCCATAGAAATAAATGGCAAGAACCGGCCTCCTCAGCGTGTAACACTCTCAGCTCTTCACTAGCCATGAGCTGATCTGTAATGTGAAGGTGCAGTGGTGGCAACACCCCTTTAAACCTCACAGTGGCTGCACAGAAATAACATGAGGGGGTCCTCAGGCCACATTCACATGTTTCTGGTCATCGCTCAAGGTATCCCTCGGACTACTGCAAAATTTATCCCACTACATACCGTGGTGGGGCAGTGACGGGACCATAGAGATCCATGGGGCCAACGAAGTATGAAATAGTCTACCATGCTTCTGAAACCAAAACACACAGTATATATGTTCAGTCCAATTCGGATTAGATTTGCACAATAGATCTCTATGGCCCCACTGTGGTGACCATTAAGATACATTTTTTCACAAATGTGATATGAATGGGGCCTTACACCCCAGGTACAGTCCAGCATTATTCATGTTATTGGAGGATAAGCCGCTCTCTGGGAAGCCTTCATCAAGATCACTGGGTAAACTCATATTGGCACATAGCAAATGTGTTGCCAATATTCAAAAAAGGAGTCAAAAAGTGATCCAGGAAACTATAGGCCAGTAAGTTTAACCTCTGTTGTAGGTAAAATGTTTGAAGGTTTTCTCAGAGATGCTATCCTGGAGTATCTCACTGAAAATAAATGTATAACGCCGTTCCAGCATGGGTTTATGAAGTATCGGTCCTGTCAGACTAATCTCATCAGCTTCTATGAGGAAGTCAGTGCTAGACTGGATCGGGGTGAGGCACTGGATGTCATATATCTAGATTTTTCTAAAGCATTTGATACGGTGCCACATAAAAGGTTGGTAAATAAAATGAGAATGCTTGGACTGGGGGAAAATGTGTGCAAGTGGGTAAGCAACTGGCTCACTGATAGAAAACAAAGGGTAGTAATTAACGGTACATACTCAGACTGGATCGCTGTTACTAGTGGGGTACCACAGGGCTCAGTATTGGGCCCTATCCTCTAACATTTTCATTAGTGATCTTACACAGGGATTACACAGTAGAATATCGATCTTTGCAGATCTCTGTATAGTAATCAACACAATAGAGGATAATGTGTTATTACAAAGGGATCTGGATAAGTTGGAGGCCTTGGCAGAGAAGTGGCAGATGAGGTTTAATACAGATAAATGCAAAGTTATGCACATGGGAAGGAAAAATCCATTACATGACTATATGTTAAATGGAAAAGGCTGGGTAAAAGTGACATGGAGAAGGATTTGGGAATCCTGGTGGACAGTAAACTTAATTGTAGCAGCCAGTGTCAGGCAGCAGCTGCCAAGGCAAATCTGATCATGGGGTGTATTAAAAGGGGCATAGATGCACATGATGAGAACATTATTCTCCCATTATCAGCACTGTTATTTTCCCAGCCCTCATCCATCTTTTCAATCTATCATTAACCTCTGGCATCTTCCCTTCCTCTCTTAAACACGCGACCATCACACCTATCCTTAAGAAACCATCTCTCGACCCCTCCTCACTGTCCAACTATCGCCCCCATCTCGCTGCTCCCTTTTGCATCCAAACTCCTCGAGCAGCACGTCTATCTTCAGCTGTCCTCCCACCTCTCCTCCAACTCTCTCCTTGACCCACTCCAATCAGGCTTCCGACCCAACCACTCCACTGAAACTCCCCAAACCAACGTCACCAACGACCTAGTAACTGCTAAAGCCTCATGACACTACTCTGTGCTCCACCTCTTAGACCGGTCCTCTGACTTAGACACCGTCGACCACTCAATCCTGCTACAAATCCTCTCCTCCCTCGGCATCACGGACCTGGCCCTCTCCTGGATCTCTTCATACCTCTCTGAACGGACATTCAGTGTCTCTCACTCCTGCACCACCTCCTCCTCCCACACCCGCTCTCTGTTGGTGTCCCTCAGGGGTCTGTCCTGGGCCCACTCCTCTTCTCTATCTACACTCTTGGTCTGGGTCAGCTCATAGCCTCGCATGGCTTTAACTACAACCTGTACGCGGACGACACCCAGCTTTATATCTCCAGTCCTGACATTAACTCCCTTCTCTCCCGGATCCCAAAATGCCTATCATCCATTTCCTCCTTCGTCTCCTCCCGTCGCTTAAAACTAAATGTAGATAAAACAGAATTCATCATCTTTCCATCGTCCCTCCCTACCCCTCCACCTGATCTCTCTATCACTGTTAATGGCCACACCCTCTCACCAGCTCCACAAGTCCGCTGCCTTGGGATAACCTTTGACTCCTCTTTATCCTTCAAACCACACATCCAAGCCCTCACCTCTGCCTGCCGCCTCCACCTGAAAAATATTTCACGCATCCGCCCATTCCTCAACTCTGACACTACTAAAACGCTAGTCCACGCCCTCGTCGTCTCCCGCCTTGACTACTGCAACATCCTTCTCTGTGGCCTCCCAGTTAGCACCTTCGCTCCCCTCAAATCCATCCTAAACTCTGCTGCCCGTCTGATTCACCTCTCTCCTCGCTACTTCTCTGCCTCTCCCCTCTGCCAATCCCTTCACTGGCTGCCCATTGCCCAACGAATTCAGTTCAAATTACTAACCCTGACCTACAAGGCTCTCCATAACCTCTCCCCTCCATACATCTCTGCCCTAATTTCCAGATACCTCCCCTCACGCAATCTCCGCTCCTCACAGGACCTTCTCCTCTGCTCCCCTCTCATCAGCTCCTCACATAACCGTCTCCAAGACTTCTCCCGTGCTTCACCCACACTCTGGAACTCATTAACCCAAAACATCAGACTCTCCCCAACTTTCACCAGTTTCAAAAGCAACCTGAAAACCCATCTCTTCAGGATAGCCTACAACCCACATTAACCCCACCACCACTACACCGGCCCGCAAGCATGTCTGCCCCACACCTTCTGTCTCTCCCCTTCTTCCTTGTAGATTGTAAACCCTCGCGGGCAGGGTCCTCTTTCCTCTCTGTTTCAGTTACTAGTCATTTTTGTCACCATTGTATCTGTTCAATATTTGTTATGTATGTAATTCCCCTTAAATGTACAGTGCCCTGGAATTAATGGCGCTCTAAAATAAATAATAATAACAATAATAATAATAATAAATTATACAAGTCACTGGTTAGACCACACATGGAATAATGTGGACAGTTTTGGGCTCCAGTGCACAGGAAAGACATTGTAGAGCTTGAACAAAAATAATAAAAGGACTGGGTAGACTACAATACCCAGAAAGATTAGCAAGATTAGGGTTCTTTAGTTTAGAGAAAAGAGGGCTTCGGGGGGGACATAATAAATATGTTTAAATATATTAAGGGCCAATATTGAGATCTCTCCCAAGATTTATTTATACCCAGGGCTGTATCTAGAACAAGTGGGCATCATCCACGTCTTGAGGAACGAAAGTTTCTACATAAACATAGAAAGGGATTCTTTACTGTAAGAGCAGTGAGACTATGGAATTCTCTGCCAGGAACTTGTCATGGTGAATTCAATAACAGAGTTCAAAAAGGGTTTGGATGCATTTCTGGAGCGTAATAATATAACAAGTTATAGGGACTAGGATTCTGGAGAGGGGTCATTGATCCAGGGATTTTTCCGATTGCCAGATTGGAGTCGGGAAGAAAATTTTCCCTAAAATGAGGACAATTGGCTTCTACCTCATGGGGATTTTTGCCTTCCTCTGGATCAACACCTTAGCACAACAGGCTGAACTGGATGGACGTCTTGTCTTTTTTCGGCCTTACAAACTATGAAACTATGAAACAGTCATACAATACCAATAGATGAGAATCATGAGGGCTTTTCAGCTTTAACAGAGTCTTCTAAGGAACATGGCCTAGATAACCACAGTAACTGAGCCTGTGGAAATTATTTTTGGCAGTTTCAGTAGATGACTTTCCCCATCTTAGAAGATGGCCTTACTTTCAGAAAATACTAAGAATTAAAAAAAATGATGGCTGATTACTACCAGTAATAGCGCCCCATCTGTCCATGGTCGGTATCTGGTATTGCAATTCTGCTCAATTGAAGTGCATGGGGCTGAACTGCAATACGGTAGAGGCAAAGTTTTTGGAAGAAAGCAGCCATGTTTCTCTGTTCCTGGAAAAGCCCAATAAGGGTGTAGAAGGCATTACCACAGCAAATAACCTGCTCTCCATTAGATTTGTCCTAAAATACCAATGAAAGACACATCCACAGACAACCAAATTGTTTACTTCAACCACATCAATGAAGCAGCCAAAGTGTACAACCCCTTTATTTCTTGTCACATTTAATTAGTAGTAGACGTATGTACATAAATAATACCAGTGGGACATGTCATTAAGTTTCCTGAAAGTGAGAATACAGGCAGTCCCCGACTTACACCGTTACGACTTACATCTGTCCCCTAGTTACAAACGGAGACTTATGGGGCATACTGGCACTTGTAGTTCCATATTCCACAGCAGATAGTAGCTGTAGAATGACCAGTTCCAGCATGCCACAGGAGCACGGGGAAAATTACGTGAAATCTTATTAAAAGGGACACAGCAGAACAAATGTAAAAACCCTTCCTTGCACTATTCAAAACTACTAAAAAAAAAAAAAAAAAAAAAAAAAAAACACCTTTGTGCTGGAGTTGCATTTAATAAATCTACCTGTATTGACTTGCATACAAATTCAATTTAAGAACAAACCTACAGTCCCTATCCCGGGGACTGCCCTTACTACACAATAAATCAATATGGTGTCACTGACTTCAATGGGCAGCCATACACGTGATGAACATTAGCCAAACCCTCGGATTTCAGGGGCATAGTCTGACCATCTAATGCGTAAGGGGGAGAGGGAGGGGAAGAGTGACGTTTCCCTGATTGCAGATGTCAGGGAATTTCAACTTGCCGATCCTCTGTCCTTGAGGGAGATACCTTGCTAACAGAGATGTCTGGATGTTTTTCCACTATCCCTATTAAAAACACCTGCACGCTCAGCTGAGCAAAGCATGAATACGTATGGGGAACACTATGAGGAAGAGCCGCTGGCAATCTAAGGTGTACGGCGGTCACCACGAGAGCCCCTCACATCCAATTTCAGTATTACATGATCTCTGTTCAAATTCTAAGGTTACCAGCATGGTATATTATAGGCCCATGTAACATGTCCAAAAACATGTCACCACACAAGGAGATTGATCACACTTAAATGATTGTTTATCCATGGCAACATCAGTAGTGGTCATTTTGATTTATTTCATAGGTAACTTGTGAAGGGTTGTCAGAGATTCTAAAAACCAAAAACAAAACAAAAAGCCCTTTTCCCCCAGATATACCGCCACTCTTGTTCATGGGCTGTGGCCGATACTGCAACTCAGCTGTATGTACTTAAATAACACTTAGCGAGTCCATGGATATGAAATGCACCACTTCTGGAGGAGATTGGGGTGTCCTCTACAGTCTAAACAGGCATCAAATCCCCCTCAATTGGCCCACATATGATTTAGAGTATATATGAGGCGGCCATTCAAGCACATGGTGGCGGTATTTCAGTTACAAATCGACACAGGACATGCTAAGGCATAGATTAGAATATATTTCAGGATGAACAGAAATTTCTTGAACATTTTATTAATTGAACTTAATAAGACCATCTCAACTTTAGAATGTACATGTCCAACGTTTCAATAGTTTTTGCACAACTTGCTGATCTCTAACAAGGAGCTTAATGGCAAAATTCCCAACAGGTGTTTGATCCCTGAATCACCCAATAAATTTAGGGGATCAATTTGAATTGTGATTTAATTAGTCCTCCTCATCATGCCGTTCACATTTTGAGAACAAGGCAACACCTTACAATTGATCAACAGTACCTCGCCATTGTGAGGCTTCAAGCAAATTGCTCTCAGACTGAAGTGGCCACTGAGCTTAGCGTGTCACAGAGTGTCATGAGCAACAGAGATGCAGAGAGACTGGAAGAGTCACAGAGAGGCAAAGAAGTGGACGTCCTTTGGGTCTATCACACAGTGATGAGCGCTTCACTGTAAACAATGCCCTGCGGAACCGGATGATGATGCCACAAACTCCAAGCACGTTTAAGATAGGTGAGAGGCAACCAAGTGTCACGTCAGACCATTCATAACCATTTACTTCAGCGTGGTCTGTGTGCTAGATGACCGGCAAGGGTACCTGACCTGGCTGATGCATTGCACTCACCTCGTCGTCTCCAGCATTGTGGCGGCCATCATTTCTGCTCGGAGTGAGTCAACTTTCGTCACTGCACAGCACTGAGGACCACAGGTCCTTTGTCCAGTGGAGATGTTCCCTGGTCCATACAAGACAATGATGCCTGTGCCTTGTGCGGTGGTCTGGAACCCTTTCCGGTCGTCTAGCACGCAGACCAGGCTGATGTAAACAGTTACGAATGTTCTGACATTACACTTAAACATGTTTCAAGTTGTGTGGCATTCGTCATCCAGTTCCGGAGGGCATTGCTTACAATGAAGCAGTCATCAGTTTGTGATGCAGCCAAAGGACGCCCACTTCTTTACCTTTCTGTGACTCTTCCGGTCTCTTGGTATCTCTGTTGCAACTTGCTGATGACACTCTAAGCTCAGTGGCCACTTCCGTCTGAGAGCATACTGCTTGAAACCGCAATGGCGAGGTACTGTTGATCAATGGTATGGTGTTGTTTTGTTCTCATGATGTCAAAATGTGAACAGCGTGATGAGGAGGACTGTTTAAATCCCAATTCAAATTGATCCCCTAAATTTATGGGGCAATTCATGGATCACCTGTTGTGAATTTTGCCACTAAGCTCCAAGTTGTGCAAAAAGAACTGAAAACAAGTAACAGCTGGACATGTGCATCTAAAAGGTAAGAGATGGTCTCATTTAATTCATTTAAAAAAAATTCAAGAATTTTTATGTTCATCCTGAAATTTCAACCAAAAGCCCAATATCCCTAACTTTTTGGGAGTAGTGTGTATCTAAATACATCAGAGCATCCATTTGTTTGTCCTGTACATAGGATAACACTATGCAACTAAAACAGGGAGCTGTTTTCTCAGAACTGGACACTTTAATATTTTTTACACAACATAGGATATTGTAAATTCACCAACTATTTGTCAATTTGATGGTGCGACATTTTTGCTTTTATTCATCCTAACACTCACTTAGAAAGGGACTGATTCCTTTAAATTAACTTCTGGTACTATTCCGTGACTGCTCTACAGCTGGATTGGGTCAAACATATGGGGCAACCCAATGCTGCAATGATATGGGTGCTACAGCTGCACCTCTCCCTGCATCTTAAGTTGCCAGCCAGCCTTATTGCTAGAAAATAACAATAGATTGTAGATAATGCGTCTCTGCGACATGGAAACAATACCGTACAATATTTACCTCTGGTGTTTATAGCCATATCTGCAATTTTTTGAAAAGCGTCCAAAAACGATCCAGTTACAATGGTCGTAGTTCTGAAATACACAAACAAAAAAAAGGCAGCAGCAGTTAGTGAGCGCAAGGAATTACAAAACAGACGGAACGCGAGTAGCGGGCCAAGGAAGAGAAAGCGAGCCAAGATGAAACTCGCTGGCACGGAAATGGAGATTGCTTAATTTTCCAGAGACACAACAGAAAAATACAACTGGCTCTGAGCCACTTAGTCGAAATGACAGAGCTGCAGGATGTTAACTAGAAATATTCTGGTGGAATCTAGCATAGTACAGACAAGCAGGTTTACCAATCAGGGGTCTAGGAAAGCTGGGTGATCATTCCTATAGAAGTGATATTCTATAATCAATAGCCAGAGAGGTAAGGAACAAAGCTAAAGAATAGTGAAGGCTAGACTGGCCCACCAGGGGAGCATCTGATCCCACCACAGTCCTTACTATAGCAGGACAACCACATATGAAGCAGATCACTGCTGCTCGGGTTTCAGACTTTTTTTTTCATGTTCTCATTGGTGATGTATGTGCAATAACAGCAATTGTATGTATAGATTTAATGAGGCCCATAATCATGTTCTCTCTGTTCCATAGACAACTGGCTCCTACCATTCTGCTTGCAGCACTGAGTTGGGACACTCCCCATTGTCAAAGAGAACACCCAGTTGTCAAGTTATTCATACACTTCCAAGTGGCAGTCTATTTCTCCAGCTGTCCTCTCTCACCTTACTGCTATCTGTAACCTCTCTCTCTCCACTGGGATCTTTCCATCTTCCTTCAAACACGCCATCATAACCCCTTTACTAAAAAAAAGCCCTCTCTGGACCCGTCCTGTGCTGATAACTACCGACCAGTCTCTAACCTGCCCTTCATCTCTAAACTCCTGGAACGCTTGGTCTACTCTCGCCTGATCCGCTATCTCTCTGCTAACTCTCTTCTAGACCCTCTGCAATCAGGTTTCCGCACCCTACACTCCACAGAAACGGCTCTAACTAAAGTCTCAAATGACCTCCTAACAGCAAAATCTCAGGGTAACTACTCATTGTTGCTTCTCTTGGATCTCTCTGCAGCATTTGACACTGTGGATCACCAACTTCTCCTCAGCATGCTCAGCACCATTGGCCTCCAGGACACCGCTCTCGCTTGGTTCTCGTCCTACCTCTCTGACCGCTCCTTCAGTGTCTCGTTTTCTGGTTCCACCTCCTCTCCTCTCCCTCTTGCTGTTGGGGTTCCTCAGGGATCAGTTCTAGGTCCTCTCCTCTTTTCATTGTACACAGCCCCCATTGGACAAACCATCAGTAGATTTGGCTTCCAGTACCATCTCTATGCGGATGACACCCAATTATACACCTCCTCCCGTGACATCACTCCAGCCTTGCTCCAAAACAGCAGTGACTGTCTGGCCGCTGTCTCTGACATCATGTCCTCTCTCCATCTGAAACTAAACCTCACTAAGACTGAACTGCTTGTCTTTCCGCCATCTACTAACCTTCCCCCCCTGCTATTTCTGTTTCCGTGTGTGGCACCACCATTTCTCCTAGGCAGCAGGCCCGCTGTCTGGGGGTTATATTAGATTCTGATCTGACCTTCACCCCATATATCCAATCCCTTGCCCGCTCCTGTCACCTGCACCTCAAGAACATCTCAAGAATCCGTCTTTTTCTCACCGTGGAAACAACTCAAACTCTCATTACTGCTCTTATTCTTTCTTGTCTTGATTACTGTAACTCCTTGCTTATCGGTCTCCCACTCTGCAAACTCTCCCCTCTCCAATCTGTCCTGAATGCAGCAGCCAGGTTCATCTTTCTCTCCAGCCGATATACTGATGCCTCTACCCTGTGTCAGTCACTGCACTGATTGCCCATTCAGTAAAGAATACAGTATAAACTCAGCATTCTCACTCAAAGCTCTCCACAGGCTGCACCCCCGTACATCTCCTCCCTCATCTCTGTCTACCACCCAACCCACTCTCTCCGCTCTGCTGCTGATATCAGGTTACACTCATCACTCATCCGAACCTCCCATGCCCGTCTCCAAGATTTCACACGTGCGGCACCAATTCTCTGGAATATGCTACCGCGGGCGATCAGGCACATTCACAACCCTCACAGTTTTAAGAGGGCACTGAAAAGACATCTTCTCGGTCTGGCCCACCAAGATCCCTAACTGCTATCACACACATTTGTCACTCCCTACACTAGGGCACTCACAGGCACCTATCTGTATATAGATGTACTGTCAGGTTCATCCATTTTTCATGTAAACCACCCCCTATTTATGAAACAAGGCTGGACCACTGTAAACTTGGCACTTCTTACCGTATGTTTCAACCATACACCCTAATAGATTGTAAGCTTTTCACGAGCAGGGCCCTCACACCTTGTGTCTCATTTGTAAGTACTTTTAATGTGTAATGTCTGTACGTTTACCCTTGAATTTGTAAAGTGCTGCGGAATATGTCGGCGCTATATAAATAGAGATTATTATTATTATAAGTGGCATAATATAGAAACTGCACAAATGTGAATTCTCAGCTGGAGACAATCTCCTTTTTAAAAGGATCTTTCCGCATTAACCAGATCACTCTGCTGAGCTCTCCTGCGATCATCTGTGTGGGAATCTTGCTGTAACAATTTTTTATCAGCGCCATCACATGGGAAGTTAAGCATCACACACACATACAAATCCATTGATTTTCTGAGCAAAACAGGACAGGTCCCCTAATGTGTGGGCAGGAGGGCCAACGAGCAGCGAGGGGTGGTATGTTTGTTTGGTTGGGTGGGAGGGAGGACAAGTGAAAATTAAGCAATTGGGAGGTCAAGCAAGAGAGAGAGCCCACTCATCATTGTGCTACATAGGTTTGTTTTTTTCTTAAAGTAGTTTTGCCACAAAGGCATTTCATGCCTAGTCTATCCAGCTTAAAGAGAACCTGTCACATAAGTTATGCCAGGAAGGTTCCATTTAAGCTTTCAAAGGAGGCATGTATAATTTGTTTGAATTGCATATTATGTGACCCAGCAGACTTGACATCACCATGGCTTTCCCCACAGTGTGCTCACTCTAATCAAACAAAGGTCTGTTTATGTAAAGAACTGCAAGTAGCTACAACATAGCTGAGTGGTTAGCACTTCTGTCTTCCATCTTAAGAGTTCTAGGTTAAAATCCCTGCAGGAACCACATGTGGATTTTTTTTTCTCTCAATGCACATACCTGATTGCGGTTACTTTTTTCTTTATTTGCACTGTTTAACTAATTACTTAGGATTACAGAGGATGGAAGTAGAATGACAGCACTTGGGGTTGAACACTCGCTCAGCAGTGAGAGTGTATGATTACTAAGCAGGGAAGAGACTGACAGTCGCTGCCTGAGAGGGGATGTCTGAGCAGGTTCGGCCAGGACTGAGGAGCTCTCGTCCCTGGTCGTATCCCTGGAGATGAGCTGTACACTATGGATCACTTAGGGAGCAGCTAAAACAAAAATGCTACAGAATTTTTAATAATAATGAATGGTGAAAATGTTAATTTGCAAGCTTCCCACATCAATTCTACTGCCTGGTTATAACTACTGTCAGATTTTTTATTTTATGCACTAGATGGCAACAGTCTTTCTATCAAGTTTTATAAGATTCTTCATACCCCTACAATCCATCACTCTTAACAGGAAGTTTGCACTATTTAAGAACAAACCATTACAGTATATTTAAACATAACCCATCATGGGCCAGCATCATTTACAGAAGGTTTGCGCTTCTCTTACTTATGAAAGTAAAGGTGAAAATGACAAATGTCAAATACAAGTGTTATAGGTTGTTTCATCTCCAAGTAGTTACTAATTCTGGGGTATCCCTCAAAACTGGTGCTTGATCATTCAGAAATATACGGTATCTGAGCTATGTGCGGGTGGTGTCGCCCTATATATTGGGAGACAAGAACCGGGTCCTACAGAAAGTCCCTTCTAAACAGCATTGATGATTACCAGAGAAGGCTCCTGTTTAAGAACTGTATCTGGTCTTCTTCTTGGCCCGAGGCTGTAAGTGTTGGAGACAGCATGTGTCACTGTGGGTGAAGATCGGTCACAACATCGTATTACCATGGCACTGCTACACACATTACCAGTAATAAAGAAAACCGTCATATAGTGCAAACAAACAAAAGCGCTTCCATGGTAACAGGACAGTTCACTATTTTATAAAGGGCAACATATACACTAGATGGAATTTTTTTTGACAGCATCACTAATGAGGTTTATGTAAAAACCAAATGTAGGCAATTCCCTTCCTTCACTCCTGCATCAGATTGTACAGTCATTTCTGTCATATTCAAATCCCTGCTTGATGCCAATATTGATCATTACGAGTAGTCTCTATACTCTGGCCATTGCTACAAGATAGCAGGCTGCTTTCACCCAAGGATATGGGCAGTTTTAGTCTGTTTGCTAAGAAAATACATCTTTACTATGGCTACGAAATGCAGTGTGTCCATTATTAGCGCTAGGGCACAAAACCATGAACGCTTTCAGAGTCTTAAATGGGTTGCCCAGAGAGACCAGGACACCGGGCCTCATTTATCAACTGGTTAACTGGAAAACTGTCCGTTGCCCATAGCAACCAATCACAGCCCTGCTTTCATTTTGTAACCCCTTCCTGACAGCCGGTCATAATGTTTTGACTCTGTATCTTCCTCTCTGCCTTTTTCCATCTACATAGTCATATGAGGGCTTTTTTTTTTCCGCACAAGATGTACTTTTAAACCTCTTAGTACGCAGCCAATTTGGACTTTCCTGACCGAGCCCAATTTTTTAAATCTGACAGATGCCGCTTTATGTGGGAATAACTTTTTGATACTTTTACCTATCCATGTGACTCAGAGAACTATTTTCTCTCGACACAACGGGGCACATTCATCAAGAATTCTGGCACAATCTGCACCAATAATCACGTCTTACAAGCTTTACACCACATTCACTGTGTGTTTTAGACACTTCTGCGCCTTGTCCAACAAAGGGGTGTGACCTCAGTGAAAGGGGCGCGGTTTAATGGGAAACAGGAGTGGATTAAATGCGACAAAAATGTGCCAGAATTTTGTCGCAGTTAGTGGCGTAAACGTAAGCCAACTTAATAGTGGTATAAAGTAAGAATAGACCGTTCTAACCTGTACCAGATTTATCAACACTGTGATAAATGTGGTGCATTGTACGACTGTCTGGTCTCACTTAACGGTCTACAGTTAGACACTATTGATAAATGCGCCACATTGTGCTGTACGTTAATAAGAAACGTTGGTCCAAACAATCTTTGTGAAAAATATCAAAATGTTGTGAAAATTTGGAAATTTTAAAAATTTCTGCGTGTAATACAGATATCACACAAAACCATTTATGACCAGCATCTACCGTTTGTCTACTGTACGTTGGCATAATGTTTTAAATGTATTTTTATTGTTTTACGATATTAGGGGGCTTAGTAATTTATCATTAATTTTTTACATTTTCAAGGAAATTTGAAACAGATTTTTTTTGAGACAAGTTCAGGTCTGACAGGACTTTGATGGGCCTGCATGTTAGACATCCTTATAAAAACTACACCCATTAAAATATTTAAACAGCATTTAGGAAGTAAACCATCTAAGTGTTTTATAGAAATTAAAGCAAAGTGTAGGTGAAATTTCAAAACTTTACTTGTTTTTTTTGCAGATTTTCAAATTTAATCCATTTTCTATTGGCACACGGTAGATGGGACCAGTGAAAACCAACTCAACATCAATTCCCCCAATTCTGCCATTTTTAGAGATCTCCCATATGTGGACCACTATGCGCTATTTGACTCAACCACAAACCTCAGAACAGCAGAAACACCTACTGGACTTTTGGGCCCCATTTTCATAAGGATAACACTTAATAAACACCCCAAAAAAGACCTAATTTGGGAAAATACACCCCTTAAGGAATGTATCCAGGGGAGTAGTAAGTATATTGTCCCTACAGGTTTTTCAGGCTATGAAAAAGGAAAGTTTAATTTTTTCCAATAATATGCAGTTTTAACTTAACATATTTCACTTTCACAAGGAATCCTGGGGAAAAAAAAAATTAGTTAATTTTGCAAGAATTTGCAAATTCTGCCAAGTACAGCAATACCCTATATATGGGTGTAGACTGCTGTTTGGGAGCATGGTGTACAAGGAAGAGAGCGCCATTTGGCTTTGGGGGCTTTGCAAATTAGACACAGCAGCCCCCAAAATCGGTGTTCCAAAGTACCAGAGCAGACGAAACCTTACAGAACTCATCCCATCTTAGATTTAACACCCCTTAGGGATCTCATTGTGCATTTCAGGCTCACAGGTTCACCTTTATATTATCACGGGGCCGTGAAAATGGGAAAACACACCCTACAATTCCGCCATTGTTTTTTGGTCTTCATTTTCATAGCGTTCATCGTACCATATAGGTGATATGATAACTTTACTATGGGGGTCGGTAACAATATCAATTTTATATAGTTTATGTTTTATTACTTCAACACTAGAGAAAAAATAGCATTTTAGGTCGTCATAGTATGACAGACAATTTTTATTTTTCTGCATGTAGGGGCTTGTTTTTGCGAGATGAGTTGACGTTTTTATTGGTACCATTATGGGGCTCATATGAGGCTTCGGTAAATTATCATCAAGGTTTTTGGGAGGCGTAAAGAACAAAATACTACAATCCTGTTAGTGTTTTTTTCGTTTTATTTTTCACACCGGTCACTGTGCGGTATAAATGACATGTTAGCTTTACTCATCAGCTAGATCGGATTACAGAGATATCAAATTTACGTATTTTTTTTTTACTGTTTTTACAGTAAAAAAGAAAACACGTTTTTGCATTGCCATAGTCTGAGGGACATAACTTTTTTATTTTTCTGTGTACAGAGCGGTGTATGGGCTTGTGTAAGAGGTTGAGTTAACGTTTTCATTAGTATCATTTTGAGGGGAACATGACTTTTTAATCTCCTTTTAATCTGTTTTTTTACAGCGCTCACTGTGTAGTATATGGGACATTTTAGCTTTACAGGGATACCCAATTTATACAGTTCATGATGCAGCACTTTAAAAAGAAAAAAGAAAGATGTTTTATTGTTTAAAGCAATATTTATCCATCGCTGTCTTCCTTAACTTTTTTTTTTCTGTATACAGAGCTGTGATGGGGCTTTTTTTAATGGGATGAACTGATTTTTATAGGTACCAATTTGGGGTTTACATGGGTTTTTGATTGCTTTTTATTCCATTTTACGTGCAGCATGATGTAATCTCAATTCTGCCATTGTTCATCGAGCAGGTAAAACAACATGACAGATTTGTAATTTTTTTTTTTGTTGCAATTGGTGTGTGCAATGAGGAAAGGAGTGAGTATGTATTTTATTTGTTTTTATATGTATTTTTTTTTTACTTTAATAATTCTTTTACTTATGTCCGTAGGGGACTTGACTCAGCGGTCTCATAGATCGCTACTACAATACAAAGCAGTATGTTACTGTACTGCTGCTTATTGTAGCTGTCAATTACCATGCCCAGCTGTCCCTTCCAAGCATGACCGGGCATGGCAATGTCGGGGACAACCCGGAAGCCTTGGTTCGTCTTCCGGGTTGCCATAGAACTATCGGCACCCCGCAATGCAGGGTGCTGGTAGAGGGAGTTCCTTTCCTCTGTCTTTCCCCTAGCTGCCATGGTCGCATTTGACGGTGGCATGTAAGGGGTTAATTGGCTGCAACCAAAGTCTCAGTGCCAATGCCTCGGGATACCAGCTGTAATACCCCGCTGATTTCCCTCAGCGATCATGCGGACTATGTTTTTGAACCCCTTTCCAACCATGACCAAATGTAAGTAAAATGTTTGGAAAGGGTTAATGGTGTCATTTGTCGCACCATATAATGCACTGGGAAACCAGAAAAAAATTTGACGGGGGTTTGGTTTTTACAGCGTTCATTCTTCAGTATAAATGAGGTGTTATCTGTATCCTGCAGGTTAATGCAACTCCAGTGATAACAACTATGTAAAGTTTTTGTTACGTGTTAGTACTAAAAAAAAAAAAAAAATACAAACATTCTCAATATTTAAAATTTTCGCCGCAGTGCCTTTTTCTGTGACCAATAACCTTTTGCTTTTTCCACCTATGGGCCTGGGTGATGGTGCATTTTTTATGGACTGAAGTGTTTTATCCATTTCGAGATAGATACGACTTTTTGATCACTTTTAATTCCATGTTTTAATCACAAATGATTCCATTTTTCTTTTCTTCTACGGTGTTAATCGTACAGGATAAATGATGTTATATTTTAACAGACTGGACTTTTTATAGATGCGGCAATACAATTAACGTTTGAAGGTTTTAAATTTCTTTATTTGTAAAATGGCTAAAGTGGGCGATTTGAACTTTGACTATTTTCTCATACTTTAAAAACTTTTTTTAAATTTTTTTCGCAATCACATTTAGTACCATTAGAGCTACTTGATCACTAGGGGGCTCAATCGCATGTCCCCCTTCTGTATTGTACTGGGTCAGGAAGTAATAAAACCCTTATTATGGTGACTATGGAAGCCTTCATTAGGCTTTCAGCTGTCATGGTAAGCGATTGGCACCCTGCGATCTCACTGTAGGGGTGCTGATCAGAGGGAGAAACAGTAGGCAGCACAATTTCTCATGCATGGATCGCGGCTGTGGCATCTAAACTGTCTAAACACCAGGGACCTGAGCCGGCTCTCATCCCTGCTGTTAGCGTCAGGTGTCAGCAGCATTCGGCACCCGTCTCCTATGTAACAAAATTACTGAGTAAGATCGCTACACAGGAGCTTACCAGCACTAGGATGTACCAGTACGTCCATTCTCGGTAAGGAGTTAAACTGCTCTGCAAAAATAAAAGCGGGTTGTTTGGGCAGTTTTAAAGGTTAGACAGTTTTGATACCAAGTCCTAATGTCTTATTGTTAAAAGGGAGCTGATGACAGGTTGCACCAAAGGGTATTCGTCACTCTGGTTTACAAAACTTTGAAAGTGACATTCAGGGAAGGGCCATGGGTATAAGGTGACTGACCGTGCACCATAGGTCTTGCAAACTGTCAGGTTACATGACAAATGGCTCGAGAATTGCACAACTTTGTAGATTATGGACGGGGAGAAACAGTATGCTTCTTCTACCCTGGTATGACTTTTTTTTTGTGGTTGAAATTCTATTACAAGTGGTAAGTAATCGTCTATATTGTCTGTTAAATAAGGGACTTGGGTGGTCCCCCCTCTACTTTTTTTTTCCTTGGTCCTCCTTTTACTTTAAAGGGGTTCTCTGGCTTAGAAAAACCATTTTCATGCACACTACTACAAAATTTCAATTAAGGGGAAAGGGCCCCTCAGGGCCCTACTTTTTTGTCAAGGACCTTCTAATAAGTTGGTGGTCAAGGGAGTCCTCCTTAGTGTTTCTTAAGCGGCCCAAAGTGACTGTGTAGGGGCGCGTCCCCCTGACGTGTTGCTGTTTTCCTTTTCCCATATCACTTCATCCTCTCGTGTACAGAGATAAAATAGCTAAAACCAAGTATCTTCTCTTCTTCCTGTACACTGAAGGCGGCACGCATTGTAAAGATTAAAACCAATTATTATTAATATGAAGCCTCGATCCATTAAAATGTAAAAAGCTGCAGCTTCGAAAAAATTGTGGTTGGTTGTTTGGGAATAACTGCAATGTTTATGTTGCGGGTTTAAGGGGGGATTTTTTTTTTTTGTAGGGAAAAAGAAAAGCTTTGGTTTGTTCCATGGGGTTAAAAATGGGACGGGGATTTCAGTCGTAATTAGTGCCGGACGCACAAATTACAGCTGGAATACATTCCCGCTCCCACCCCCGTCCACACGGCGTAATTGCGGGGCGTAGTTACGCCCTGCAAATAAACCGTGTGAACATAGCCTTACAAACAATAAAATAAACCCATCACTTTAAAAATGCTATCCTGTGTAAAGTGTAGCCTGTTATAGAGCTAGAGAAACTGAGAAAACTGATGATCGATACAATCTGGAATTTATTGTTGTAAAGGGATAATTCAAGATTTAAAAAAAAAAAAAAAAAAAAAGGGGGGGGGGGGTGAGCGGGTTTCATTGTCTTAGTATTTAATAAAAAAAATAAACACCCATCTGTACTCTCCCCTGAAGCTACTGCTGCTACCCTAGCCATTCCCCCACTGATGACATCTCATCCATGGTTCACGTGATGCTTCCACAGGTCATATGCTGTCTATGCAGGCATTTACTGATCAACTATGCCTAGAGACACTTCTCCATCACTAAGTACAACCACCTACAGGACTCCTAAGCCCAGAATGAGACATTTAAATGAATAAAATACAAGTTATTTAACCTTTCTTCACAAAACAATCCATCAATCTGCTCAGCTATAACTTGCTTCCCACAGATCACACTGCATACTTGAAGGGATTGTCCTTAGATTCGAATAAAATCTGAAGGCCTATAGTCCCCTTCCTGTGGTCCTCAGTCCCAGCGGTTTTGCTCTCCGTCTTCCCTTTTTTTTCCCCTTTCTTTTGAAAAAGGGAGTCACTGCTGAGCCGTGTTGGCGCGAGATCACTGCCCTTCTTTTATAAACCCCTTTTTGGAAGTGAAGGGTGATGGAAGCGAGGATGTGACCACTCCAGCCAATCGGCGGCTGCAGCAGTGACGTCCCTGTTCTGAAGTAGAAAATAAAACAGAAGTGGAGGACCGGGGAGGGAGGTAGGGGGTTTTTTTTTTTGGGCCCCAGGAGGTGCCTGTTAAGATTTTTTTAGGAACTGAACAACCCCTCTAATGTGAACACAATAATAATAAAGAACTACTCCTAGAACAGCTGCAGACCTCCCACCCCTCAAAAAAAAAACAAAAAAAAAACACCATGAGAGCAATGGGCACCATTTTCGATCAGCCATTATCACTTTTACCATTAACAATTTCCTAGTTGACGACTGGTATGTACAATATACTCTGAGTAGGTGTATGGCTTTCACTGATCAACCTCACAACAAACCTCATAGAAATGTAGTAGTTGAAAGCACCACACAATAAATTGTACTTTTCATCTATAACAGCAGTAGATATTGGGCAATTCAAAAGGAAAAAAAACAGCCTCCCGATCCAATCTGGTGAATAATAAATGTATATCTGTTTATTTGAAATTTTTTTCTTTAAAAAAAACAACTTATGGGACACATATATTAATCGACAACATGTCATCAGTGTGCTGCATCTTATCCGTATGCCGACGCGTTTCGGACAGGTCTGTCTTTAGTCCTAGCACCTGCTGATTTTTTGTAGATATTGCACCACATTTGGCCTGTTTTGAAGTCCAATTTGGGTATGTGAGTGAATTATCACATGACTTAGGGCCAAATTAGTGCCTACAAACAGGACACACTCAGTACCTAATGAGGCAAAGTTACATTGGCGTATGTAAAGCACCCAATCTTCTGCACACACATACACAAAACTGCAGTGTTAAGTATGAGGGACAGAAGAACAGGTGGCCCCGAAGTTACAATGGAATCCGGATCCGAGTACTGAAGCACAACAAAAACTGCACATAAAAGACTGATGCATAATTGAAAAAAAAAATAAATCTAGTCTCAGTTCGGGCCTAGGGCAATAAAAATATGCCAACTTGCTGGAAATATTGATTTCATTAGAGCACTCAATAAGCTAAAGAACCTGTAAAGTCTATACCAGAACATAAAGATTTCTATGCGTGGAAAAGGGAGCCGTTCTTGGGCTGCGCACACAACGCCTGGGTGAGATATTCCATTCATTTTCAGATAGAAAAAAAAAAAAAACGTGGTTAAAAACTGTATGAAAACAGCGAAATATTCTGCAGGGTCTCTAATCGTTTTTCCATCTCTGAGCTAATCCTAGTCAAGACGCTGAAGGCTGCGGGCTGTCATGGGATTCCTGTTTTGGCGGACGGTGAATGACTTTCCGCCTGACCCACTTAATACAGTGCCTGTATCCAATAAACACTGCTAACTTTGTTAAACCATTAGTATTGTGGGGACACTAGTTCGTAAACATTTTGGAGAATGTGAAAATAATGCTGCTCGTCTACGCCGGTACCAGGTTATTTCATATGCAAAATGCGAACACTGGTTTACCTAAGACAACGAAAGTATGGACTAAAGTCACACAAACTGTTCCCGGAGAAGCTAAAAGTAGTGAAAAAGGGTTTTAAAAAATATTTGAAAAACAAAAAAAAAAAACAAAACCCCCTTACAAACCGTGGGGGACTCGGCCCCTACCCGAAGTAGGGGAACGCCCCCGGGACTCGGCCCCACCCGAAGTAGGGGAATCGCCCCCCGGGGACTCGGCCCCTACCTAATGGGCAATCGCCCCGGGTACTCGGGGCCCCCACCTGAAGTAGGGGGAAACGCCCGGGGGGACTCGGCCCCACCTAATAAGGGAATCCCCCCGGGTACCGGCCCCTACCTGAAAGGGAATCCCCCGGGTACCGGGGCCCCCACCGAATGGGCAATCGCCCCGGGGGCTCGCCCCTACCAATAGGGGAACCCCCGGGTACTTTGCCCTTACCGAAATAGGGCAACGCCCCGGGTACTTTGCCCCTTTCCTAATAGGGAATCGCCCCGGGGACTTTTCCCTTTCCGAAGTAAGGGGGAAACGCCCGGGTACTTTGCCCAATTTAGGTAGGGGGAAAGTACCCGGGCGATTTCCCTACTTCAGGTAGGGGGAAAAAACCCGGGCGATTTCCCACTTCAGGTAGGGGGAAAGTACCCCGGGCGATTTCCCTACTTTATTGGGGGAAATACCCGGGGGATTTTCCCCACTTCAGGGAGGGGCAAAGTACCCAGGGCGATTTTTTTTCCCACTTTTAGGTAGGGGCAAAGTACCCAGGGGGATTTCCCTACTTCAGGAAAGGGGCAAAGTACCCAGGGGGATTTCCCCACTTTAGGAGGGGGAAAGTACCCCGGCGATTCCCTACTTCAGGTAGGGGCAAAGTACCCAGGGCGATTTCCCTACTTCAGTAGGGCAAAGTAACAGGGAAACGATTTCTCGCCTACTCAGGTAGGGCAAAGTACCCAGGGCGATTTCCCTACTTCAGGTAGGGGCAAAGTACCCAGGGCGATTTCCCTACTTCAGGTAGGGGCAATCGCCCCGGGTACTCGGCCCCTACCTGATGTAGGGCAATCGCCCCGGGTACTCGGCCCCTACCTGATGTAGGGCAATCGCCCCGGGTACTCGGCCCCTACCTGAGTAGGGCAATCGCCCCGGGTACTCGGCCCCAACCTGAAGAAGTGCAATCGCCCCGGGTACTAGGCCCCTACCTGATGTAGGGGCAATCGCCCCGGGTACTCGGCCCCTACCTGATGTAGGGCAATCGCCCCGGGTACATCGGCCCCTACCTGATGTAGGGCAAATCGCCCGGGTACTCGGCCCCTACCTGATGTAGGGCAATCGCTCCCGGGTACTCGGCCCCTACCTGATGTAGGGCAATCGCCCCGGTCCTCGGCCCCTTCCTGATGTAGGGCAATCTCCCCGGGTACTCGGACCCTACCTGATGTAGGGCAATCGCCCCGGGTACTCGGCCCCTACCTGATGTAGGGCAATCGCCCCGGGTACTCGGCCCCTACCTGATGTAGGGCAATCGCCCCGGGTACTCGGCCCCTACCTGATGTAGGGCAATCGACCCGGGTACTCGGCCCCTACCTGAAGTAGGGCAATCGCCCCGGGTACTCGGCCCCGACCTGATGTAGGGGAATCGCCCCGGGTACTCGGCCCCGACCTGAGGTAGGGCTATCGCCCCGGGTACTCTGCCCCTACCTGAAGTAGGGAAATCGCCCGGGTACTCTGCCCCTACCTGAAGTAGGGCAATCGCCCCGGGTACTCTGCCCCTACCTGAGTAGGGCAATCGCCCTGGGTACTTTGCCCCTACCTTAAGTAAGGTAATCACCATGGGTACTTTGCCCCTACCTGAAGTAGGGCAATCGCCCTGGGTACTTTGCCCTTACCTGAAGTAGGGAAATCGCCCTGGGTACTTTGCCCCTACCTGAAGTAAGGCAATCACCATGGATACTTTGCCCCTACCTGAATTAGGGCAATTGCCCTGGATACTTTGCACCTACCTGAATTAGGGCAATTGCCCTGGATACTTTGCACCTACCTGGATTAGGGCAATCGCACTGGGTACTTTGCACCTACCTGAATTAGGGCAATCGCCCTACTTCAGGTAGGGGCAAAGTCCCCAGGGTTTACTAGGAGGAGGGTTTTTCTCCATTCGATTTTAATAATATTGATAAAAGTTACATTTTATGGTGGGATTCACTTTCTCTGCTGTGATTTTTTTGGATTTTTGTGTTAAATCCAACTACATTCTATTTTTGTATTCTTTATATCTCCCAATTCACTCATTATATTAGTTTAGTGTTGAATGAAAATGGCTGCCAGAAGAGTACTCAAGAGTCTTGGACAGTTTTCCCAAATTCACAAAGAAGTGTTTGCCAACAGCCCCAAGTTTACAGGGCTGAACCCTAAAAAGGGGACCCACTAATCCCAACCGCATTTAAAAAGGGCTTTTTTTTGGTGCGTTTCTGGGTGGGGTTAAAATATAGCCAAGGACTCTTTAAAACCTATGTTATTTGTCACAATCACCCAAAAAAAAAAAAATGAAAGGGAATTAGAATGAGTCATCAGTCTGGCGTACTCATAATTCTCGCCAACCTTTATTCCATGATGCCAACAGGTTTAGCAAGATGCCCATGTATGGTGCAGGTACCTACAAGAAAAACTTTGAAAGGATCTCACACTGTGTGTCAATTACCTTGTCCAAGTGTAGCCAGGACGCAGAAACATCCGGCAGTCAGCTTCCTAGACGCACCCTAAAAGGCCTGACTGGCAAGCCCTATCCTGTGCAGGCATTCATTTAAAGGGGTTTTCTCACTACACGGTTCCACTGAGTTTTAGCACTTTTGCACTTACTCGGTCTCTTAAGGCTGTAGTGGTTCTGTAGCGATGATTAGCAAATTCAATTTACTCTGACAGTGGAGGAGATTGTTATCTCTAACAAGATTACAGATAAATCCATGCTTTCCAGTCCTCATTTCCATCTCAGTCTGTCAGATAACGGACGTACGTCTGGTAGAGGGGTTACTATTGAAACCTGGGCGCACTTCAGAGCACATAAACGCTCTCATCTCATGGTTAAAATAAAATCTATGACCAATGTATTTTGAAAAAGTCTTCATTTAACTGCCCCTTTATGTTGAAATCTCATCTTTGAAGTGAGAAAACCCCTTTAAAGGGGTTGTCTCACTACAAGGATTGCTTTCTATGTTAAAGATCTTGCAAAAACAAGTCACTTTGCAATATATGTCCATTAACAGTATCCTACCTATTCCTAGATATCCCCTCTTGTATGGGCTGCATCAGCTCCTCAGGTCGCTATAGCTACAGACCTGTTCAATCTTTCATGATAGGCTGCCAGGACTGATTGCTATAGCTACAGACCTGGCTTCTACTGCAGCCTAGTAGAAGCCAGTAAACACGCCCCTGAATTCAAAATGAAACCAAGAAAACAGGACTGAGGTGAGATGAATCAATGTAGTGAGACAACCCCTCCAAAGGAGACAGAGCCACCACAAAATGGATGGCTCTGTGCCTGGTTAGCAATGCTGAGCCGAGGCTCCTACAATAAGCTACCCATGGGGGGGGGGGTTTCAGGAATTGGTCTCCCACCCATCAAATATTGATGGCCTATTCTAAAGGGAGGCTATCCATATTAAAGTCCTAGAAAACTACTTTAAAGGAATGTAATACAATTTTTAGCTACTTGAATAAAATTAGTGAAAAGGAAACGTGGAGTAGTTTCCCATAACCAAAATGATCACTGAGGAATGAAAGGTGGAATGTGATTGGGTGTCAAAAGGAAAACTGGAGTTGTTACCCATAGCAACCAAAAGGATCACTGAAACAAGTGAAAAGTAACTGGGTGTTAAAGGAATAGTGGAATAGTTGCTCATAGCAACTCATCACATCCCTCTTCATTTCACAAAAGATTCTTTGGTTGCCATGGACAACTATTCCACTTTCCTTTGCTGCACTTTTAAAGGGGTTGTCTCACTACATTGATTCCTCTTAACTCAGGCCTGTCTTAGTTTCATTTTTAATTCAGGGGTGTGTTTACTTGCTTCCACTAGGCTGCAGTAGAAGCCAGATCTGTAGCTATAGCAACCAGTGCTGGAGCCTATAAGAGAGATCAAAAAAAGGTCTGTAGCTATAGCAACCTGAGGAGCTGATGCAACCCATACAAGAGGGGATATCTCAGAATGGGTAGGACACTGATAATGGACACATATTGCAAAGTGACTTGTTTTTGCAAGATCTTTAACATAAAGAGAAATCATTGCAGTGAGACAACCCCTTTAATGAATCTCCCAAATAACTTGTTTTTGCATTCACTGGTGGGGAAATAGTGTGCTGCAGAGTCTAAAAACGGTGCTATTCTGCATGCAAACCAGGTCAGTAAACTGGGAGGTAAATAGCAGCTGTCAAATACTGACGCAAACATCATGCAAATGTGAATGGTAGGAAAACACAGTCCTGCTCCTGTGTGAGCAGAATGAGAAAACATTGGCTGTTTGTTTGGATTGGGAAGGAAGCGGCCAATGATCCGACAATCACATCGCTGTTCCAGAAACTGGCAATAATCAACTATTTGCACCCAAGACCATTTGAGTTACACAAATAAAGGAGGGTCAAGGCGCAGCTTACACCCCCTCTATATCACCAGGACGTGCACGCCGACGGGGCTCGGATCTCAACGCCATTAGGAGACAACCACATGGGAAGAGAATCCTGCGAGTTATCAGTAGCGTAAAATCGACAGCATTTCCAGAGGTTCATCAGCGATAAATCCACACAACTGATTGGATTTTGCTGTAGATTTGTTGCTGGAAATTGTTAAAAAAAAACAAAAAAAATGTCAGTGTAAAATCTACCCCAGCGTTTCCACACTACAATCCATTTTATTCTCTCCCTCTGTCATATAACCCTATATATCACAGAGCTCAGCTCCTCTCCTCTATCATATAACTATATATCACAGAGCTCATCTTCTCTCCTCTATCATATAACCGTATATATTACAGAGCTCAGCTTCTCTATCATATAACCCTATATATCACAGAGCTCAGCTTCTCCCCTCTATGATATAACCGTATATATCATAGAGCTCAGCTTCTCTCCCTCTATCATACAAACCCCTATATATCACAGAGCTCACTTTCTCTATCCATATAACCGTATATATCACAGAGCTCAGCTTTTCTCTATCATATAACCGTATATATCACAGAGCTCAGCTTCTCTATCATATAACCCTATATATCACAGAGCTCAGCTTCTCTATCATATAACCTTATATATCATAGAGCTCAGCTTCTTTCCCTCTATCATATAACCTTATATATCATAGAGCTCAGCTTCTTTCCCTCTATCATAATACCTTATATATCACAGTAGCTCAGCTCTTTCCCCCTCTATCATATAACCCTATATATCACAGAGCTCAGCTCCTCTCCTCTATCATATAACCCTATATATGACAAAGCTCAGCTCCTCTCCTCTATCATATGCTGCTCGCAGAGAGGGCAGCATTAACCATCTGACAGGTGTGTTTTAAATCCAGCCAGGCCAGGAGTCTCCAGCTCAGTGTGTGTATAGATTTCCTTCAGCTTCCTCCAACACTCTTATATCAGACTGGCCAGTGTGTGTACTTGAGGTAGAGAAAGACTGAGCTTTAGCGGGAACAAGGGTTTATTACAATGTGTGTACAGCGCTGTGGAATATGTTAGTGCTATATAATTCAGCAATAATGCTCATATGCATTCTCAAGAGCATGGTCTTCCACAGTCCTCCATGGTCCTCCACAGCTGCACTTCTGTGGCCATTATATGGCAGAAGTGCAGGAAAACTAAATCTAGCTATTTCCTCAGACCCATGAACGAGGCAAGTACAACTAATCTGTTTTAGGACACACCAAGTAATTGCAGAACCAAAGAGGCCTTTGAAAGGATATGTTCTATCAGGGACAGTTCTGTTCTATTAGGATATATGAACATTAGAGGGTCCTTCGCCCATTTTTAAGTCATAAAAAAGGAAGCAAAAATTCACCAAAATCATTATGTGTGAACATTCCCTTACTGGGTCACTAGATGCTCTCAATGGGCACTGTGTAATACTACTGCCATATGTGCAAGCACAAGTAGCTGCACCCGGCTGACCACTAGGAATGCCAGCCGCCATGTTGCAGGGCAGCAAGGCCTCAAATGACACAAGTGAGCAGACGTAGTACTACACCCAGTAGGGCAGATTTATCAATACTGACTCTTAGGCCATGTTCACACGGCTTAAAATGGCGCGTATTTCGGTCCGTAATTACGCGCCGAAGTGCGCCAATTATGGGCCGAAAAGGCCCATTCATTACGGTAATTCACACGTTCTCATAGAGAACTAGGGATTACGTCTCCTCCCCCCGCCCGGCGAATTCCGCCGGGAGGGGAAGAATATTGAATGTGAATTACTAGACGGGGTTATCCCCGCGTGGCAATTCAAGTCAATGGGCCGGTGAAGTGCCGCCCCCCCGCTCCTGCTCTGCCCCCGCCCCGCCCCCACGGCGTAATTGCGGGGCGTAATTACGTCCCGCAATTAAGCCGTGTGAACATAGCCTTAGACGGTGTAGGCTAAGGCCATGTTCACACGGCTAATTGCCATGGTAATTGAGGGGACGTATTTCGCCCGCAATTACGCCGGCGCTGCCGGGGTAGCGGAGGGGGGGAAAGGGGGGGGGGGGTGGGAGCAGTCATCTCGCCGGGCCCATAGACAACCATTATCCCCCGGCGCGTAACGCCGTGAATAATTTAACATGTTCACTTTTCTCCCCACTCGCCGTACTTCGCGAGCGGGGAGAGAAAAACTTTAATCCATAGTTCTCTATGAGAACTGTGGATTACCGTAATGACTGGGACGGATTTCAGCCCGTAATTCGCGCAGTACGGCGCGAATTACTGACTGAAATACGTCCCAAAATAAGCTGTGTGAACATAGCCTTAAGCTATGTTCACACAGCTTATTTGCGAGGCGTAATTACGCCCCGCAATTACGCCGTGTGGACGGGGGCGGGAGGCCGGCACCTCGCCGGCCCATAGACTATCATTACTAGAGGCGCGTATACGCCGCTAGAAAATGACATGTCACTTATCTCCCCCCGTGGCGGATTCGCAGGGAGAGGAGACGTAATCCATAGTTCTCTATGAGAACTATGGATTACCGCAATGACTGGGACGTATTCCAGCCGTAATTTGCGCACTCCGGCACGTAATTGCGGACTGAAATACGTCCAATTTTAAGCCGTGTGAACATAGCCTTAAACTAAACAGTCTTCCAATGCGCCACATTTATCATAGTGTTGATAAATCTGGTGCAGGTAAGAACGGTCTAGTCTAACTTTACACAAGTTGGCTTTCTATATGCCGCAGTGTCAAAATGTTGGCACATTATTTTAGCGTGCAGCGCTGCACTCTAGGCCACGTCTTTTTACCAATGCCATGCGCCTCTTTTGTTCGGACAAGGTGCAGAACCTGTCTAAAACACATGATTAATGTGGTGTAAAGCAGGTACAACATTTATGGCCAAATTATGCAAGAATTCTGGTGCAACTGCCTTGATCAATTTACTGTATGGAGCAGAAAGCCATGTCTGATGGTATGGCCAAGAAACAGACATTCAATGAAGCTATGGAAATCCATTAAAGGGATTCTCACCACAATGATTATCTTTTAAACTGGTGGGAAAAAGTGAATGAAGACCATTCCAAATACATTGCTGTTTTGATTTTGCTCTGTTCAGGAGATTTTGTCTATTGTTTATGCACACAGGTTTCTCTAGGTTAGAACCATCTCTCCCTGCTCTTTCTCTTATCTGATTGCTCCTTCAAGTCTTATCTCCAGCACAGGAGCCTGTTTACTGAAGTTAATGACAAGTTTTAACCCTGTATAGCTATGTAGCCTTGTGCATTACAGATTATAAACTTCTTGCACTCTTCTCACGGTAACAGGAATAGCAGAGCTGATATGCCAATCACTGCTGAGTCGTATCTCTAGCACAGGAGCTTGCTTACTGAAGTTAATGACAAGTTTTAACCCTTTAGAGCTATGTAGCCTCGTGCACTACAGATTATAAACTTCTTGTACTCCTATCACTGTAACAGAAATAGCAGAGCTGATATGATAATCTCTGCTATAGAATAGTCCACATCCTGAACAGGAAGAGTCTAAAGGTGGCTTTATCTCTGTGAAACAGCATGGTGAGACAACCCTTGTACACTACAGATTATAAACTTCTTGCACTCTTCTCACAGTAACAGGAATAGCAGAGCTGAAATGCCAATCACTGCTGAGTCTAATCTCTAGCACAAGAGCATGTTTACTGAAGTTGATGACCAGTTTTAATCCTTTAGAGCTATGTAGGCTTGTGCACTACAGATTATAAACTTCTTGAATTCCTATCACGGTAACAGGAATAGCAGAGCTGGTATGCCAATCACGGCTATAGAACCATCCACAGCTTGATCTGGAACAGTCTGACGGTGCCTGTGGTTCTGTGAAACAGCATGGTGAGCCAACCCTTGTGCACTACAGATTATAAGCTTCTTGTACTCTTCTCATGGAAACAGGAATAGCAGAGCTGATATGCCAATCACTGCTGAGTCTTGTTTAATGAAGCTAATGACGAGTTTTAACCCTTTAGAGCTATGTAGCCTTGTGCACTACAGATTATAAACTTCTTGTACTCTTCTCACGGTAACAGAAATAGAGTTGATATGCCAATCACTGCTGAGTTCTCTAGTACAGGAGCTTGTTTACTGACGTTAATGACAAGTTTTAATCCTTTAGAGCTAGATAGACTCATGCACTACAGATCTAAACTTCTTGCACTCTTCTCATGGTGACAGGAATAGCAGAGCGTGTATGCCAATCACAGCTATAGAACCATCCACAGCTTGACCTGGAAGAGTCTCTCAGTGTCTATGGCTCGGTGAAACAGCATGGTGAGGCAACCCTTTTAAATGCAGCAAAGATGATGACCACTGTTTAGATATCTTGGGGGTCAGAAGGAAAAAATATGAAAAGTTCATGTACTGTGAGGAAATGACACATACAGACTAAAAGCAGGAAATAGTAAAAATGATGGGTTACGGTAAAAGCCCTGCATTTTTTACATTATACAGAGACTTTGTCTCCGGAGACATAGCATCAGTTATGTGGATCTGCTACAAGGAGTCAAACACAAACCATAATTCCAGTGTGACAGGAATTCCCTGCCTTTTACTGGCTGACCAGCACTTTAATTAGGGAGCCTAACTATACATCAGAGAGAAAACGAGCAGAAAATAGCAAGGTTCGGAGGCTGGAATGCCTGCGTCAGGGTAAGCACCAGACAGGGCACCTTCTCCAGGCGGGACTTATCTCTCACATATACTTGGAGATCTTTGTCTTATGTGCATAGAGATCTATAGCAGCTGAGGGGACTTATCGTTTTATGCTTTATGGCTGCCACAGGGTAAAGCCACAGATTAGGTGTATTTTCGGTGTGTGAGCTGTCTTGATTGTGTTAGGTTGCAAAAGCTTGTGAAGCGCACTAAGGGAGCTAAGGCCATGTTCACATTCGCATCGGAGGCTTGTTCCAGTCAAGTCAGTGGAGTCCACAGGGCACCACTGGTATCCATCGTACACTGGATCGAGCAGATCAGAACTAGGGAGGACCAAGTTTATTAGGAAACCAGTGCCACATAATCTGGGCAAAATAAGGTTCTTAAAAGAGTAATTCTCACAACATTGATGAGCTTTAAACAAGTAGGCAAAGGTAAATGAAGACTATTACCAAATAAATTGCTGTTCTGATTTTGCTTCCAGTCAGAGTTATTGCAGTTCTTACCTCTTGCTTGTGTACACAATCTTCCCTAGGTTACCAACCACCTCCAACAGCTCAAGCAGTAGTGGTCAGGATGGTGCTTTCACTCCCCGCTGTGTCTTATCAGCAGCACAGGAGCTAATTTATCTGTTACTAACAAACTTTAACCCTTAGTAGCCTTCTGCCGTACTGTTCAAACTGTTCCATTATCAATGTCCCTCTAACAAATTCAGAGCTGATATGCCAATCAGCACAACCATCCCAAATGCAATGACCACTTCTGTCACCAGGAGAATATAGGTGGTGTCGGCATCATTCACAAGTTTATTGTTCCTTCCTGAAGGCTTTCTGCTAGATTTTGGAACATACCTTTAGTGCCTAAATTTAGTTTCAGGGGTAGCATTGGGGTGGGGCCCCAATATGGGTGGAAAATATAATTTTATGCTGTAACATCAAGATGAAGCTTAAAGGGGTTGTCTCACTACATTGATTCATCTTACCTCAGTCCTGTTTTCTTGGTTTCATTTTGAATTTAGGGTCGTGTTTACTGGCTTCTACTAGGCTGCAGTAGAAGCCAGGTCTGTAGCTATAGCAACCAGTGCTGGCAGCCTATCAGGAGAGCTCAAACAGGTATGTAGCTATAGTGACCTGAGGAGCTGTTGCAGTCCATACAAGATGGGATATCTAGGAATAGGTAGGACACTGTTAAATGACATATATTGCAAAGTGACTTGTTTTTGCAAGATCTGTAACATAAAAAGCAATCATTGTAGTGAGACAACCCCTATCCTTGTAGCAAGAATCCTTGTAGTAAGAGCCATTTCAAACCATACTGTGGAAACACAAAACCAAGAATTAACGATTTAAACCCCTAGATTGATGCAGAGGAATTTATCCCCGAAGACCACGCATTTTCCCTGGCAAAGTCTAAAACCATTCTCTTTATGCCACATTAACCAAAGCACAGAATATGATTGGCAAAGACGGCAACCAAGCAGAGGTTACATGTTAAGCCCCATTAACATGACATTTTGACTCTACACTGTCATAAAGGGATTCCAACACATACTGCGGCATAGCCATAGCGGGGTCTAGAGACCAGAGCTGGTCTCCCTGGGCTACATTTGGTGCATTTTATGCCAGCAGGACTCCTATGTAAGGGACAATACAGTCTATTGTGATTTTGTATCCTGCACATAAACTACATACTGCCATGAATTAGACCAGACATAGTCCAGAAGATACGAGAATTGGACCCCTATGGCTTTGCTGCAGTAAACATCAGGACATCTTTTTGACAGTATGCCAGCAATGTACTGCTAAGAGGTTCTACACAATCATACACCTGCATGACATTTCACTACACAATGGCACTAAAGCTCTGCTTCATGTTCACAACAGAAGCCATGACGCTGTGCCGGATACATTGCACAGCAGACTCCAAAGGTGCCCCCAGGACTGCAGTGACCACGAGGGTCCTCTTAACATGTCTATGAAGGCTAGGGCAGCACTGTTTGCTGCACTAACCCTGCTGTCAAATCTGACAAAATTGTCTGAGGCTCCAGCACAAAAGTGAATACAGAACTGCAATGGTGAACTGTAAGGCCATCGGGGCAATCACGAGGAAATACTGTGTTATACTGTGAAAACCACATGAGCGACTGCTCATTTACTGAGATTGCGTGATTTAATCAGAAACAAGCAATGGGTGTAGTGGAAATGGATGACTACAACTGTCCACCATAAGGCTGCTTACATACCTAACGCAGCATCCGGAAAAGTAGATTTTATTCTAAAATTAATATTTATGGTTTAACAAGACTTTTAGATGCAAAATCTACAGTTGCCAAGTATAAACACATACAATCCCGCTTCAGTGTGTGATCTATTAATTGTCCTAAATGTATGTATGTGTTTATATATATATATATATATATATATATATATATATATACACATAACATACTACACACACACACACCACATAATATATATATATATATATATACACATACACACACACATACATATGTATATACATACATACACACATATTGTGAACACCTTCTGTCTCTTTCCCCCTTCCTTGTAGATTGTAAGCCTTCGCGGGCAGGGCCCTCTCTCCCTCTGTACCTGTTGTTAGATTGTCTCTATTGTAAATGTTTGATTTATGTTATGTATGTAACCCCCTGAATGTACAGCGCCCTGGAATCAATGGCGCTATAAAATAAATAATAATAATAATTTCCTTTTGGCAGCGCCTAGCTCATGAAGGAAGTCATGTGTGGTAAGCTGGCTTGGTGGGTTTAAGGTATGGAATAGACCGTCTGCACACATATATATTATTGCCGTCAAGGGCAAAAGGGGTGGTTTATCAGAGTTGCAATCAGGGATGGATATTGGCTTTCAGTGTGGCAGACTTTCTGAAACTGCAGTTTCTATTCGCTGCTGCTGTGGTGAAAATATTTCACGAGTGAACAAATGGGAGCATTGTGAATAAGCAATGTGGAAATTATGGAGTGCCACATGCCACTGATGTGCGAAGTGAACGTCTGGTACCAAGATGTACGAGGGCGGACCAACACACTGCTAAGGAACAGCTCTCCTTCAAAATGAACCAAGGGGCTACCAGACGTGTGTTAAACAACAGTTCAGTGAACCCTACTGTGCATAGGGCCCTGGAGCAGACTGATATCACTGCACCTTTGCTAATGAAGCTGCATCAGCAGAAAAGGCTTCAATTTTCATGGCAGTAATGGAACTGGACCTCCGCTGATTGGCAAAGGGCTGCCTTCTCCATTGTTTTCTACTTTATCAAATGGATGGACGAGAAACATCTGAGAACAAACACTTCGCAATCATTGCTGGAAGAACACAATTGATTGTCTTCCCTTGGGTGAATGGGATCTTCCCTATTCACACGACTAGAAATGTCCGACACTGGTTAAAAGAGCAAGACTTTCAAGCACTACTCTGGCCCCCTAGCTCCCCAGACTGAACCCCACTGGGAGCACTGTGATGGTGGTTACTCTGGATATTAGCTTTTTATATCTATATTTAACTGTATCTCATAAAGAACAGTTCTACATTAAGAAGAGATAAGTATATGAATGCGTGTGGTCACAACCAAGGAGCGGTTGGATATAAACATGACCAGGACATTGAACGGAATCATAGTAATTAACCCTCGAGAAGATTCCTCGCTTTGACCTTCTCACATCATCTTCAGCTTATGTTGCTATGGGTATTCTCCATAACACAGGAACTAACCCCACACCTCAAGCAGCTGTTTATAGCAGGGTGGAGCTGTAATGATGGTGTTATAAAAGATGATTACTTCCTAAACAGCCGGCTTGATGCCTGTAACACAACTTTATGTGTGCTGGATATCCCGGAGATCATCAGTAACTCACCACTACATAAACTGCACACCTAAAACTAAAAAAGAAAAAACATTGCACAAAACACTTGAAACATTAGGGCTCAGAGCCAAACATCGTCCATGAACGGTCAGATTCTCACCTGAGCTGGGACTGCAACTTGATCGCTTTGCTGATGAAGTCTTCCCATGTTGGATAACTGGCCTAAAAAACAAGTAGACACATTTAAGATTTCTCCAGGAGCTGAACATGTATGATCGGAATGTTATAGCACACCTTATTATTCCGCCCTGGCCACTGCGGTGTTACCTCTACTGCATACAATGCCCAGCAGCTGATTGTGGGCAGGGCTGTAGCACAGGCAGAACCACTGACAGTTCTGCCATGTTAGTACACTGACATTTCTTGGACAACAGACATTATTTCTTTCCATAATCTAAAACAGTAAAATGGCGAGAAAATTGTGCAGAACTAGTACAGCTGAAACCAGAAGTTTACATACACTATATAAAAAGACACATCTGCAGGTTTTTCTTTTTTGATTACTTTCTGCAGAGTCAAAAGTTTCTATACACTAGGATCACTAGGACTTTAAACAATTTGGGACACCCCATATGATGATGTCATGTCTTTGTAAGCTTCTGATAGGTTTATTGGCAACATCTGAGTTAGAGATACGTCTGTGGATTTATTTTTTAACGCACACCAGAAACACACTGCTTCTGTGTATAACATCATGGAAAAGTGTAAAGAAATCAGCCAAGATATCAGGAAGAGAATTGTGGACTTGCACAAGTCTGGATCATCCTTGGATGCAATTTCCAGATACCTGAAGGTGCCTCGTTCATCTGTACAAACAATTAAATGCAAGTACGAACAAGATGGGAACGTCCAGACATCGTACCACTCAGGAAGGAGACTGGTTCGGTGTCTCAGAGGTAAACCTGCTTTGGTCCCACACGTGCAAATCAACCCAAGAACAAAAGCAAAAGACCTTGTGAAGATGCTGGAGAAAGCTGGTAATATTGTTTAATTATCCACAGTGAAATGGGTACTGTATCAACATGGACTGAAAGGCTACTCTGCAGGAAGAAGCCATTACTCTAAAAGAAATATATAAAAGCCAGATTCATGTTTGCAAATGCACACAGGAACAAAGACCTACATTTTCGGAGACATGTCTTGTGGTCTAACAAAACTGTTTAGCGATAATGACCATTGTTACGTTTGGAGGAAAACGGGAGAAGCTTGAAAGCCTAAGAACAACATCCTAACTGTGAAACACGGGGCTGGCAGCATCATGTTGTGGGGTTGTTTTGCTGCAGGAGGGACTGGTGCACTTCACAAAATAGATGGCATCATGAGGAAAGAAGATTATGTGGCAATACTGAAGTAACATCTCATGACATCAGCCAGGAAATTAAAGCTTAGGTGGAAATGGGTCTTCCAAATGGACAATGACCTGAAGCATACTGCCAAACTGGCTACAAAGTGGCTTAAGGATAACCACGTCAATGTTTTGGAGTGGCCATCACAATGCCCTGATCTCAACCCTATTGAAAATGTATGGGCAAAGCTGAAAAGGCAGGTGCGAGCAAGACGACCTACAAACATGGCACAGTTACTCCAGTTCTTTCAGGAGGAATGGGACAAAATTCCTACCAGCTATTGTGAGAAGCTTGTGGAAAGATGTCCATAATGTGTGATCCAAGTCATACAGTTTAAGGGCAATGCTACCAAATACTAGTGAAATGTATGGAAACTTTTGACCTTGCAGAAAGTAATAAAAATGCCTTAAATTATCTCTCTCATTATTCTGGCATTTAGCAAATAGAAATAATTTTGGTTCCTAATTGACCTAAAACGGGTGAGGTTTATTCTGATTTCATGCCAGATAGTGAGAAAAACATACATATGTGTCTTTATATATATAGCGTATGGAAACTTCTGATTTCAATTGTAACTTTTGAACATGCTTTACTAGATTCGGGACAACACTTCTCACTATGCTGTTAAACAGAATCACAGCCAGCTTCAGACTCCCACTTCCAAGTTAGGCTGTGGGTGGTTCTATAACGGTGATCGGCATATTAACTCCGCTACTCCTGGCTAAGTCTGCTATAGTGAAATGACTGCAGGAGATGTAAAATCTGTAATACACAAGACTACAGAGCTCTAAGGAGTGAAAATGTGTCCTTATCTGTTCCTAGACATGACACACATCAGGTAGTGACATCATCATGGACTTACAGCAGCTTCCAGAAATCAGACAAGAGAGTGGAGAGATGGTCCATAACAAAAGAGAAAATTATGTGTACTCAGAAGAGATAAAATCTGTCATCGCTAGTGTTGAGCGATTATTATCGACAAAGTTGAAATCGGCACAGTTTTTATGTTGATCGAAATTTTTAGATCATGCGATAATTTAGGTTAAAATCTGTGCATCATCTATTAAGATTGCGCCTTTTTCAGTGCTTCCTGTAATTTTGGCAGCCAGCAAATCAGCTTACAGAATAGAGCAGGGTGAGATGTGTGCGCGACGTCATGACTGGGATGTGTATGGTTGCGATTGGCTGGAAAAATCACATGACTTCGTTTTACATAGAACAGCCTCAGTGTCTCTCAACGTCTCAGAGCAGTAGGACGTGCGCTCTGCTTGTGTCCAAACAGCTCAGCGAAATTAATCTATTTCTTCACAGAGAAAGCTCTACTGTTAGCTGTGGGTCTTTACAACTTAGTTAGATTAGAGATTGGAAGATTTTATGTAGTTAGGTAGAGAATTTTAAAGGAGCATCTACCGCTGTAAAGTCACGGGGGGAGCGGAGAGGGGCCCCCCGCGGGCGAACACAGACAAGCTCTATAAAGAATACTGGATAAAATTCACCAAGCTTAGTGTAGAATTGCACGCAATATCTTTATTTTAAACGTTTTCTATTAAAATACCCTGGATATTGGGCACCCTGAATTTTTAATTGGGTTACCATTTTTTTCTAGTAACGCAGGTGTTTTTGTTAGGTGAAAAAAACCCATTAATAATCAGATACTTTTCAGATGGGTGTTCTTTTTTCAATTTTCCCCATTCCCCTTTGTTGATATTCCACCTTGCGTTTTTTTAGAACCCACAATTTTTGTAGTCACACAGGTTTAGGTGCCAAAAAAATCCCTTTTATTATCCGAATACATTACAGATGTTTTTTTTGCATTTTTTGCCCTCCAATTTGTTGAAAAGACCCAAACTTGAGTTAAATTTGAACCCGCAATTTTGTAGTTACCAAGGTAATGATAGGTCCCAAAAAAAATACCTTTTATTATCTGAATACAACGAACGTGTTTTTTTATTTTGGGCGCATACGCTTTGTTCTTTGAAGACCTTTGCCTAAATGTAAATACTGAAATTTTGTAGTCACCCGGTGAATTGAAAGGTCCCCAAAAATCCCTTGTATTATCGAAAAAATTTCGATCTTTTTTTTTCACTTTGGGCAGGCCCGCATTGTTGTTTGAGTACTTTTCGTTTTTAAAATTTGAATCCAGCAATTTTTTTTGATTTGAGGGGTTTGGAATAGCTGTGATTTGCCGTCTTTTAATAAGAGACTTTCCAAAAAACTCTTCCATACCTTAAAAAATTTTTATATTTTTTAACATGGAGCGAAATTAGGTGGTAAGCGAGCAAAGAGGGGGGGAGGAAGGGGGGTAAAAGGGACAAGGGGAAAAGGGGTTTCCCTTCCGGCTGGGGGAAACAGCATCCCGCGGATCGTCAGTTTCAGGACTTTGGGCCGTCATGCTGGGTCAGGGCCTGTGAAACTCAGTAACGAACACCCTCCAATCTGTCCTTAGTGGTTTAAGCAACCTGCATTCGTCTTACCTCCTCGTCCCCCCAGTCACGGCCCCAAAAATCTTCAGCATCACCCCCAATCCGTCCACATGAACACCCAAAAAGTCAAAAATCGTGACCCCCCACTGTGGATAATCCATTTTCTGAAGACCTTTGATGACAAAATGCGGGGTTGGGGCAGAAGGATGTTTAAAAAAATCAAAAGGCCAAAGGGATGTTTTTTTCTGCTCTGCGCCCAATTTTCGATGCCATCAAGGGGGAAAGGAAGCCCGGGCAATCGGCAAAAATCCGGGCGTCGGCAACGCCTTGCAGTCCCTCTTGTTGTAGCCCGCAGCTCTGGTTGCAGAAGTCGGACGCCAAGACTTTTGTGAGAGATGACATTGGGACCAAAGTGGTCTTTTCCCAAATTTGCTTGCGGCGCTTCATCACTGGACGAGGAGGGAAAACGATGGGGTAGTGTCAGTACGGGGTTCCCCCCTGAAAAAGGGGGGGGGCGGTCCAGAAATCCGTGAATGATTCCCCCAGCCACGGTCAGCGCAAACCCCCCCTCCCGCTTATTTCCATCAAAAGGTCCAGACCCCTTTAAGCCGGGCCTTCTTTGAGCAAGCCTCTGATTTTCCCCCCATGTCAATGCCCCCTTTGCCGTAAAGTAGTAAAGGCAAAAACCTTGGTGGTTAACCCCCCACCAACATGTTAGTCAATGGTCGCGAAAGCGATGAGTTGAAATGGAGGCAAACATTGGCCAAAAATGCCGGACCGACGCCGGGCCTCAACCACTGTCACACCCTCTGTCTCCGCCTCCTCCTCCGCCCCCCCAACCCCCCACCCCCCCCCCAAGCGTTCTCAGCTGCCCATGTCTCTCAGAGTCATGATCAGGATCAGCCTCCGCTTCAGCCTTTCCACCGTCGATCCCAGAGTACCCAGCACCACAGAGACCCATCCTACCTTCTCCTTCCGCCAGTTTGGCGACTGCACGCCGTACAGCGGCAAGTCTAAGCAAGCCAGCCTTCTGTCTTCCAGGTTTGGGGAGCAGAAGAACTCTTTAACCCAAACCATCCAATGCACTGAATGTCGGCATTGCCTGGATTGGCCTTGGAAATGTTTGCCTTTCCGTCTGGGTGGACACAGATGGGTTCGCCATGTCATGGCCTTGCCTGCCCCCAATACCAGATGCGAGCAGGCATTTCTTTGCCAGAAAAGCCGTCCCCTGCCCTGGCATCACGTGTCATCTAATATTTCAAGCGCGTTGTCTGCATCTGTGGCCGGGAAAAGTCCATCTGACCACAGACACCATGGATAGTAAGCAAGGCCAAGGCCGCTATAATCTATGTGACAGCTCACTGGGTGAGATGGGTGGATGTTCTGGGGGTGACGGTGGCTCTCAGGCTCGGCGCAGCTCTTTCAAACCGCAGGGATGGTGCAGGGTTCTTTCCCCCAAGGTCTCTGGTGGCATCACGTGCCCAGAGAGAAACAGGCCGTGTTGAAATTAACTGTTTGGAGACCATCCAACACAGGTCAGGAGCTGTGGACGGCTCCTCCGCAACGAGACCCGAGCGTGGCTGGGTGCCAAGGAACTTGTGCCAGGAAGGTGGTGTTGGCGATAACGGGCAAAAACTGCTGGCCGCCCTTAAGATCAGTAGCTGGATCACATCCCTTGCTGGCACATGTCATGAACTTGTCGTCCAGAAATTTCTAAAGAGCTTACCGGGTCTGGGAACTGCCTGCTGAAGAAGGGGCTCGAGTCTGAGTTCGCACTTCCGCTTTCGCACCTGCTTCGTCCCGCCGCTGGCTGCGTTTGCAGCGTCAGCTCTGCCTTCCCGTCAACCGTCTCAATGTTGACGTGGGCAACACGTGGAATTCCCACTAAAACCCTCCACATGCTCCCATCGATTGTGGCAGCAGCGCAATGCAGTACGCAGTACGTAAATGAAACTTGGCATGGAACAAGCAGCGGTGCGGACCTCGGAAGTTGTTGAGCCAGCGAGAAGTGGAGGCAGGTGTGGGGAAGAGCTCTGCTCCATCCTTGCCAGTTTTGAAGGAAGCCTCCAAAAATGGTCAGATCGCGGACAATCCCTTATCAGCTTGAAGCATTGTGGTGATCAAAGTTCTGGAACAGATCGTTGGACATTGAAACAACAGGGTCCCGCAGAGCGGGTGTGAGGAGACGGACACAGATGCGGACACGGTGGACTTTCTCTCCAGTCAATCCACAAGGCCCGACAGTGTCACAATTCATCGGTCTTATTAGGCAGTGGTTCGGGGTCCAGAGCTGAGGCAAGGTGGGCGCATCAGCTCTCAGGGTGCATCGTATCTCAGGCAAGTCAGGGGGCTGTGTTGAAGCTGTGCCGGAGGCAGCGGAGGAGGGGAGGAGGAGGTATTCCTAGACACCGTGTTACGACGTCCCGCCTTGGGAAAGAGGTTGGCGCAATTTGATGCGGAGGAGGAAGTTAGAGGGATGATCAGATTGCTAGTTGCCCTCGACCCAGAGGTTTGGAAAAACAAGCTCCATCTCTCACATGAGTGCTTGGATGCTCCATTTCCTCCATCATGATCCTCGCATTAGGCAATCAAAATGAATAACAACGTTATGGGGGGCCACCCTTCCTGGATCCCCGGTTACAAAACAATAACTCCGCACTTTCTTCCACCACCCAAATAATAGAGAGTAAATTCAGGAAATGGAGACCTTGTGATTGTTCAACTGGAGGACATCTGTTGCGTCTGCTTACCCCCCCCCTCGTTCCCCAAATAGTCACGGTGGAACAACATCAGCGACGGACAGCAGTAGAGTGCCATGTAGTCCGTTATAGCGGCAGCGCAGGCAAGTGGCAGAAGCTAATGGGTGACCACTGGCATTCTTGGTTTACCACCACCACACGAGCATGCAATGCAGGGCAACACATCCAACACACAAGATCAGCTTCTTAAGATCATGGTGCACGGTATCTGCGTCTCAACACGATGTTTTTGAATGTTGTTCCGGACCCAATAGACTTCTGGGTATCCAAAATGGACGAATGGCACGAGTGGCTCGTCACGCCATAGAGGTTTGTCCTGCCCAGCAGCCAGCGTTTTTGGGGACCTTCAGCCAGCGGAGGAGTCATTACAGAAAACGCATCCGTTTCCACAGAAATGTGGATCTTTGACTTTCATAAAGATGATCAGGCTGGATTTGATGTTGTTGTGGCCCCAAATTGCCGAGGTCACCGATTATTTCCCGGTTATTCAATTCCTCTTAAAACAAAATGGTCCTTTTGAAAAATGTTTTTTAAAAAGATAAATTTCTTACTGCAATTTTATTCTCTTTTCCCAACAGTTTTCTTTTTTCTTTTTTTGTGAGGGGGACTGTAAAAGACAGCAAGGGTTTATGAAACACCCTATTCCATTTACTCCCTTTTTCTTTAGAAGTTTTCAGGTCTGTTGTGTGAGATCAGCTATAATTATGGTCCTTTGGAAAGAAATGTGGGTTTTAAAAAATGGAATTTTTCCCTACAATTTTTAATGTGGGTGAGAAGTCATATTTTTAATTTTTTGGGGTCATGTTGCTGTGAGAACAGCTTAATTATGGTCCTTTGGAAACGAAAATTTGGGTTTTTTAAATGGCATTTTTCCCTCCAATTTTTAATAGTGGTGAGAAGTCATTTTAAATTTTTTTAGTATGCTGCTTTTTAAATGCAGCAAATACAGGTCCCATTATAAAAAATTTTTTTTTTCTAAAGACATTTGTTCTTACAAATTTTCCAAAGGGCCAAGGGGCAGCTTTTTAAAATTTTTTGGAGGCATTTGCTTTGAAAAGAGCTATATACAGGTTTTAAAAAAAAAAATGTTTTTTCTAACAGCATTTTTTCTTCACAATTGTCCAAAGTGGCTCAAGGGTGATCGTGCTGTCAGAAACAGGGAAAAAAAAGGACACTGTTAATGGGCCCCCTTTGGCCCAAAAAGACTTGTTTTTGGCAAGGAAACTTTAACATAGCCCATCAAATTTCCCTTTTATTGGACAAACCCCTTTTAATTTCAATTTAAAAAAAAAGAAACAAAGACTGGTGGGAAAATTTCCCTCCTAATTTTTTAAAAAAGTTTTTTAAATTTAAAATACTTTAAAAAAAAATTGCATGTACAAAAAAGCTGGAAAAAACTTTTTCCCCTGAATTTTTACAAGGGAAGGTCAAAAACTTGGGCCAGATGTTGGTTATTCAGAGGGCATGGAGTATGGAGCAAGGACCCGGGAAAAAATATCAAGGACAATTTCCCCCCAGACGTTGAGTAAAAAGAGAAAAAAAAATGCCAAAGTAAAGGGCCCTGGGTGTAACAGGACGTTAAGCCCCGTATTTCCAAGTGAAGTCCAAAAATTTGGGCCCCAATCATACGGAGGGGCAAGCGTACCCCCGGACAAGGACATATATGTCCAGTGAAACTAAAATGGGGTTTTTGAAAGGACTCCTTTTTTTTGCCTTTTTTAAACTGTGGGTCAAACAGGTTTAATGGTCATTTCTGCGGTTTCAGGGGAGATTTTATTTAATTTTCCAGTTCAACTAAAATGGTTGGGTTTAAAGAAATCCTTTTTTCCCGGCCCCTTTTTAAATGTGGGGGTCCAAAGCAGGGGTTTGGAGGGTCATTTCTTTTTGGGGGCCGGACCGGATAGTCAATGTCCAGTTCAAAAATAAAAATGGTGGTTTTAAAACTCCTTTTTCCGGCACTTTTTAAATGTGGGGGGTCCAAGGGAGGTTTGGGGCTATGCTTTCGTTCCCGGGGCAGGGATATTCAAAAGTCCCGGTTTTAAGTTTTAAAATGATTGGTTTTAAATCATAAATTTCCTTCGGCACTTTTTTTAATTTTTTTGGCTTTGGGTTTATGCAAAGGGTTTTTTTGGGGCATTCTGTGGTACAAGAAGGGGTAGTGGGAAAGGTCTGTGTTTTTTTTTTCTGTGATTTTATAACTAAGTGTGTTGCCTAAGTTTTAGCTGTATCCATTTTTACTTTGTTTGGGTGTTTAAATTTTAGCTTCTCCAGCCCCCGTTTGGGTGTAAGAATGAAAGGGGTTGTTGCTCTCCCCAAAACTTTAATGGTAAACTATCCCAAAAACTAAATCCATCGCCATGACTAAACTTTTCGATGATGGGGCCACATCGGGCCATTGACCCATGTCGATGGCCCAAAAGTAAACGGGTCAACACTTGTCAAAACCCTCAACAAAGCCCAAAAAAAAAAGCAATGTTTGTTAGTAAAAAGTCTTATTGACTTTTTCTCTTTAAAATTGGGGTAAAAAGGGAATGTGTCATAAAAAAGGTTTTTTTGTTTAACTCACCGGGTTTTTAAAGTTAAACCAATTTTTTTAAAAATTTTTGGGTTTTATTTTTTTTTAAAATTTTCCCCTATCACTTTCAATATTTTTTAAAAATTCTTAAGTCCTTGGGAGTTTTCCCCCTTTGGCCCCCTAAGCCTAATAACATCTGACACTTCCTGTCCTATAGATAAAAATTCCAGTATTCCCCATTTTTAAACAAGCAGGATCCCAAAAGAAAAGGGGACAAACCCGTGTGAATAGGGGAACAAGAATCTACCAGTCAAAAAAAAGAGGAGATATTCCCCAGCTCTTACCCCCCCCTCCCCTGCACATGACTTCTTCCCCCCTCCCCACAGCATGAACAAGAAAACTGTTTCCCATAGAAGGGCTAAGGGACAGAAAAAAGTCTTATGGTTCCTTATGTGCATGAAACTACTGTAAAATATCTCTCCTTTATGCTGTTTTAAAATTGTCCAAAACAAACCTAGTTTGGGCCAAAATGGGAAAAATAAAAGGACTTAAGAATTAAAAAATATTGAAAATGGTTTTTTAAAATTTTAAAAAAAAATATAAACCCAAAAAACTTTTAAAAAAAGTTTTTTTTTAAAAAATAAAAAAAAAATGTTTTAAAAAATAAAAAATTTTTGATGAAAACCCAAAATTTCCCCTTTTAAAACATTTCCTCTAGTTTTACAAAATTTTGAACATACAAGTACAAGGGGGTGGAAAATCGGTACTTGGGGAAATCTGTACATGAAGGGGGGGAAGGGCCAAGCTGGCACTTTTTTGTGGCCCTTAGTTGTGAATGGCTTTTCCCGAGTAAACTCTGGAATGTTGCCGATTCCCGTAAAAAAATTTGGAAAAAATGTGTGGCCCTGCTGAATTATTCAACCCGACGCCCATGACAGAAGCCCCCCAACCCCCTGTAGCCAAAAAGGGGTAAGTTTGGGGGGCTGTTGGTGTCCTTTTTAAAAAAATTGGTTTCCCTTTTTCCCCCTTTGTGTAAAGGCTTTCAAAAAGGAACCTTCCTCTTGGGGGGGAACTAAACCTGAAACCCTTTTTAAATGCTAAGAACCCCCAAAAGGGCGTAAGCAATTACAGCCCCCAAAAGCTCAGCTAAGGGCCCTTTTGCCCCTTTGTTTCCCAAATTTTGTGGGGGCCCCCTTTGCAGGCAGAAACCCTAACTATGGGAAAATTTTTTAATTTAAATTGACACAATTTAAAAAGTTTTCAGGTTGCAAGGAGCATCTAGATTTGGAAAATTTTAAAATTTTTTTTTCTTTCCCAAAAAATAGCAGCACAAACCCTTTTTAAAAGGGGTTTTTGGCCCCAATATAATTTTTGAAGTTTTGGGTCCTCCAAAATTTGGGGATTTAAAACACTTTTTTAATATATGTGATTACAAAAGTGAAGGTCTGAGAGCTACAGCTTTTTCTTCCCCCCTTTGTTTCCTTGGGGTTTTCATTAGACACCCACCCCATCTGGCCGAGCTTGGGGTGTTTTTCACTTCTTATCTGAGGGGAGGGAAAATTTAAGGGGCTTGCAAGGGGGCTGGGAGAAAGTGCCGGTTTGAGGCCTTGCCCGTATAGACCCAAACCACGGCGGAATGTTAAATTAATTTTGAGTAAACATTGCAGAAGCTCCCCCTTTCCCCACTCTCTGCTTTCCCCTTTCCCTTTTCAACCCCCCGCAGCATTCTGACCTGCATGCTTTGGGTTTTTCTTTTTTCCCGGGGCCGATAAAGGTAAGGAACTCATTCCTGGCAAAAAACCCCCTTTTAAAAGGTTTTAAGTTGGGATTGCAGGTTTAACCCGTTCAATTTTAAATTTTGGGGTTTAGCTTTAAATTTTTTTAAAACCCCCCCCGACAAAATTCATGGACAGGATTTTTTTTGAAAAATTGAAAAAAAAGCAGGGAAAGATCTTTTGGGTCCTGTCCAATGCCTTTAAAGCAGTTTTCAAAGAGCAAAATACAAAATGTTAACAAGAAAAACCCCAGGAAAAAAAAGTGATTTTAAGCAGACCTTTTGGTATTTCCCCGAAAAAGTCCGTTTTTAAAATAAAAACTAATTACCCGTCAAATACCAAATTTTGAAAACATCTTTCTTTTAAAATCCCCGTGCTTTTTGCTGTTCCTCTAGATATGTCAGAAAGTATGTCAGTGGGGGGGGGTCCCCTGTTTGTCATTGTTTTCCCAAACAGTGCTGGGAAAACTTTCCCCCCAGGGAAAAAAGGGAAAATAAACACCCATTTGACCGGGCTCGGAATCATTTTTAAAAGGGGGAAAAAAAAGGAAAAATTTCAAAACAGAGTTATGAGGAAGATGTCCAAAAATTTTTTCAGGAAACACAAGGGGTTTGCTAAACGACATTTCCGGAGGGTCCCAAGGTCCTAAATTTAAGGGGTTTCTCACCAAAAATTGATTTTCCATTTTTTTCCCCAGTCCTGTTTTCTTGGTTTCCCTTTTTGGGAAATTTAGGGCCTGGTTTCTGGCTTCTACTAAGGGTGCGTTTGAAATCCGGTCTGTAGCTATTCAACCGTGTGACAGCCATCAAAGGGGGATAAACAGGTCGGGGGGCCCATAGTGAAACCTGAGGGGCCCGATGCAGCCCATACCAAGGGGGGGAAAATTTTTGAATAGGTTTTGGGGCATTGTTTTAAAAGACACAAAATTGCAAAGGAACTTGTTTTTTCAAATCTTTTGCATAAAAAAAAAAATCCTTGTAGTGAGACAAAACCCTTTTTAAATTTGGGGGTTCCCCTTTAAAACGATTAAAATTTAAACCCCCCGAAAGGGGGGGTTTGATGTGAACCCCTTTTTATTTGTAAAGATATTTCCCTTTAATTTCCAGTTTTTTTTTAAATTTTCTAGGGGGGCCTTCTTTATTTCAAATGCCAACCATCCTCTCTCCCATACCCCAGCCCAAAAAGGTTTTATGGGGTCCCCGGGAATATCTGTTGGGTAACCAAAATGGCCCATTGGCCATGGGTTTTTTATGCCCCGAAAATCTAACTTTCCTTTCAAACATAAAAGGAAAGTTTTTACTACGGATTTTTAAAAAAAAAATTTCAAAATTACCCCAAAAATAAAAAAAACACAACAAATGTTCAACCCTAATCCCCCACTTCACTAAAAATAAATTTCAGAAAAAATTGCTCAGAAAATTGCCCAAAAAAGTTTGCCTAATTTCATGGGCCCATGGGTTTAAAAACGCAAAGTCGGATGGGCAGTTGCGTTAAAAACATCACATGAATGTATCCAAACACAGCTGACACCGGCCCCCGCCCCGTTTTTTAGGTAATGGGGCCTTTCTGGGGAAAAATTTCTATAATTTTCTGGGGGTTAAAATCGTCCCTTTCCCCATCAATTTTAAAAATTTAAGTAATAAATTTTTTGTTTAATTTTCACATTAGAATGATTGATTAAAAAAAAAATTTTTCCACACCCTTTAAAAACCCCTACAATTTCCCAAGTAACATTTTCCGAAAAAATCTTAAAAAAAAAACCAGTTTAAATTTAATAAAGGAAAATTCCCCGAAACGGCTGGTTTTTTCTGGGGATTCCGGTTTTTGGGTATAAACTTCAAAAAATTTTAAAAGAGTATTATGTCCCCCCCAACCTTGGGCCTGTTCTTGGCCCGACAAAGCACAGTTTTGGGGGGGCCAGCCCAATTCACAGCTTTCCCCCCATTTTTCTTCCAAAAAAAAGTTTCCGAGCACAGTAAAGCAAGTGTAGGAATAAACCCCCTTTAAAAATTTACAGGGGAAACCTCCCCCTAAAGGGGGGAGGCACGGAAAAAAACCCCGCTTTCCCTTTTTTCTGGAGCAGAGGTTTTAAATTTTCAGTCATGGCCAAAAGTTTTTGAGATTATACATTTTGTTAATTTTTAACAAAGGTTCTACTGCATCTTTTTAAAAATGGGGAATTTGCATATACTCCCAATGTTATAAAAGAGTGATCGCTTAACAGAGAAATTTAAATTTCCCAAATCAATGTTGCCCCAGGAAAAAGAACTTTTTTTCCCCCAAAAAAAAATTTTCAACTTCATTGCAGGCCGGTCCTTAAAAGGGCCCCGCTAACATTTATTCAGTGATTGCTCCATTAAAAACAAGGGGTGGGGTTTTTTGATGGGACAGGGTTGGGGATTAAACCCGTCATGAAAATTAAATAAAATACACTAAATGGACACTTTAAAAGGGGGCCCGGGGCTTTGGGGGATCCATTTTTTTCTTTCTGCTAACCATGGGGTTTATCCTTTTTGAAAAAAACCAGTCATCAATTTCACCGCACCCAAAATTGGGGGCCCAACAGGGAAAAAGTATCGCAGCTAGAAAGATTGCACCTCAGTCAACAACTTTTCGCCCTCAAAAAAGGAAAATTTAAGGGGAGGGGGTTCCATTGTTGCCAAAAAAAGGGTCCAGGGGGGCCCAAGAAAAAACCAGCAAAAACGCCAAAAGGGGCCGTCTCTTAAAAGTGTTTTCAGCTTTGGAATCGGGCTACCCGCAGGGGCGCAAACTTGCTCAGGAAAGGGAGCCAAAGGGAGGGGGTGAGGCATCTGCACGCACTGTGAGGTGGAGACTCATTTGGGACAAGGGTTTTGTTTGGGGGGGCAGCAAAGAAGCCACTTTCCCCTTCCCAAAAAAAAAACAAAACAGGGAAAAATGAAAATTCTTCCAAAAAGGGAAGGAGGGGGGCTGCTTGGAAATTGGGTTTTAAAATCTTTTTTTCACATGAATCCCCTTTTCCCAATGTTTTTTAACATCTGGGAAAACAGCTTTTTCGGGGAAAAAAGACAAGGTTTTGGGGGGAAAACACCAATTTTTGGGTTTATTGGGCCCAAATGTAAAGAAACCCGAAACCATTCATGTGGGGGGTTGTTCTTTAAACCCCAAAAGGGGGCGGCCCCTCTAAAAAGTCCCTTTCCCTAAAAACCAACCATTTAAAAAAAAGGAAAGGGACCAAAAAAGTCCTCCAAAAAGCCAAAAATTTTTTCCCAACCCTTCCAAGGCAGTTTTGGGATCAAAAAATGCCCTTTTTTCCCGCAAGATGGAGGGACCCCTTTCAATAACAAAGGTTAACTTTAAAAGGTCCAGGGAACAAAACAGGGGATTTTGGTTTCCATGGCCCGGAAAAATTTCCCCCGTTTTTAATCCCATTTAAAATTTGTGGTTTAATTTAAACCAAGAAGGGCGGGTGGACAAACAAAAACCAACAAAAATTTGACAAAATGCAAACTTTTTGTTTTGCAAGAATTTGGGCTGCTATCAGTCCAGGATTTGGTCCCCCCAAATTGAAGAGAAACCTGCCCCAAGGAAATTGGGAAAAGGTCCCCGAAAAAAAGGGTTCCCAACACTGCAAATATTGACTTGCTGCAAATTAAATCATTCTAACTGTCAATAAAAGCTTTTGTTTTTAAAAATTTAAAGATTGCCTTGTATTTCTGTATTTGAAAAAAAACATTAACAAAAAACACATAAAAAAACCCAAAGGGCAAAAGATCAAGTGAAAATAAAAAGATTTGTGTTCCTTCAAAAAACTTTTGGCCCCCACTGTTTCCAAATTACCCAAAAAAATTTTTCAATTTTAGAAAAACAACGATTTTACATCCTTTAAAGCTGCCTTTCCACGGCTTCAATTTCAAATCCGGAAAACAGGAAATGGGGAGGTGTGGAAAAATCAAGACAATTTGGGGAGTGTTGCCCCTTTCACAAAAGACCCCGGGGAAGCAACCCTGTGCAGTCCCCAACCACATCCAAAACCCTTCCCCCAAGGTCGGGGGTGCCTGTATATTTCTGGGAGCCCAGCAGTTATGTACTGTTAAATAGATACTGACGAAAGCTTATGGACCCCATTGACATTAAAGGGGATGTATCGCTTCTTCATTTCTGCTGTTCTCTTGAAGCTCTCACTTCCTGAAATCCAGGGGAGTTTCTTCCCCTCCCAGCTGGGTGTTTCTTAAATGAAAAGGGATGACATCATCCCCCCTTCACTGTTCATGCTGGCTCCAGTGTGTGTCACCCTCCACATGTCACTGTCCTCTCCCTATGCAGTCGTATTTTGTAAGAGCTGTGTACATACCACAGGCCTGCATTCAGTCTAGACAGTCTTCTATGAACTCAGCACTGATCTCTAACAGCTGGAGGTTTGCTACAGTTGAATCCATCCAGAGCACAGATCCGTCTCCCTTCATGTTTACATAAGGCACCGACACACAATTTTGCTGTTTTCTGATTGTAGCAGTAGCTGCATGGTCAATGAGGAGCAATTAGCTGTATAGAGTGAAATTTTTGACTGCCCCTTACACGCAGGAGCATTAAGGCACCGTGGCACAATTCTGCTGTTTTCCGATTATAAAGACAGCTGCAGTGTCAATGAGGAGGCAGCTAGCTGTATAGAGTGAAATTGTTGTCGGCCCCTAATTCTGAGTGAGAGGCAGGAATGCAAGCTCTGTGAATACGACCAGGGGCTGAACAGAATGTAAATTATTAGAGCCCTCAGCTAATGAAATGCAAGGAGGAGGGATCCGACTATCCGTCCACCACTGGAGAAGTTTGTTCACAAAAAACAAAGATAAAGGAGACTGTGAAAACGAGACAGCTTTGCTAATGACATCCAATTGCAAAGTTGCTTGTTTTCACTGTCCCCTTATTCTGAAGGCCATTTAATGAAATGAAACAACCCCTTTAATGGGGCTCATTGAAGTGCTGATATCATTATGGCAAAAATATTACAGATTGTGCTGTTTTACAAAATACTAGAAAGAACAACAGAAAACTCCTTTGCCTAAGAGCATGTACACACTTACTGTACGCGCTGCAATATGCCGGGTGTTTTAGAAATACTTTCTGACCAGAGCGCACTTCTAAAATGCTCCCATAGATTCTTGTTTTCCCAGGCGCAATACACGTTGGGGAAAATGTCCGGTAACCATAACTCTCAATGAGAGCTGTAAATTACCGTATTTGAAGGCCATACTTCAATTACACCCCGAAATACACCGTATGAACATACCCTTACATGGCCAACATCAAATTGACCATATTACAGATCCAGTAGTTACAGTTATCGATCTGTAGTTCTATAGGAAGAGAAACTGATGAATCAATGCCTCTTTCATCCTACAGAACTACAGATCGACACCACACAGAGGCGCTATTCTACCCACTCTCATCCCCGTCCAAGTCTTTGCGTGTGAAGGTGTCCTTTACATGAGCATGTGCACAACACGGGAAAACTATAAAAGCCTCAAGCATGGCCAACTTGCCTCCCAGATCCTTTCATCCATCCTCGAGGAATGTCCAACAAAGCGAGCATACATGTCATAAAAAGGAAGGACACAGCAAACAAGCAGTTAACCCAGTCCATCATAGGACAATAAAATGCCTCAGCCCGCTGTACATTCCACCCTATAACCCGGAGTATACAGTACAGCGGCCATCTGCAGCTGCACTGCATTCCACTATGGACGGAAAAAAAAAAAAACTTTTCCAACTATCATTTCCTCTCTCTAATAAAGACCTAACGCCGTTCTAAAAATGGAAAAAAGGATTTGTTTTCTTGCCCTTAGAACAAGAAATCCCAAAAGCGAGGTCCAGGCTCTCTCGCAGCTGCACCGTATGGAACTCGCTTCTCATGGACCTTTCGGGAGCACAGAGCGATGGCTTATTTCCACAAAACTGGAAGCGATAACCCGGAGTTCAAAGGAGGTTTCCTACACATTCTGTCTCAATTAGGACTCTGTGCACATGGGCATCAAAGGCATCCGTTATATGCAGATCAATGGACGGTACAAAGGAATAGAGTGATCCACATCAGCATTTATGACCTGTCAACTCCTAGAAAGAGGCTAAGGCTATACAACAATGTGAAAATGGTGCCCAAAATCCGACATTTTCACATCGCTGGACCGCGTCACATCACCTTTTTTGTGCCAAAAAGGGCGGTCGGATTTCAGATTCCCGGCGGATTCAGGAATCCCACGGCGGTTCCGTACATGTTTGATGTTCTGCCGGGTGGTTTTAGGGTTAGGAAACCCTCAGTAAAAAATCCGTGCTGTGTAGACTACAACACGGATTTTCCATTGAAGGCTACACAGCACTGGGTGTGGTCGGATCTCAGCATTTTGAATCCAATGGAAAACCGACCAAAATCCAGTGCTGTGTAGACATTCTAAAAAAGGTCCAACAACAACAACAAAAATCAGCACCAAATCAACTATATTTTTATGCTAAAAATCAGAAGATATAAACGGCACTCATGGATTTTAATATCCAAAACGACACGTTTTATTCATTAGAACTTTTGAAGTACAGCATAAAAATTCACGCTCCATGAGCATTAGCCCGAACATTTTTCGGCTCAAATGGACCTTTAGCGAGGTTCTCTCTGAACAGGATCTCCACTGTAGAAACTGGTTTTATGACCTGTCAACTTGTAGAAAGAGGCTAAAAAAGGTCCAAAAAAACAAAATAAAAACCTGCACCACACATCACAACACCTATATTTGGTGTACACCAGGAAACGCAATAGAAACATTTCCAGCATTGGCGTCTAAAGTATACATAACTGCCGGATGCCAAGAGACAGTAGCGGGATCGGATGAGTTGGTACAGGTCAGTGTCAGATGATAGGAAACCTCGACGCATCTCTAACAAAAGGTTCAAAATGTATGAACATACACATTAAAGGGGTTTTGCCACGAAGTAAAATTGACGTGGGAAGCTTGCAAATTAAATAATAAACATTTTCACCATTTATTATTTAAAATTCTGCACCATTTTTGTTTTAGCTGCCCTTTTAGTGAGCCATTGTTTACTGCTCGTCTCCAGGGGATACGACCAGGGCTGAGAGCTCCTCAGTCCTGGTCGCACATGCCCAGACATAACCTCTTCTCTCAGACAGCTACTGAGTGTTCAAACCCCAGGTGTTGTCATTCTGCTTCTGTCCTCTGTACTCCTTATTAATTAGTCAAACAGTGCAAATAAATTAAAAAAGAAACCTCAATGAGGTATGTGCATTGATAAAGAAAAAAAAAATCCACAGGTTTGGTTCCTACAGGGATTGAACCTAGACCCCTTGTGTCGGGAGGTAAAAAGCATTACCTCTAAGCTACAGTGTAGCTACTTGTACCTCTGTAAATAAACAGACCTTTCTTTGACTAGAGGGAGGAAAGGCCTGGTGATGTCATCCTGCTGGGTCACATGTTAAGCAATTCAAACAAATCACACACCCCCCCCCCCCCCCACTTCTGAGCACACAGAGCTGAAGAGCTGGCTGCAGGAGGTAGGAAATGAGATCGTGGCAAAACCCCTTTAAAAAGAGGCTGTCCCAAAAAAAATATAAAAAACAAAACACAACACTACTGCCCGTTAAATAGGAAAATAAAGCGCATCCTGCAGAGGGAGGCAGTGAGAAGAGCTACTACAGCTCCAGGATAATGTGACCGCTCCTCCCTTCGGGCGACCAGGGCAACTTTGTAAGCATATATTTAATTAAAAGCATAAGTCAGGTTTCATGTGCTTTCTGACAAGCGCATTCAAGGGGTTTTCCATGTCAAGAAAAAGCTCGTCAGGCAGTTAGGGAGGTTCTGCTCCTGTTCACAGGCTCCTATGTCCATGAAGCTGCTGTAAAGCATCTCTCTAAATGCTGTGAAGAGCTGCTCAGGTAAGATGGCCACTCCCATAACCATATACAGACAACAGAAACAAAAAAATCTACAGTCAGAAAATAAAACGCCTAACAAAAGCATTAATACAAAAAGAATATTAGTGATGGATTTCCTTACACTAGTGTGGAAACCTCTTGAAACATGTGTACAGCCCTTTAAAGGGGTGCTGCAATTTTTTTTAATTTAAGTTAACCTCAACTGGTGTCAGGATAGGGTAAAAAAATAGAAAAAAGGCACACTTCCCTCCTGGTGCTTCACCACTGCTGTTTTGTAGTGTCCTGGGATCTGCTCCTCTTCCCTCCCGGTGTCATGTGTTGTCCAACAGGAGAGGCACAATTCAAAGTAAATGGAGAATAAGCCTCTCCTGTTGGACGGTGCCCAATGATATCTAGACAGCACGACATACACAGAAAGTGCAGAGGTGCAGATCCTGGGGCGCTACAGAAAAGCAGTGGTGGAGCACCAGGAGGTTAGTATAACATTTTTTTTTTTATTCCCCCCCTCCCACCTTGACCCCCGTTAATGTTAATTTTAAAAACTGTAATGCCCCTTTGAGAAATGCAATGTGTGGACTCCTTCCAATACAGACTGTATTGGAATGCACATATATAGTATGCTAGCAACACAACAATTAAGAGAATCTGTCACATAGATTATGCCCCCCCCTTGCTGAGGACAGCACAAGCGAGTGTCAGACCTGCTGTTTCCAGCGCTGTGTCCCTTATTCTGTAAGATGCTGTAGTTTTCGTGTATTTAATGCTCAAATCTGCAGTTTTCAGCCAGAAGAGTCAGTTTTTTTCAAACCCCGCCCACCTGAGGCTAGCCCCACCCACATCAACTAATTAACCTATTACTTTGAATAGGTAGAAACATGTGACTATCAGTGGGCGGGGCTAACACCTACTCATGAATAAGATTTGATCATTAAATACTCTAAAACTACAGCATCTTACAGAATAAGGGACACAGCGCTGGAAACAGCACGTCTGACACTAGCTTGTGCTGCCCTCAGCCAGGGGGGCATAACCTATGTGACAGGTTCCCTTTAATGAGTTTGGTTTAATGAGCTAAAACCGGTCTAAGTTTGATGGCGGAAGGCAAGTTTCAAATTTTCCCATTTTAATACATACACCTTGAAGTTCATAGAGCATTTCTAAAGAAAACCCAGAAAGACCGATGTGAGCCTCTCCTTCCTTCATGTGCTGCATACCACTGTGCTACCTCAGAGAAGGTTGAGTATATACAAGTATATACAGTGATAACATCTGTACTCTATTAGTGCAAACTGTAGATCAGGACCTGATGGGAGTTTTACGGTAGACCTGTCTAACCTGCAGTAAAGTAATGCAGATTTAGTTTGAAATTCTGTTCCCACGTCCTCGCTTGAGGAAGGAAGGGGCACATTCATACACAATGGCACTTTAAAATGTCACTGGAGGGTGGTGCCGGAACACAGGACCCCGGGCACTGGGTAGGGTGGACCCATAGCACACAATTCAGGGTGCACAAACATTGTTAAAACTATAACACTTGTAGCATACACAAACCAGACATCTACACCTATGCCATGCACAAACAATAGCACTCAGATATTTGGAGTGGGAGGACCATCGAACACCCACTAAGTATTGTACAAACAATGGCACAGCAACACTAGAGAAGAAGGTTCGGAGACTTGTACTTCATATCTTAGGAACTGAATATTTACCATTGTTGCAGCCATGATATAAAGCCAGCAACAGGGTGATAAGACCTATCAGTCACATTAAAAAGCAATGATTCACAGGCATAGCCTGACATGGCTATCTGTGATAGATAACCACCCACTCGCACACTGCACCCAATCTAGGGAGGTTCCAGGCAGACGCCTTGTTGAGGTCTTGTAGTTAAGGTTGGAGATACACCTTGTGATGCAGTCATACGGCATTCCTCAGAACCACTGTACAATAACAGAGCTCAACCCCACAAAGTCAATTAAGATAAAAACAGACTACTATTTGCATACCCATGTCCTGCATGAGTGCACCGATGTAATCGTCATGTACACACTGCCGTCTAGTTGGTTGTAAAATTCATCAAGTTTCATTTTCACCGACCGACTTCTGGGTGGGGTATAGGCGTTATGGCCAGGGATGTGGAGCTGGTAAGCCAAAGCACCGACTCCTGCAAAATGGGCGCTGGCTCCACGACTCCGACCCCACAGCCCTGGTTATGGCCTATATAAGAACCCAAAAATTAAAACTTTAAATGGAAAAAAAAAAATTGTTAGTGAAGGAGCAGAAAGTGGCTGGACATTTTTCTGCTTACTGCATTTTGGAAACATTGCACCATGACAATAAGGCTCCTTCTAGATGAGCTCCTCTTCTGGTGCCAATGACAACGATTCCAGTAGTCAATCCAAGCAGACTTGTGTGGATTAAAGTTACGATAGGCATCGGGATCCATATCCTAATAGCGGCCTAATAGGGGCTTTTCCCTATCAGAATGCCAATGATAACATTGACCGCAGCGGAGGAGCAGAAGCTTGGTCACTAAATCCATGAAGAAATGAACCTTCTACAAAGAGCCTGGACCCCACCACTTAGGGCCACATGTATGAAACGGTTTTGGTCTAATACTCACTTTTTCCCCCCAAAGAAACCTAGTGCCAAAAAAGTGAGTTTTAGACCAAAACCGTTTCATACATGTGGCCCTTAATGTCTCCTGAATGAGGTTTAGGCTTAGAGAACGCACCAAGACTAAACTGGCGCCCAATATTCTCTGGACAGCAGGACATACACAAGAAATTTCTGCTTGACACAACCAAACACTGCTATTAAAGTAGTCAACAATCATTGAATATTAATATATTATAATATAATTTAACAATGCACCATCTAAATGCATTGGTTTTTCTATGCAACTTTACAGAAAAGCATTCTCCATTTATATTAATGGCCCACACAGCTGCATTTGTGTAACCAAGGTTGTAAAATTTCTGAACGACGCCTGCTGGCCAAATCAGTTGTATGGAGTGAGCACTGTAAGCCTAACATGAAGGTGCCCATACTCTCTAAATAGGTGTTGTTTAGCTGACAGCTATTTCCCAAACCTCCCATACAGATGCACAAGCAACCATGGAATGGGGAGAAGTTGGCAGTCGCCTAATTCCCTTGAGGAACAAGCATGCTGAAATCCATCTGTTGTCAGGGTCATGTTGGGAATCGACCACACACATTAGCTGGTTGTCCGATTGTGATGAAAGCAGTAGTTTTGGCAGGCCTTCCTTCAACATGTAGGACTACCTTATTCCTAAATCCGCAGGTCATAAAGGGGTTGTCCACTTTAATAAAGTTATATTTAAAATGGGGCAAGGTGTGTGTGTATGTGTGCGGAGGAAACAACCCTCCCAATCCCCCACCACTGCGGTTCCAAAACTCCACCCCGTTTCACTTCCGAGTTCTTGTCCTGACACACAGGAGAGACTTGTTCTCTTCTTCCTCCTTATGTAACGCGAGCCTCTTGTGTTTTGAGACAAGAACCCGGAACTAAAATAGGAACGTATCCCGAGGAAGTTCCGGATGATCAGGTGGGAAGCTGTTTTATTCTCCCTTCCTGGCCCCACTGAAATATAATTTTATTAAAGACGAAGTTGCCCAGTTGCTCTCGGTCTCCTGCAGTGTGTCTTCGGTGGGTGCAGAGGGTAGGAGACGGGCTGCAGCGGGCAGAAGTTGCCCCTTGAAGTTTGTCTCCTTCCCCATGCAGCCATAAAGGATAGGAGACAGGCCACAGGGGAGCAGGAGTTGCCCCATTGCTCCCCGTGTTCTGTTGCCTGCTCCAGACGGCCACAGTGGGTAAGAGACAGGCCGCAGAGGACAGAAGTTGCTCCCTGTCTCCTGCAGCAGGTCTTCGATGGTTTCAGGAGACAGGCCGTAATAGAAGCAGCAGGACAACCTTTTCAGCATTCAGAAAAGTTGGGCGATGCTCCATACCCCTGTTTTTCCATCATGGAAAGCTGGGTGTTAACTGTGGGCAATAGGTGTCATCCACCACACCAGCACACTCGGTGCACAGCAGAGACGGCCCCTTTAATTAAACTGTAGCAGGTCCACATAGAATAAAATTAATTAAATTACCGATCCCTTATACTCGCTTACTTAACATTGGTTCACGGCACGCATGCGAACCCCATGGCGGTGCCTAATATGTTCTATATGTATCCATTTGTTTTACAAACAAAAAGCAAAATGTAATGTGATGCCTGGAGAGGCTTAGACTTCAAATGATTCTTAACGTTCACAATTCTTTGTAGCTTAACTGATGAATGAGAATTAAAAAAAGGTTTCCTTCCTCAGGAAAACCGAGGCTTAAAGAAAAAAAGACATGATGTGAACATGGATTCCGTCATCTGGAATCAGATTTAACCAGTAGCACAGGACTGTTCTGAACACTGAGCAAGAGAAACCTAAAGAGTATTAAATGACCACTCAATGGGAAAAATGCTAAATTCATTTACCTCCTGAGACCCGAGTGCAGGGTAAGCGGTTATGTAACAGAAACATGCCTAAGAGAACCAACTGGGGGCTAGATTTAGTGGACAAGGGGGTTCAGGAGCTGCTCTTTGAATCAGAACTACAGAGAAGTTGTACTCGATCACTGGTGCAGGGCACATGTAGGCATCCAAGTTACTAATCCATCAAGCTCCAGGGTGCACAGATGCGTCATATAGAGTCCATAGAAATCTATAGGGCTATAAGGTCCCTCTGTATTTCACATAGAGGTTCTTCCTGTCAGATCCCAACTATAACAAAATGATTTATGCAGAAAGGCAAAAATGGTCCCGTACAGATCGAATACATGCATGCAAAGCAGGAGGAACAGCAGAGGCGATGCTGTGCGCCACGTATTCAAACAACATATGGAATAAAGCTAAGAATACTCACTCAGACATTTGTCTAAGGCTGGGTTCACATGCTGCATTTTTTTGAATGCATCAAAAGCACTTGCTGTAATAAAACCGCGTTTTTTTTTTTAATTAACACATTTATAAGCACTTGCATTCTAAAAAAGACATTTATTAAATAAGTGAAAGTTTTTTTTCCCCTGCAGTTTGAGGCATTGTAAGCATGCATTTAAAGTACAAAAAGGGGAGACGTTATTCATTTGGGAGACCATATACTGCTTTACTTCCAGACGCCATACTCTAACCTCAATTTGCTAATTCGGGTCATCAAACCCTGGGGAAGCCACACTTGTGGCAAAATGTGTGGGATGTTTTGTGCGTACTGCATACGTGTTACGTCTTTATCCACTTGCCTCCATTATTATCTTTGTCTATATGGTCAGCTTTAAGGAATTTCATTTGTGTACTACCTTTATAGACAAATGTCAGATCCTGTAGCCGTTATGATTATTATTAGTCTAATCATGTCCCATTACTGAAATGCAATATGGTCTTAGAATCTTCCCGCTATATACACACTGTTTGACAGACATGGTGATGTATAGGGATTTCCTTTGGTTATCTCTGAAAGGGTCGTGTTTTAATTGTTTTGTGATACTTGTTTGGCTCTCATAAAGTGTAGACATATTTTTGTATTTTGGTGTGCACCCCTATTTTGTGCTGCGTTTGCTATGTTGAGGCACCATAAGGCAGTGTTCACACGGCTTATTCAAGCCGTAATTGCGGGACGGATCCCGCCCGCAATACGGCTTAAATAAGGGGCAGGGCCGAGGACACGGCAGGGGAGCTGCTCGCTGGCCCCGTAAATAATGTGCATGTCACTTTCTCCACCCGCGGCGGATTCGCAGAGTGGGGAGGAGCAAAGGAATCCACAGTTCTCTATGAGAACTGTGGATTACCGTAATGACAGGGACGGATTGGAGCCGTACTGAAGCACAAATCCGGCGCGCAGTACGGCTCCAATCCGCGGCCAAATAAGCCGTGTGAACGGGGCCTAAGGGCATGTCCCCACGGCACGGGTTTGCAGCCGGTTTTTCAGATGGTTTGCGGTTTTGAAAAGCCCCCCCCCCCACCTGCCCCTCTGCGGCCGTGGGGAAGGCACTAAAACAGGACAAATAGGCCATGTTCACACGGCTTAAAATGGGCCGTATTTCGGTCCGTAATTATGCGCCGAAGTGCGCCAATTACGGGCCGAAAATGGCCCATTCATTACGGTAATCCACAGTTCTCATAGAGAACTATGGATTACGTCTCCTCTCCCCGCCCGGCGAAGCCGCCGGGCGGGGAGATAATTGACATGTCACTTTCTAGCGGCGTATACGCGCCGCTAGCAGTGATAGTCTATGGGCCGGCGAAGTGCCGGCCCCCCGCTCACTCCCCTGCTCCCGAAATTACGCCCTGCAAATACACCGTGTGAACATAGCCATACCGGTTGGATAAACCGACCGGTATTTGTCCTCTGCTGGGACACGCCCTAAGGGTATGTTCACACAGTGTTTTTTTGGCCATATTTTAACGCGTTTAAAATGCTGGAAAACGGTCCTAGATCAGCCTCTATCAAGTTTCAATTCTTCCTTAATTGAATATAATGTAATACAAGCCTTGTCGTTTAAAATGAGCAAATTTCACAAGCGTAAACTGTGAGACTCTTGGATGCAATTCCGGCCATAAAAATAAGTGACGTCAATTCTTGAGATGTTTTTCACTCGTAAAATTCCCATAGGAAACAATGAGGATAAGATTTTTCAAAATGCATCTTAATCTAGCGTTTTTTTTCAGCAGATTTGAAAGCTAATTTTGAAGCGTAAATTTACACTGTGTGAACATACTCTAAGGCTATGTTCACGCGGCTTATTTTTGGGACGGATTTGGTCCCGTATTCCGCGCTGTACTGCGCAAAATACGGCGCACATCCATCTCAGTCATTACGGTAAACCACAGTTCTCATAGAGAACTATGGATTACGTCTCTCCTCCCCGCTCGCGAAATACGGCGAGTGGGGAGAAAGTGAAATGCTCATTATCCTGGCGGGATACGCGCCGTGGATAATGGTGGTCTATGGGGCCGGCGAACAGCCAAACCCCCTGCCCCGCTACACGGCAGCCGGCGTAATTGCGGGCAAAATCCGTCCCCGCAATTACGCCGGCAATAAGCCGTGTGAACCTAGCCAAAAGGTGTAGGAACTTGTATTCAAAACAGAGCATTGGAATTCTACAGCGCCACCTTTTGTATATAGCATTCCTTAAACCACATCCAACTCACTGAGCTTTGCAATGTGAACTGAATGAATGCCATCGAAAAAAAAACAGCACTGTTTGCACTAATTTAAAGAGACTAAAAGGTAGCAAAATTTATTAGATCATATAAAAGGCATATCCAGACAGCAAAAATATATCAAACACACATGGGATCGCTGACGAGTTTCAGACACACGTTCTTACTCACAGCGATGCTACATACAATGAGAGCCATATAAAGGGTCCAAAAGGACGCCACCCACAACACCATATATAATTAGTCATTTAAAATCAAATCTGTACAAAAATGTAACCCTCATTGGTGGCTAGTGTTTATTCATTTTTTTTTTTACATTTGAATTCTGGATGATCAAGGGGAGGATCACATGACCGTGCACTAAGTTCAGGGGAGCTGAATTTACTACATTTTTTCAGCGGTGGATTAAAGGGGTTGTCTCTCTACAAATTGCTTTTTTATGTTAAAGATCTTGCAAAAACAAGCCACTTTGCAATATATGTCCATTAACAGTATCCTAACTATTCTGAGATATCCCCTCTTGTATGGGCTGCATCAGCTCCTCAGGTCGCTATGGCTACAGACCTGTTCAATCACTCATGATAGGCTGTCAGCGCTGGTTGCTATAGCTACAGACCTGGCTTCTACTGCAGCCTAGTGGAAGCCAGTAAACACGCCCCTGAATTTAAAGTGAAACCAAGAAAACAGGACTAAGGTTAGATGAATCAATGTAGTGAGCCAACCCCTTTAATGCTATGCCAATTATTTAATCCACAGACATCTGTTTCGGGGTGTTTGCCCCTCGTGTGCAGAATAGAATACTGGCTGGATAGGTGAGAGGTACTTGACTTAGCCCAAAAGGGGTGATGTCACTCATTAGGGAGAGACACCATGTCCGTATGTGCAGACTTGTGTGCCTTGATCTCTCCACTGAGATGTAAATATATACTAAAGGGCTCATGAGAAAAGAGCTGGGACTCTACAGAAGAGACTAAGCATGAGCATGATTTAAACCCAATGAGAATTTTGTCATGTAATTCTACCACCACACAAACCTCTCCGAGGCCATTCAATGTGTGCGAAAAAAAAAAAAGGATCAGCAGCAGTACTGGGCTCCAACCCATATAAATGTGACTGAATAGTCAGCTGGTGCTGGTCTTCTGCTTCTATACAGCAGCCAATCTGAACAAGCAGAGCTTCAGCAGCTATGGCCACTAGCAGGCAGAACTGACCATACAACCCGAGACTGACCCCGAGTCCCATTAGACATTACAGCTTTAGTAAACCTAGCCTAGATATAGGCGGCGAGGAATACATGAAGAATGTATACATAGAATAAAAACTGACCCAGGCACCAAGATCTGGATAAATACTGTATTCGCAGAGCAATCCTTATCTCATGCAAAACATGAGGAAACTTGCGCTAATAGATTCGTTGAGATAACTTTCACAATGTATGAAATCGAGCTTGCAAAAAATAAAGCCGCACTTCATCCGGGCGACGTGAATAACACGCATTGGTCTGTGAATGCCACATGATTTTTTTTTACACAGGGTGGAGAACATTTTTGTACCACATGATTCACTATGATCTAGGAGCAAACAGACAGTGCCGTACAGTTTTCTGAGTCACATTTAGGAACTCATGATCCATATGTGAGTAAGCCAAGATGAATGTCAAAATGAGGAGGCCGTTGCTTTAGCAATTGAGTCAACACAGCTTTGGCTTCCCCAGTAATACAGTGCTTTCAGGTTAAAATAGTAAGTTGTAAAGTTTATACGCGCTACTGGTATTAGGATCTCCCTATGGGCAAATCCACTGCACAGTGGCAAGCATTATAGTCTTGAAGCCCTGGATGACGTTCCTTACAGGATCTGTGTGGAGTGTGCAGGAAATACATGGAAACTGGGTGAGAGCATAGAGCCAGTCGGGATGACTGCTGGAAAACAAAGAAAGCGGCTCAATAGCTGGCATAAATGGGCATCAATTCAAAGTAAATCTGTGCACACATGTATAAACTGGTTATAAATGCAATCCTAAGGCCTATGAGAGAATAGCTCCACTGGGCTGGAATAGTGGACATAAGAATATGCCACCGCCAACCTCGCAACGGATGCCTGTGCTATAGAAAAGATGAAAAACATTTATAAAAACTGGACGAATGTATTTGCTTCGCAACTGGTTACTGCCTTGCACTGCCTGGATCTCTCTACACATTTTTTTTTCTGTTAAAAGAGTTTTCTTTGGACAATTCCAATCTGGTAAAAAAGTGCCTTCGAAAGGGGAAAATCTCTCCTTGAGGAGAGGGATCAATAAATTGGTCGGTGTGAGGGTTTACGCACCTTTCAGACCTCACTGACTGTTTTCCATGAAGCAATGGCTTATGGGAAAAGAGGTGAGGAGCTCCACAGCGCACTCTGTTGGATGTGGTTATCCTCCGTTCACATGTAGCTCGCAGGAGCCTTGCAATGTGAAAGGGATTTGAGCCAAACCAGTTAAGTCCAACTACAGACAGCTGTTTCAGGGTATTTGCCCCTCGTCAGTGCAGTGTAGGACTTACTGGTTGGCTGGGCGAGAGGCAAGAGTGGCTTCAAAAGGGGAAAAATCTCTCCTCGAGGAGAGGGACCAATAAATTGGTCGGTGTGAGGGTTTACTTGCCATTCATACCTCACTGACTGTTTTGCATAAAGCAATGGCTTATGGGAAAAAAGTACCTGGACAATAAGGCTAGATCCACACAGCAATTTGAAACCGCCACCTAAAAGTCGACGGCATTTTCAAATTGCTGGACTGCGCCGCACCGCTGTTTTTTTCGCTTTTTACCCCAAAAACGGCGGTTGGATTTAAGATTCCTGGCGGCCTGGTACATTAGGGATGCGGGAATCCGATGTCGGTCCCGCGGAATACACGACATGTTCTATATTCTGCTGGTCGGTTTTCGTTTTAGGAAAACCCCAATAAAAAATCCATGCTATATAGACTACAACATGAACTTTCTATTGAAGTCTACACAGTGCAGGGTACGGTTGGTTTTTCAGCGGATTCAATCCCCTCCCCCTGGGAGGGGAAGAAACGCCCCTGGATTTGAGGAGCTGAGAAACGGAAAGTACAATGAAACAGACAAACTGATGAAGCGATAAATCCCCTTTAACCCACACAGTGAAAGCAACAGTAGCACATTAAACTGTAACATAACCTTCACTAACAAGAGAAAGATCTGCACAAAGTAAAGTTCACAGGGTCTTGCAAACTTCACTTGTCAGACTCCATTCACATTGAAGTTCATTCACTCTTCTTACCCCTATTTTGGCAGACGAGCGGATGAGAAATGGAAGATTTTAGACAGTTGACTTCTGTGGAAAGACTTTGGGGCAGAGCATGCATCCGTCGCCCCAACAGGGAAGCGACTGTGGAAAGTCAAGCACGCTCCGACACTCGCCAACAGACGGAAAGAAAGTTCTGAATATAAATATTTCCTTTTCTGAGTCATTTACCGCATTCCACTCGATGGCACCTTAACCACAGCCGTCCATCACAACGGCCAGGACTGTATGTGCTGCTCCATGGACGCAGGCGGGAAGCAGATGAGGGATGGAAAGAACACTGACGGGAGGCTTATGTATCATCTATTCTATGGTTATATTACACGGAGGGAACTAGAGGCTAGATCATCGCTCAACTGCTAGAAATCCTCCAAAAAAGAAATCATAGTTTAAAAGAGAACCTGTCACATAGATTATATCTCCCTTGCTGAGGGCAGCACAAGCTAGTGTCAGACCTGCTGTTTCCAGCACTGTGTCCCTTATTCTGTAAGATGCTGGAGTTTCAGAGCATTTAAAAGGGTTGTCTCACTACATTGATTCATCTCACCTCAGTCCTGTTTTCTTGGTTTCACTTTGAAAACAGGGGGGGTGTTTTCTACTAGACTGCAGTAGAAGCAAGGTCTGTAGCTATAGCGACCAGCGCTGGCAGCCTATCAGGATAGATCAAACAGGTCTGTAGCTATAGCGACCTGAGGAGCTGGTGCAGCCTATGCAAGAGGGGATAACTAGGAACAGGTAGGACACGGTTAATGGACACATACTACAAAATGACTTGTATTTGCAAGATCTTTAACATAAAAAGCAATCCTTGCAGTGAGACAACCCCTTAAATGCTCAAATCTGGCAGTTTGCAGCCTGTTCTGCCATAGAGGAGTCTATTTAAAGGGGTATTCCTGGACCTAACAATGCTCGTTGATTCGTTGGGGCATGAGTACAAATAGAAGATAAAACTCATACTTACCTCCCGCACACTCCTGTTCACTCCCGCGGCCATCCCGCTGATCTCCGCTATAGCTGTGAACGGTCTTCATTCACGTGACAGCTGAAGCCAATTACAGACCACAGAGGCCATGTGAATGTGACATTGTGGCCTGTGATTGGCTGCACCTGTCACATGAACGTTCACTGGCTACTCACGGGATGAACTTTCTGGACTGAATTTTTACTCATGCCCAACGGACCAACGAGCACTGTTAGATCCCGAAACACCACTTCTATTCATGAGCAGGTGTCAGCCCCGTCCACCCATGGCTGATTCAACCTTTTACTTTGAATAGATAGAAACCTGTGGATAACCAGCAGGCGGGTGGGGCTAACACCTGCTCATGAATACACTGGACTCGTCTCTGGCAGAACAGGCTGAAAACTGCCAGAAATTGGGCATTAAATGCTCGGAAACTACAGCATCTTAGGCCATGTTCAAATGGCTTATTTTGGGACGGATTTGGTCCCGTCTTCCGCGCCGTACTGCGCGAATTATGGCGCAAATCCGTCCCAGTCATTACGGTAAACCACAGTTCTCATAGAGAATAAGGATTCCGTCTCTTCTCCCTGCTCGCACAATACGGCGAGCGGGGAGAAAGTGAAATGCACATTATCCCGGCGGGATACGCACCGTGGATAATGGTTGTCTATGGGGCCGGCGAGCAGCCAGCCCCATCGCCCCCGCTGCACGGCAGCCGGTGTAAATGCGGGCGAAATCAGTCCCCGCAATTACGCCGGCAATAAGCCGTGTGAACATAGCCTTACAGAATAAGGCTATGTTCACACGGCTTAATTGCGGGGCATACAGTACGCCCCACAATTACGCCAGGTCTTCGGGAGCCGCTCTGATTGGCGCATACTCCAGCGACATGGGGGGCCGCAGCCCGCCGGCCCCATAGACATGCGCCCCGAATAGATGACATGTCAATTATCTCCCCACGCGTGCAATATGATCATATTGTATGCCCGGAGAGAGGAGGCGTAATCCCTAGTTCTCTATGAGAACTATGGATTACCGTAATGACTGGGACGCATTTCGCTTGTATTAGAGCACAGTACGCTCCAAATACGTGGCAAAATGCGCCCCAAAATAAGCCGTGTGAACTTAACCTGCTGGAAACAGCAGGTCTGTCACTAGGTTGTGCTGTCCTCAGCAAGGGGGGCATAATATATGTGACCGGTTCCCTTTAAGAAGCGTTCCTATTTATTGGGTCTGTGGACAATGCCCTATGTGGTAATAAACTCTGTAAGTGACCAGAATTCCAGAATTTACTCACAATCTTCAGCTGCAATCCTCCACTGATCAGGTGTCTATATTGGATCTGAAGTGAAAGCACTTAGAGGGTATTTCTGGTTTTGGTTTGTGGCTGCAACATCCTGAAGGCGATGACATGAATGAGACCTGACGCTTCATCCTGGTTACTATAGGCAATGTCCTGCCACAGTAACTACTTGCTCCGTCAACTAGAATCCATAGAGAGCGGCTCAATATACAGTAAACTGCTCATTGCAGGGTATATTTTGGTGAATTTCTTTGAAAGGTTGTCTGAGAATGTAATAGTGATGGCCTATCATTAAGACAGGCCTTCAGCATATCATTGGTGCAGTTAGACACCTCCACGGAAGAAAGCCCCGTCCCCTTCTTGCTTGAACAAGCACGGTGCCAAGCAGACCTAAAAAGTAAAACTGATCAGAGCAGGGCCGGACGTGGGGCACAGCCCTGGAGGTAGGCCCCACATGACCCGGCGCGCCGGCTCCTGGCAGAAGGGAAAGTTGGCGCGCGGTGCGCAGCGTGACGTGCGCCCGGTGACGCGCAGTGGGGGAGGGGGGATATATAACCACCGCCCCGCGCCGCGCGGGAACAATCTGGCGCAGAGAGACAATCTGAGTGAGTCCCACCCTCCCTCCCTCTTTTTGTTGTGGCAAGAGGTGCTGGGCTTGGGAAGGTTTGAGGTGCTGGCTAGTGTGTAGTTACGTTAGGTTTACTGGTGTCGCAGTGGCTGGCAGGATGGGGGTCCTTGGAGTCAGTGAATATTGGTGGGGGAGTCAGGTTTCGGCTTGGCTCCTAATTGGAATTGACCGGTCTGGCAAAGGTTTCGGGCTCCGCAGGGCATGGTCCTTGGGAGCAGGGGAACAGTGGTGAGCCACCTGAGTGGTTTTTGGTGCCCTTGGGCTTGGTGTGATGGCTGAGGGTAAGCTACTGTTTGGAGAATGGTCGCCAGGCTTGGTCGAGGGTTATGGTAACTCCAAGGACCTCAGCCCCAAGTGTTAACAAGGAAGGTCTGTTTAGAAAAGGTGGTTATGAGTGGTCGAATGGGTATAGAGGGGCTATACTCATTCGTTTTCTAATGTTTGGTGTATTAATGTTATGTTAATAAAATGGCTGCTGTGGCCAATACATCCAATCTATGTCTCAGAGTCATTATTGGGGAGACATGGTGGGTGAGATGGTCCGGCGGGGATAGGCGCTGCACAGGGTCAAGTGTCCGTCCATGCGAGTGCACATTACCCAACCATATTAAAAGCCATTAGTAATGCCAGTATGCATTTAATAGACCGGGCACCGATGCAGTCATGCTGCCAGGATGGGCAATGAAGGATACCCTTCTCCTGTGACTGTAAAACTTCATTTTGCATGTTTTACCACGGTTGGCACGAGTTTCTTCCACTCTGCAAACGTAGTGATCCTAATATCAGCCTAACCCACATTATGATCTAGGTGGAAGATGATTGATACCTAACGGCTATGATAGTTTAACAAACCACACTCGGCATGCTTTCTACACCCTCAAGCACTGGGATCAAGTGCTCTAAAATAAAAAAAAGTACTATCTTGTAGGCAAACTGCTCATATGCATTAGATAACCATCAATGGAGTACACCGACAAGAGCAGTTATAGAGAAGCCTCTACATATTGGAGAAGAACAAGATTTCAACATAAGCAATGTTTGGGCTTATGGCAGCATAGGCCCAACCACGCTGTAGGTGAATGGGATGGTCATTGAAGCTGTTGGTCAATAGCTGTCTTGTGGTATGTTCACACGATGTACGCACCACGCGCTAATACGCACGTACTCCCGTGGCGCGCGGAAGGGATGTGGGGAGCTCATAGACATTCATTACTCGCGGCGCGTATTCGCCGTGAATAATTGACATGTCACTTATCTCCCCGCACGTACAATACGTGTAAAGAGGAGGCGTAATCCATAGTTCTCTGAGAACTATGGATTACCGTAATCTAGACGCGCATCTTGCCCGTATTAGAGCGAAAATACGCGGCAAAATGCGCGCCGAAATTACGCCGTGTGAACATACCCTTGAAGAGAACCTGTGGTTGATCCAAACGTCTGTTTTGGCAAATCCTCATGTTCCCTATGAAATAACAATTCTAGAGCATCTTCTCTTATAACTCTGTGTTGTGTTGTTCCTCGGTTATTCCTCCTAGAAATGTATGACTGAATCAGTCATATGGGTGTTACCATCCCTGCACACACTGACAGTCAGCACTGATTGGACAATGTCAGGCTGTGCAGGACACACTCCCAATTGGTAACACCTAGTTGACAGATAATGGTAATGAATTTCTAAGACAAACAGAGGAACCACACCACAAAGTTTTAAGAAAAAATGCTCCAAAATTCTTATTCCATGGGAAATACTAGTATTTATTAAAACAGACAAGTCTGGTCCAGGTCCTCGTGCACGGCTAGCTTCAGGGCCTAGACATTTTGTTCTTGTTCTCTCCTACAGGTTTTCCACCTCTCTGACAAGCAGGTTTCTCATGTAATTTGCCTCAGTCATGCATACATAATAATAACTTGTGTCATATATACACAATGTGTAGGCTACACTAGTATCCAGAGAAGGAATACCTACAATACAGATGTTTAGCTGCCTATATATTAATGGACTGATCATTGATGCAACCTGTACAGCTGGGGCCCACTTTAAAAATCTGTCTATTAGATTGCATGTAAAGGCTATGTTCACACGGCTTAATTTGGGGCGGATTTCGCGGTGTACTGCGCCCTAATACGAGCAAAATGCACCCCATAATTACGGTAATCCATAGTTCTCATAGAGAACTATGGATTACGCCTCCTCTCCCCGCTCATACAATAGGATCGTATTGTACACGCAGGGAGATAAGTGATATGTCGCTTATTCGCGGCGCTTCCGCGCCACGAGTAATGCATGTCTATGGGGCCGATCAGTGTGACTCCCGAACACCCGGCATAATTGCGTGGGCGTGCTATACGCCCCGCAAATAAGCCGTGTGAACATAGCCTTTACATGCAATCTAATAGACAGATTTTTAAAGTGGGCCCCAGCTGTACAGGTTTGTGCGCCGTATTGAGCGCACAAATCCACCGTGAATAAGGGGCGGGACGGGGCGGGGCCGGAGCGCGGCGGGGGTGCCGCTCCCAGCCCCATAGACAATGCATTGTTTACGGCGCGTCCGCGCCCTAAATAATGTGCATGTCACTTTCTCCCCCGCGGCGGATTTGCCGAGCGGGGAGGAGCGACGGAATCCACTGTTCTCTATGAGAGCAGTGGATTACCGTAATGACAGGGACGGATTGGCGCCGTATTGAAGCGCAAATCCGGCGCGGAATACGGCGCCAATCCGTCGGCAAATAAGCCGTGTGAATGGGGCCTAATGCAGTGATATTAGTTAGCAAGGGCCCAAAGACAAAGGGGGCAACTGTGCAAGAATAGAATGTGTCAGCCACTGTGCCCATGCTTGGTAGGCCCATAGAAATTACATAGCCTTTTTTGGGGGGTACATATGTATATGCGAATATCTGACATCTAAACCCCGTCAAAAGTTGGAGGCGATACCTCCGATCTCTGCTGAGGATTTTTACTCCACAGAGGTGGTATTTGTCTCTAATTTGGACCCAGGTGAGCCCCATTTCAATGAAGCAAACCCGCACCAATCATGTTTGAAGCGATACCAAGCAGGTTTCGATCGGTTTCCGTCTTTTTTTTCCCCCCACCACAGATTTGTGAGCTACAGCATGGACTGCCCATTCTGAGGAACGGTAGTCGGGTTACAAGAGGGTGTTAATGTGGAATAAGAGGCGGAATCCACTGCAAATTCCTCGTTCTAATTTGTTGTGTGAACATACCTTTACAATGTCCATTAGGGCCCTTCTCAATGCCCAGGCACCGCATGTATGGACACAGAATAAAAGACGGAAATAACTACATGTTGGCATTTCAATCAACCCGAAACAGAACCAAGATGCTTTTCGTCAGCCATTGTGCAGACCATGCAGAAACTTGTAGGTAGACTTTTTACAGTGTCCAACATGCTGCTACTGGAGGTGTCAGATATTCAGGAATGTAAATCATGACATCGCATGTACTTGCTGCCGCACAACCTTTGTCCACCTGGGATTGTCTCGTGAGGTCCATTCCAGCAATGCCAGCTGATGCCCCCACCGACATGTAAGAGATAGCACCTCTGCAAAGTGCAGCAAGTGGAGGGCGGCTGATCAATGCAGCCACAAGGTTTGGTTTTTCTTGGAGCAGGGTACACGCCTGCATTGTTCATAAAGAAAAGGAAGTGAATCCAAGTTTGGACTTCAGCCAAATAAAATGAAACTACAATGTGCAAATATTTTAAACCTGACTTTTATGGTCAATGGTAAAATCATTTGCCGTCTGCGCTCGTTGCCATCTTTGGTTACGGATGCCACCTACGATGACTTCAAGCTAAGAAAACATGGAGCATTGTCTGAAAAGAAAGGCTATGACATGTTGGATATGTTAAGGGGTTAACCATGTTTTAATTTAAAAACAAAAAGAAAAAAATTGGAGTGAGCCGGAAAGGGTTAAGGTTGAAAAAACATAAAAAAAACTTGTTTTTTCAACCTGAGCTCCGGACCAGGATTGCCTGCCGATGGTGTTCCGAATATCTGCATGTGACTTTGCAGCCAGTCCCAGACCTCAGCGATCACACACCATTCAAATAGGCATATGAAAGTCTGCAGGGTAAGGGTATATTCACACGGTGTATTGCAGCGCGTATAGTATGTGCCACAATATGCCGGGTGCTGATCAACACATGTTTCCAAAGCACAGTTGGGGTGGTGGCCCCCATTGACATTAATTGTTCGCAGCGCATAATCATCGCGCACAACTGTCAAACACGTAACCCATAGCTCTCCTTGAGAGCTATGGATTACCCTAATTGCGGCACGCACTTTGCCATGTATAATGCGCAATATACGGCGAAATGCACACTAAAATAAGCCGTGTGAACATACACTCAAGTGAACGTTATGTCATTGGCTGAGAGCGGCGGCACAAGAGCAGGGTTGGAAAGGTGCGTCTTTTTTTTTTAAATTGCAGCCCCTCCCTTGTCAAGACTTTTTTTAATTACATTTAATTGGGCAACAATACATACGTGAATAAATATACATATATGTATATAAATATACACTTGTATACAAACACTCAAATTTTACTTCAGTTCCAACATTTTCATGATTTTAATTGGACCCATGATGACATCAAAATGGTCTAAGGCCTCGTTCACACGGCTTATTTATCCGCGGATTGGCGCCGTACTCCGCGCCGGATTTGCTCTGCAGTACGGCGCCAATCCGTCGGAGTAATTACGGTAATCCACTGCTCTCATAGGCCGTGTTCACACGGCTTATTCCCGACGGATTTGTGAGCCGTATTGAGCGCACAAATCCGCCGTGAATAAGGGGCAGGATGGGGGCGGGGCCAGAGCGCGGCGGGGGCGCCGCTCCCGGCCCCATAGACAATGCATTGTTTACGGCGCGTCCGCGCCGTAAATAATGTGCATGTCACTTTCTCCCCCCGCGGCGGATTTGCCGAGCGGGGAGGAGCGACTGATTCCACTGTTCTCAATGAGAGCAGTGGATTACCGTAATTGCTGCCGCGGATTGGCGCCGTACTGAAGCGCAAATCCAGCGCGCAGTACGGCGCCAATCCGCGGCAGAATAAGCCGTGTGAACGAGGCCATAGAGAACAGTGGATTCCGTCGCTCCTCCCCGCTCGGCGAATCCGCGGGGGGAGAAAGTGACATGAACATTATTTACGGCACGTATGCGCCGTAGATAATGACAGTCTATTGGGGCCGGGGATCGGCGCCCCCCGCCGCGCTCTGGCCCCGCCCCCGTCCCACCCCTTATTCACGCCGGATTTGCGAGCACAATCCGGCTCACAAATCCGTCGTCAATAAGCCGTGTGAACACGGCCTAAAAGGGATTTTTTCATGAAGCAAAAGTGATGTGCGAAGCTTGCAACTTAAATAATAAACTGTTTCACCATTCATCATTACTAAAAATTCTCTACCAATTCTGTTTTAGCTGCTCCCTTAGTGATCCATAGTGTACAGCTTGTCTCCAATGGATACGACTAGTGACGAGAGCTCCTCAGTCCTCGCCGCACATGCTCAGACATCACCGCTCCTCTCAGGCAGCTACTTACAGTCTCTTCCCTGCTTAGTAATCACACACACACTCACTGCTGAGTGAGTGTTCAACCCCAGGTGCTGTCATTCTACTCCTGTCCTAACAGGAGCTACACTGTAGCTACTCTCAGCCCTTTACATAACCCTTTGTTTAACAAGAGTGAGCACATTGTTGGGTAAGGCATGGTGATGTCAAGCCTACTGGGTCACATGACATGCAGTTCAAATGCCCCCTTTTGAACAAACTGAATGCTGAAGCAGGACAAGCCAGGAATTAAATGCCTTCATGGTAAAACCCCTTTAATAAATCCTTGTGTTTCCTGTGAAACAACAATTCTGCAGCATCATCTCTCATAACTCTGTTGTGCCCTTCCTCAGTTATTCCTTTTAGAAATGTGTACTGTATATACTCTAGTATAAGCACAAAAAAAGTGCTGAAAAAACCTTCCTCAGCTTATACTCGAGTCACTGTCGGCGTCCAGGCGCTGCAATGGCCCAGGCAGAGATCTCTTCAGCTGTATGCGACTCCTCTCGGAGCGCATACAGCTGACTCTCGAGTTACCCATCGGAGTCCGGGAGCTGCCATGGCACTGGTGGAGATCTCTTCAGCTGTATGCAACTCTGCTCCGTAATAGGACTCCGGAAGGGGCCGCAAGCAGACTTGTGGGCTTACAGGGTATCCGGCACAGGCGATGTGCCATGTCATCATGCTGCCTGTGCGGCCTGATGACATCACACGCCCTGTGTCGGAAAGAAGACAGAGCGCATCAGAGCAGCGAGGGAGAGAGGCGGGTACTTGTAGTTTTCATTTTTTTTAAAAAAACCTTCCTACACCTGCCAATGGTGGGACATATACCTGCCTATGGAGTGACATATACCTGCCTATGTAAATCTATTGCCTAAACCTGCCTATGGGGGACATATACATGCCTATGGGGGACATATACATGCCTATGGCACATTAAACTGCCTATACCTGCCTATGGGGGACATATACCTGCCTATAACACATTAAACTGCCTATGGGGGATATTAACCTGCCTATACAACGTTATTGGTATCCAGTTTTATTTCTGAAATTTACCAGTAGCTGCTGCATTTTCCACCCTAGGTTTATACTCGAGTCAATAAGTTTTCCCAGTTTTTTGTGGCAAAATTAGGTGCCTCAGCTTATATTCGGGTCGACTTATACTCCAGTATATATATGGTAAGCGAATCAGCCAGGTGGGTGTTACTAATTGGAGGTGTTTTCCTACACACAATGATTCAGACTGTACAGGACACATCCCTGATAAATAACAACCCTATGACAGACAGATTTCTAGAAGGAATAACAGAGGAAGAGCACTTCACAAAGTTATAAGAGAAGATGCTCCAGAATTGGTATATCATAGGGAACACAGGTATTTACTAAAACAGACCAGAGATAGTACAGGTCCTCTTTAAAGGGGCTTTGCCACAATCTAATTCATACCTCCTGTATCCAGCTCTTCAGCTGTGTGTGCTCAGAATGGGGCGTGTGTGATTTGTTTGAATTGCATATCATGTGACCCAGCAGGATGACATCACCCTGCCTTTCCCCTATCTAGTCAAAGAAAGGTCTGTTTATGTATGGAGCTGTGATTAGCTACAATGTAGCTCAGAAGAAAAGTTTTTGCCTCACAGCACAAGGGTCCTAAGTTCAAATCCCTGCAGGCACTAAACCTGTCGATTTTTTTTCTCTTATCAATGCATAGACCTCATTCAGGTTTCTTTTTTAATTTATTTATTTGCACTGTTTGACTAATTACTAAAGGAGTACAGAGGACAGGAGTGGAATGACAGCACGTAAGGCTGAACACTCAGTAGCTGCTTGAGAGGAGAGATAATGATGTCTGACCATGTCTGGCCAGGACTGAAGAGCTCTCAGCCCTGGTCGTATCCTCTAGAGATGAGCTGTAAACAATGGATCACTAAAGGAGCAGCTAAAACAAAAATGGTGCAGAATTTTTAATAATGATGAATGAGGAGAATGTTTATTATTCAATTTGCAAGCTTCCCAAGTTAATTTTACTTCGTGGCAAAACTCCTTTAAATCCTGAAGCTAAGTCGTAAACAGATCGAACGTTTTACAGCTGAAGGTTTGCTACAATTCCGCCTGGTCAAGATAATCATACTGACACCTAGCAGCATACAATCAGACCAGGTGACAGATTTGTGCTGCGCAAGAAATGCATGACAAATTACACATGGATTTCGGTGACCAATCTGCGTATTTTTCACTGGAATTCATGTCACATTATATCTGAAGACTGAGCTATACAAATCCAAGGCGCACATGCAAAAAAATTAACACCTCTACAAATGTAGATAGACGAGAGGGCTAATTAGTGCCCAAAATCATAATGGGGGAAAATTTTTACAACTAATTCCATGCGGAACCCATGTTTTAAATGGGAAATTGTTGCAGATTTGTCTTGAATTTCACACAATTACAAGGAAAGTCCGCAGACATGCTCAGTCTCTTCACTTTCGGGTTCTCATCCTGACACATAGAAACTGTGGGACAACCCCTTTAAAATCTCATCAAAGTTGCTGCAATGTATTTGGCCACAAATCTGGAAATTCACAGCGTTTCTGCTAAAAACTAACTTACCATTACAAACCAAACTCCCCTATGGGGCTTTCAGTCTCAACTAAACTTCAATTTCAAGAACTCTGCTTGCTGTCAGTAAAGCTGAGCAACTGAAAAAAGTATTGGAAAGTTGCAGAGCTATTAATTCATGAAGCTTGATTTCCCATTCACGCTTACAGATATGAATTCAATGCATTCAAATTTTTACCTATAAGGACATTTTGTCTGCAACAACTCTGAGCTCTGATTATTTCCCCAGAAAGAAAGCGAGTTCTCGGTACAGAGCACAAAGACAAATTGTTTTTCCAGGGCGTGCGGCTCCAGTGGATTTGTGTGTGGGCTTATGGACACTCTCCATGGGCAAATGTCGCAGAGCGCAACACGGTAGCGCAGACTGCAGCGTTGCGCTCTCTCAGGTTATTTCAATCCGACAAGCAATATTTCTCTACAAACCTCCAGTTATCTGACAACAAGCTTATACGGATCTATTAGATGAATGTAATTCTAGAGCGGAGAACAGAAGTTATATATTCAGGATTAATGGTCTCTGAAGGCCTGGCTTGGCTTTTTGGAGCCAATATGAGTTCAGTCATTCAGCTTGATGGCTTGCTCCAGGTTTTTTTAAGGCTGGGTTCATACAGTGTTTAAAAGCTTAAGGCTATGTTCACACGGCGTAATTGTGCCGCGCATTTAGCCGCGTATTTGCACGTTATACGCAGCGCAATGCACACTGCAATTACGGCAATTCATAGCTCTCAGAGAGCTATGAATTACGCCTCGTCTCCCCTGGCGTACAATACAATCGTGTTGTACGCCCGGAGGGGGAAGTGACACGTCAATTGTTCGCTGCGCTGATTATAGTGGTAAATGGGGCTGTCCCCTGTCTTTAGAAGTACACACTAGTCAGCGCGTACTTCCAAAACACACGACATACTGCAGCGCAAACAGTACACACCCCAGTACACCGTGTGAACATACCCTAAGCTGGGTTCACACATTGCTGCAATGAGATCACTTTATTGTCACAAATGCCAACAAAAAATTGTAAAATTTTCAGTTAAGTGCGTTTGCCATAGCTTTTTACTGTCCACCAGGATACAGCAAAAAGATGCCTCTACAGATACCGCGGCGGCTACAAGAGGAGAACAGCACCAACACAGTGTAAGGGTAAAGTGTCTAAAGTGTAAGGGTATGTTCACACAGCGTATTTGCAGGGCGTACTTTGGGGCTTAATTGCCCTTCACTGCTCCCGAAGCACACCCTACAAATACGGTAAAATTATTGCACTCATTGGGCGCTATGATAACCCGCCGTATACAGGAAAGTGGAAGGGAGTGGGAGCTGGGCCAGAGCGCTGCTGAAAGTATGTGCTGACCAGCGGGCACACACACTGCGTGAACCAAACTGCCTATGGGGGACCTTAAACTGGCTATACCTGCCTATGGGGGACATATACCTGCCTATGGGGGACATATACCTGCCTATGTTATGTTACTGGTATCCAGTTTTATTTTTGAAATTTACCAGTAGCCACTGCATTTCCCACCCTAGACTTATACTCGAGTCAATAAATTTTCGTGGCAAAAAGAGGCTTATATTCAGGTCAGCTTATACTCGAGTATATACGGTAATTATTTTTGTAAAATCAGCAGAGTACATCCAGTGCCCTAATCCGAACTAAGGGTTCAAGCAAACAAACTGAGCAAACTGTGGTACATTGACCCGATTGAAAACACACTCGCGCCGAACACTAAAAAAAAAAAATCAGTCCTCAAGGGAAAACATTTACAAGTGACCCCATTAAACATCTGAGGGGGTCCTTTAAATTTGATGGTGGAATGCTGTAAAAGGGAAAGGAGGGCAAGGGTTTCTGAGGAATTCTGCTTGCTTCCGTTCTTTTGCAGGGGAAGAAAAATGCCAAAGAGCCAGTTGTAAAATTTCACTTTTTCAGATAGCTGGAAGGGAAATATTTTAAGAATGCAACCTTTACTGAGGGTAAAGTCCGCTGGCTTCAAAGACTGAGAAGATGAGAAGACCAAGGACTTCTGGGGGAAGCAGATAAACAGTGACACGAAGAATACCGAATGTGACAGGACTTATTGGCAAAAGGTACCTGCCTGTGCTATTCTCTTTGTACTGCACATTAATATAGGGAGATCTTAAGTTCTCCCTCTACAAATCCTAGCACCAATTGAGACTATTTGCTCTTGTGGTGGTCAATACAAACTCTACAGGCAATCTGCAGTCATGAGTCGCCCTGGGGGTACATTCAGCTGAATAGCACCAGGGTGGGGTAGTGGTTCATTCCTGTGCAAACTTCTACACAAGTTATAACACCACGGCTTGGAAGTAAAGGACTGTATGGAGGGAACGGTACAATCAGCAGTTGTAGAATCTTCCTTCCAGAAAAGCAATCAACATAGGAGAGGTTAGGCTTATGTTGCATATTCTGCCGGATTTTGAACTCCCATAGACACAGCCAGGGTTTTCACTGCTGTATATGCAGTGTACCATCGGATTCTCGGTGGCTTCAAAATACCAAAACCGACGAAAATCCAACAGTATTTCTGCGCTGTGTAGACAAAGCTTTAAGCATTGTCTACACGACAAGGACAAAATACTGCTCAGATTCTAATCCAACCAGTAATTTACACTTGGCCCATAGACTATCATTACCAGCGGCGCGTATACGCCGCTGGTAATTCACATGTCGCTTATCTCCCCCCCGCGGCGGATTCGCCCAGCAGGGAGAGGAAACGTAATCCATAGTTCTCTATGAGAACTGTGGATTACCGTAATGACTGGGACGTATTCCAGCCGTAATTCACACACTACGGCGTGTAATTGCGGACTGAAATACGGCCCATTTTAAGCCGTGTGAACATAGCCTTAGGCTATGTTCCCACGGCTTATTTCGGGGCGTATTTGCGGATGTAATTACGTCCGCAAATACGTCCCGAAATACGTTTCAAATAATGAACAATTAGATTAGCATTGATTCCAATGTAAAATACTCGTCATTCACGAGGCGTATTTCTGCAACGTATTTTCGCCATGCACATACGATCGTAAAATTTAGTCCCCTGTCACTTATTGAGGCGTATTTCGCAACATAAATCCCCATAGTAAAGAATGGGGAATGTATGTACGACGAGAAATACGCGCCACACTGTGTGACACATATCTGAAACGTATTTCGGGACGTATTTGTGGACGACATCTGCAAATACGCCCTGACATAAGCCGTGTGAACATAGCCTAAGGGAGTGTCCACACGGCGTCTTTGCTCCGTGTCTAGACAGACCCAAACATCAAACAATGAGCAGTGTGATTTTACACTGCTGGCAATATAAAACAAGTCGGCATTCAGATGAGCGATTGCCGATGTGTGTCTCGTTGCGTCTTTTGGATCCGTTCCATGAATGGACATGTCGATTCATGGTGCAAAAGATGCAGCCCTATAATAAAGTATGGGGTGCGATCCTGCTGCATCCAACACAGATCCAAACACGCAGCTGCATTTTGGATCCAATCTACGCTACGTTTATGGATGCAATTTTTGGGTCCAACAAGGACCTGAAATCGTATCCAAAAATGGCGTGCGAACATACCCTAACACACAAGAGTTAGGCCCGGTTCACACCTGCTGCAGAGGTGTAAATGTACCCGATCACTGACAGACGTGAACTGTGCCCAATGGACCCTATTGATTGCAATGGGGTCAGTTGGGTTTTTGGGTTTTAAGGGAATAAATAGCGCAGGTGCCTCCAATGTAAGTGTGGCCTTATAAGAGAAGATGCTCCTGCTAAAACCCATCTTTCTACTACTATATTGTGAGGGTTGACACCAGCAGCACATGCCTCATATTAATATACAAGCATTTATGGCAGATTTTCCAACGTGGATGAACCCAAGCCCTTCAGCTTCACCCACACACTTTGACCACGAGTCACTCCATTCAGGCCCCCATCTCTCAGCAGGGCATGAGGGCCTGGACACCCCTGCTCAGGACCAGGCATATAAAAACAATATGAATGTTATTTGTGAACAATTGTACTTTGCAAAATTTGGAAACCCATTCTTAATTTTTTTCCAAATGTATTGGAGGTCAAAAAAACAAAATACTATTTCTGAAGGTTGAGCAGAAGAGTCAAATGACCCGAATGCCCCACAACAAAAGCTTCTGTTCCTACGAGGCCCTTAATATACGGTTCTCTGCATTCCAGGTCGATGAAGGTCTACCTCTCTAATCCCTGTTATTAGCAGAGACACAAACAACCTCAGGTCCAGTCATCTATTTGTTCCTCTGATTTGTCTTTGGAACAAATAAACACATTTATGAAGGGAGGATGCCGCACTTAAAACAAATCCCCGCCCTTCCACCTGTCCTCCATCACTCAACCTCAAGAGCCAAGAAAACAATGTGAAGGCCTGAGCAGGTCGCCCAAGTCCCTATGTGGCCGAAAGTGAGGTCACCAAACGCTCAGCTGTAATAAAGTCTACAGCACCAGTAAAACAAAGTGCTCAAAGCTTTATTTCAGAACATAAAACAGCCTGAGGTCTTGGTACTCAGGCCTTCCGATACGCATTTCCTGCAGCTTGACGAAGGCCTGCGGGGCGAAACGTTGCCGTTTTATGTGCTCTAAAATAAAGCTATGAGCACCTTACTTTGGTAGTGGTTAAGATTTTGGTGCATGCTAGAGTTTGGTGGAGCTCAACCCCAAGGGAGTAGGCCGTTCACAGTTGTGGTGCACACGGTTCCTACTCTCAACACATCATGCTCAGCTTTTACAACCATGGAAGACAGGTCAGACAAAGGTTTTGTTTGTCCACAAGATAATCCATACCGAAAAAAATGAATTGGTCATGCAGGCTGAGCCCATATCTCAGGTGAAGTACCAGTGGCAGGTCAGCCTCACACACTTCCAATTTTACTGGTCTATTAGCAAACTGCTGACATTTGTGCCATTGTTTTTCTGCAGTCCTTTAAAGGGGTTGTCTCACTACAAGGATTGTTTTTTATATTAAAGATCTTGCAAAAACAAGTCACTTTGCAATATGTGTCCATTAACAGTGTCCTAGCTATTCCCAGATATCCACTCTTGTATGAGCTACATCAGCTCCTTAGGTCGCTATAGCTACAGACCTGTTCAATATCTCCTGATAGGCTGCCAGCACTGGTCGCTATAGCTACAGACCTGGCTTCTACTGCAGGCTAGTGGAAGCCAGTAAACACGCCCCTGAATTCAAAGTGAAACCAAGAAAACAGGACTGAAGTAAGATGAATCAATGTAGTGAGACAGCCCCTTTAAGGCTATGTTCACACGGCATAATTGCGGCGCGTACAGTACGGGTACCGGGTGGTTTGGGAGTCGCGCTATTACGCGCGTACTCCCGCTGCGCGCGGGGGGAGTCATCCCACGGGCCCTATTGACAGTTATTACTCGCGGCGCGTATTCGCCACAAGTAATTGACATGTCACTTATCTCCCCGCACGTACAATACGATCGTATTGTATGAGCGGGGAGGTGGCATAATCCATAGTTCTCTATGATAGATAATGATTACTGTAATTATGGGGCACATTTCCCTGCGTATTAAAATATGCGGCGAAATGCGCCCCAAAATAAGCCATGTGAACATACTGTAATTTCGGCGCGCATCTCGCCCATCTTAGAGTGCAAATACACTGTGAAATGTGCGCCCAAATTACCCCGTGGTGAACATACCCTAAAGTGAAAGTTTCATCAGAATTTTTCCTTTCACATATTGACAAGCAATATGTGACTATTATACAGAATTTTTTATATACATCATTTTTAAAGTTCCCTAATGCACATTAGTCACTCTGACTTCCCTTCTGTGAGCTTGGATAGCACAGCAGCGAGAGGATCGCTTGAAGGTTCTTCTTTCAGGCCGGCTATGTGTGAAGAAAACCTCTCCCCAGTGCAAAAAAAAAAAAAGGTTACCCTTGCTTTCCTTTAATTGCCTAAATGACTTAGTAGTCTAGTCTAATCTGTTTATCAATTCTATCTAAATGTAATCTATCCCTGTTGAGAGAACAATAGAGCAATCCATATGTCATTAGCTACTATTTGCAATGGGACTATATGCTACGTAGGAGATAAGCAGCAGCTGAAGCGAGATTAATCCGCCCTACCATACAAACGTTTTATCTTACAGCTAGAGAGGGACAATATTTTATATGTCGAAATAAAAAGAAAATATTGCCAAAAATGGGTGACATTTTGCAATCCATGTTTACCACCTCACCAACGCCTGCAAGGCAGGGCAGCATTCAGACACAGAGAGACCGCCTTAAAGGGGTTGTCTTACTTCGTCATTCATCTTACCTCAGTCCTGTTTTCTTGGTTTCACTTTGATTTCAGGGGCGTGTTTACTGGCATCTACTAGACTGCAGTAAAAGCCAGGTCTGTAGCTATAGCAACCAGTGCTGACAGCCTATCATGAGAGATTGAACAGGTCTGTAGCTATAGCGACCTGAGGAGCTGATGCAGCCCATACAAGAGGGGATATCTCAGAATAGGTAGGACATTGTTAATGGACATCTATTGCAAAGTGACTTGTTTTTGTAAGATCTTTAACATAAAAAGCAATCCTTGTAGTGAGACAACCCGTTTAACAAAAATGCTCTGCTGATGGAAATGTTCCTTTAAAGGGTTTTTTTCTCACTACAATGATTAGCTTTCAAGATGAAGGGACAGGTAAATGAAGACTTTTCCTAAATACATTGATTTTTGATATTGCCCTGCTCAGGAGATTAGAGAGATTTTATCTGCTCTGAGTGCACACAAGCAGCTCTAGGTTATCATTCATATCAGACAAAGCGGAGACTTTATTTCTAACAAAATTAGATTGTTTGCCTTTGATAAGCATTGTTCACTCCTTGGGGCTCTGATGCTCTGTTTAATAAGATTAAATTTCCTGAACTTCTGTCACTGCAATGCCCAGCTAGTTATAGAGGAGCAAACTATACCAATCACTGCTATAGACCCACACATAGCCGGAACAGGCAGTGAGAGTCTGAAGCGGACTGAAAAAGCATAGTGAGAAAACCGCTTTAAATCTCGCTTAGCTCTTGAACTCTGGATAAAAAGGACTCTTGTGTAGAGATCTACTCGAAAGCCTAAAATTGTTACTCCAAAACAAGAAATAAAAGGTGTGTCCCAGAGCCACAGTAAATTCAGGGACCAATGTAGATGTAAGGAGAAAAGAGCGATATGTTTTTTTGAAACGTTCCTATCCAAAATTATCACCAAGAGTTCAATAGCGTCGCATGCAAAATCTATTTGTACCGATCCCGAGTTGCAACATCAGATCTGCATGCATCAGAGCCGAAATATCCCTGCTGGTTAGGGGTAGGAATACACAGTGCGGTCTCAGCGCGGCTGTGATATGGCTAAGAACCACTGTGGCACTCCGCACCAGGGATTTCCAATTACCTTAATGAGTGGCCACGTGGGCTTGCAGGTGAACAACCACGAAACTGCCCGGCTATAGGGTACGTTCACACGGCTTATTGCGACATGTCAATTCTCCGCCCCCTCCGCGCGCGCATACAACACGATCGTATTGTATGCGCGGCGAGAGGACTCGTAGTGTATAGCTCTCATAGAGAGCTATGAATTACCGTAATTGCAGCGGCCATTTCGCCGCGTATAAAGCGCAACACGCTGCAAAATGCATGCCGAAATACATGGCTAAATAAGCCGTGTGAACATATGTTCACTCGGCTAATTGTAGGACGTACAGTACGCCCCGCAATTACGCCGGTGTTCGGGAGCTCGTGCCGGCCCCATAGACATGCATTACTCGTGGCACGTAAGCGGCATGAATAAATGACATGTCACTTATCTCCCCGCTCCTACAATACGATCGTATTGTGCGAGCGGGGAGAGGAGGTGTAATCCATAGTTCTCTATGAGAACTGTGGATTACCGTAATGATGGGGGCGCATTTCGCCCGTATTAGAGCACAGTACTCTCTCAATACGTGGCGAAATGTGTCCCAAAATAAGCCGTGTGAACATAGCCTTAGGGTGCTTCACACGGTGCTTTTTTGATGCGTTGTTTTTGGCAGAAATGCACAGTAATTAATGCTGTGCATTTCTAAACAAAAAAAAAAAAACACACCAAAAAAGCAGTATGTAAAAGCCCGCTAAGTGATCAATGTTCAAAGCTTATTAGGGGATGTTCACATGACGTTTCTCAGATGCGTGTTTGGATCAGTGTTTTGGACCCAAACATGCATCGACGTTCAGACGAGTGATCCCCGATATGTGTTTTACCTGTGTCTTTCTGATGCGTCTTTCAGATCCGTTGAAAGAATTGACATGTAAATTCTTGATCCATTTGACACAGCAGGCGCCCTATTTAAAACTATAGGGCACGTTTCTGCTGCAGCACGAGCCTGCGTGTTGGATGCGTTTTATGGATCGGAAAAACGTATTCAAATGCCGTGTGAACATACCCTTAATGGCCATGCAGTTTTGTAGGAGCTCATCCGCAAACACATGTGGCAAATCAAAGCGAATTGAAAATCCCAGGCGCATTGTGCCGCATCGGCTCTTGGCCACACCGTGTATTCCTATCCTAAGGAATTATTATAGGATTATAGTGTGATGTAGAAAACACAGTTGCAATGTGAACATACCCTTTAAAATGCAGAATCATTTTACAGAACAATAAAAAATAGCATGACCTCCACAAAAACCAAGAGATTGCCCAACATCCCAGATGTCCCTGAGGCACACCCAAGTGACAAGATCCGCCACATAGCTTTGCATAATATAGACAACTGTTGTGATCATATACTTCTCAGAAAAGTATATGCAAACTTACAAATAAACCTAGCAAGCAAAGCAATAGGGTTGCATAGAGGAACTTAAGACATAAAGCTGGGCGTCCCCGTGTTGTGCAGGAAAACTATTAATATCCATTATCGGGCACAAATCAGAACAATTTTCTCCTAATAAAAGCGGCTGTAACTGACCAGCTGAGAAACCCAGAAGAGCGGTTAATGACTGTGCTGCCACACTGTGATCTATTACCCTCAGTGCACGGGCAGCGTCCGCCATGTTGGACAATAAAGTCAATGTTGTTATTTAGTTTAGTGTCATTTGTGGAAACATCTGTAAGTTCCATGTTCTTGCCCGAGCTGCTACTGCTGCCCTGCAGGCAATGGTGTAGGCGAGGTGTCTGCATTCCCATAGGTTTGCACAGCTGTCACAACCAAAAGGACATCTATGTTTACTGACGAGAAGAATTACCAGTTACTGGAAGTGTTAAGCACATTACCGGGCCCCAACCTGTTATTCTAACCATACAAGCACTTTTTTTCTATTAAAAAATGAAAATAAAAAAGTGCTTTCAAATATGTCAAATGCAGCAATTCCCGAACTTTAACCAGGAGGAAACTCTTCAAAAAACTTTTTTTTGCAGCCCATGGAACCACAACTATTAAAGGGGTTCTATAAGCCATTTTTTTATTTTAGTGGTATGGAGGTTTTTAACAACTTATCTCTCCCATCACGTTCATGGATCACATGCTGCTGCTGCAACCAACCAACCATCATGAGATCCATGAACGTGACACCATTGAGGGACTGGAGCTCTGGCAGTGCTGGAACGGTGGCGATTGGAGATACAAGTATGGGTTCATCACAGTCAGAGGTGGTGGGGAGGTTTTTAGGAGTCTTGGAAAATTCCTTTAGGCTATGTTCACACGGGGGAATTTCGATGCGCAATTAGCGTCGTATTTGCGCTCTAATACGAGCGAGATGCACGCCGAAATGACGGTAATCCACAGTTCTCATAGAGAACTATGGATTATGCCTCCGCTCCCCGGGCGTACAATACGATCGTATTACTCGCCACGAGTAAGAGCAGTCTATGGTGCCGGTGGGCTGCCACCCCCCACCCGCGTTGCGGGAGTACGCGCTGATCAGCGCGACTCCCAAACTCCCAGCGTAATTGCGGGGTGTACTGTACGCCCCACAATTACGCCGTGTGAACATAGCCTTAGGCTTTGTCTACACAGCACTGGATTCTCGTCAGTATTTTGAATCCGCCAAAAACCCGACTGTACTCAGCGCTGTGTAGACTCCAATAGAAAATCATTGCTGTAGCTGGATACCCGTTGGTTTCCGGGTGTAGCCCGTGTACTGGGCCAGCGGGAAATCCGAAAACTGACCGCGGCTTTTGGCACAAACCCAAACCAAAAGCCACAGTACAGCAGATTTGAACTTCACTTCAACACTGCTGTGCAGACGTAGCCTCAGTATAAGTCCACACAGCATATGACAAAATATCGTCGAAAATCCAATGGCATTTTGTCATCGCTGGACCACGGCAGGACTGTGGTTATTGGCCTGGATTGGAGCTAAAACTGCAGTTCGTTTCCGGATTTGCTGTCGGCCTCGTACATTCAATGTACGGGGCCAACGGCAAATCCGAGCAGAATATACAACATGTTGCATATTTTGCCGGATTTTTAAAGCGATGGTAAAATATCTGTGCTGTGTAGACGATAGCACGGATTTTTCACTGCTGTCTCTGCAGCACAGAGTTTTTCAGCGGATTCAAAATACTGAATCCACTGAAAAAAAAACGACCAAAATCCTTTTCTGTGTAGATATAGTCTTAAGCATACCCTAAACATGATGACATGAACAACGCATTCAATTTCTATAACCCGATACTAAAAGCTATTAACCCAGCACTTAAAAGAAAGGTCCAAATCCAATCCTGGGATACTGGTTGGGAAAAGGCAAGGCCTCATACAGCGACCATCTGCATACGTTTTCATTCTCAAGCCACACGGCCATTAGCTATTGACAACTATGTCAACACCAATGGGCCGACCGCTCCATGTGATCTACCCCCAACCCTTTTCTGAAGTCATAACATCTAAGCTTCTTTACACATCCCATGTATAGTCTCCCAAGGTTGTATGCTTGAATCTTTAAAAAAAAAACCCTAAGCGCTCACCCCTACGGCATAGAATTATTCAACCACTATTTGCTCTGTTTTGCGGCTATTTGCGGAGAAAAGCCCTCCCCCCCCTCGCATTGAGATGTTCATATTCCGCCCGAAAACCGGACGGAATAATGAACATGTTCAATGTTTTTCGGACTGCCGGCGGTCTAAAAAAACCTCCCAGCTGAAAACCTGTGCAGTGAGGACCGCTGCACGAGTTTTCCATAGAGGTCCATTTAAAAGTTTGTCAGCCGGTTTACAAAACCGAAAACCGTCTGTAAAACCGTCCAAGAACCCTTGCCGTGGGAACAAGCCCTAAAACATTTAGACACATTCCTCTGCCAATCCATTGGCTAAATTAGGTAAAACATGGTCAAAATAAGGAAACTTTTCAGTATGTTTGACCTCCTTTTTGGAGGATAACATAGCGTAACCTATAATCATATATACACTAAGCAATATTTTTAGTCATTGGGTAGCATGCAGATGTATGATGTTGTCAAGATGATAAATTAGGTGTAGAAGTATCTTTTCTCTACTTCTTTATCCAATTAGATGTCTCCTTCGAATTATATTATTATTATTATTATTATTATTACAGCTGTCGACAGCTGGAGCTCGAGAGATACAACCCACACGTTCCGTCTGGGGCATAAATCTGCTTTATTAACAGGAAGTAACAGTTTCATATCTTCTACGTATTAAGAATCACATGATCATTCTATCACTATATGATTGGTTCATTGGCTGTTGAGATGGCAGACTAAAAGTAAGAACTCATAACATCTCCTAATTTGCATTTGCGCAATGTTGCTAGGCATTTATCTGATAAGAGACATTCCTGAACTTGTCTCTATATCGTCCGAGAGAGGAATTTCTTTGGTTTCTTGATATAACTTCTCGCTGAAGCAGACAGGGCATCCGTCTCATGGAAAGCTGTGTGAAAGATATCTGATACTTCGATAAAGATGTATAGCAGTAAAAGCAGTTTAAACAAACTAACTGATGAGCTTAATAAGAATGTAATGATGACACTGACTTCAATGTTTTTTCCTTAAATCATCAACTTGACAACGTTCGTAAATGTGAAACAAAGAAATATTTGAAACTTTTTGGTAGTAGGAAAGAAAGTTAACCGCCTGCTACAACCAATCCCTCTCTGCTTGTACCTAAAAAGGAGACTGAAAAATAGAAGGATGTGAATGGGTCTAATAAGTGTTACACATAACTTCAACATGTATGAACATTCAAGCCACATCCTTTCATTCATATTGACGAGTATGTGGACACAAGTTACACAGACTAACCTTTGTGCCAGACACGTCCGCCCTTGTCTACCCTGTGGCAGTCACTCAATTCGAGTGCGCCAGGGTCACTAGCTCGTCAATAAGCTGAACTCGGAAAGGCAGATCAGTCCATGGGCTTCTATTGACTTCTGCTGCCTACAATACGTTTCTCTCTGGGTAACAAGTAAGGGTCCATTCACACTGCACGATTTTCACTCGGATTTTCAGACGGTTTTTGGATTTAAAAACTGCCTGCAAACTCTCCTCATAGACTAATAGAAAATCCGAGCTGTAGTCTACATAGCTCGGATATTCTGACGGCAAATCCGACCGTCCCAAAAACTTAGAACCTGATCATTCTTCCGCCCGGTTTTCGGGAGGAACATGAACCGTTCAATATCAAGGGGATCGGCTGAATCCGCAAACCGCGGCCAGAGACTGCCCCCTCTACACGAAAAAAAATATAAAATAATGGTTGGAAAATCCAACCAGTATTATGTTACTGCCGTGTAATTGTACTTGCAGACTGGTTGAGGTCAGCAGTGGATTCTACTGTTCATATAATCGTCCTCATTACATTCTTTTCCTGAAAATACCCAACCTGCTGGAGAATACTATTGTTCATCCTGCAGGAAACAATACTATCTGGAAAAAATCCAACCCAACAACAGGACACCAAGCTTGCCCGGCCATGGCATCTCAGACATAAAGATGGTCTCTAGAAAACATCCAGAAGGAGTGGATTTAGGAAGTGCTTGACCACTGCCGAGGAGCTCGGTGATCAGTAATGTCTTTTTTTTTTTTTTTTAACGTAATGTGAAAAATCCATAGACCATAATACACTAAGAACTTGTATTACTAGCTGTCAGAACAGAACCAATGGAAGTCGATAACAACCTACTGAACAGACAGAGAGAAGACAGAGTAATTCACAATATTGCACAATATGAGCTTCCCACCCTGTAGACAGGGCTGTGGAGGTGGAGTCGGTGCCTATTTTGCAGGAGTCGGAGTCGTCATAAAAGGGACCGACTCCTAAAATATATAATAAGTTGGTCCAGTTAGTTTGATGCAAAGAGCAAGAGGAATTGGGTCCGGCCAGTGCTACTGCTCCCATAGCTTCAGCCTCATCACATGAGGAGTGTAATTGATGACATGGAGCAGGCAAAGCGCTGGCCCAGGGGAAAAGATTCCGCTCCCATGACAAACAAATTTCAGCACAATTTTTCACCTGCTTTCAAAGAAGTAGAAGAGTTCAACCATTCATCAAAACTGACTGTGGCTGAGGCAATTCCTTTATACCCTGACATTGTTAGAGCTGTTGCCCCTGTGGTCACTGCTTTGCCCCAACCCAAGTTAGTGTAGAGAGGCCGTTCTCTAGCCTGGAAATAATGAGATCAGATGTGAGGTCATGTATGCAGGATCTGATGGCAATACTATTTCTCAGAACAAATTCAGAGACTCCACGAATGTTCCTGCAGTGTTTTGCATATTTACAATTTTTTTGTGTCCTAAAGTCATATTCAATAAATATATTTTACACTGACAAGCAAAATGGTAACAATGGTTTGAACTCGAGACTTTCAGGCTTCATATCTCACCCTCCACTACAGCTTTGTACATGAGGCTACTGTAATTGTATATACAGTCATCTTACATATTTTATACATAAATTTGACTTGCAAGTATTTAGCATCTGCTTAGTTCTGCAGATTCTTTCCTGTAACTGAATTGTTACTGTTTTGCTCCTTTTGGTTTTCAGTAATCCTTCTGGGCTCTGGATCAGATTCAAGCATGTCTTGACTAAAATCTGATCCCAGGTCTCTTCTACACATTCCCAATGTTGGTGCAGACAGGACTTGGATACAAATACAGCTTTTTCTTCAACTCTACCCACAAGTGTTCAAAAGCTCAAAACATTGTTACCCTTTTGCTTATCAGTGTCTGTTCTACCTAAATAGCTTGATTATTGTATCATAAGTTGATAAACAGCCTGATGTTACCACTTTACTACAGTAAAGTTATCACTTAAACATGCACCGTGTATGATGGAGTCAGGAGTCGGAGGTTTGGGAAATAGAGGATTCGGGAGTCGAGGCTTTGGCTTGCCGACTCCACAGCCCTGCCTGTAGAGGTAGGATGTAGACGGCATACACTTATGAAGCACCTAATCCCTACAGATAGATTAGAATTGCTCTTAATTAGGTTGTGAATCCGGGCCTGTTTACTTAATTTAGCCTGCTACTCCCTTCTGCGGGGATGTGTGCATGTTCAGCAAGTGCCGACACCAGCAAAGCAAACATACCGCCCTTCGTGAAAAGTAATGACACGACAAGCTGCTCCTACAAAAACGGATTTTCTATCTAAGTGCATAAATTTGGATGGTTAAGTTCTCCAATGCAATTACAGTGATCGTCTTAGGATGCTATTACAGGTGCGTAAGTGGCCACAGGTAACACTACTACTTGAAATAAGGGCAACAATTGCTACCTGCATCCACCAATGATCGTGGAATAGTACGCTATTGAAGAAAAAAAAACAACCCATATGCCCCATTAGGGCATGCGGACATCACAGAGGGGGTCCCTGCTTAAAGGGGTTTTCCAAGAGTTTTAAAAACCCGGCTATATCATGTGTATCACTCACATGACCATCATCACAGGTGACCATCGGAGGACACCAGCACAGCCTTGCTGCAGAGGACAAATACTGCCTCAAAAGGCCTCCATTTTTAGGACCAGAACACAGCCACTCTACAGCAGCTTTTACCCTAGTGGACCCATCCTGTCCATGAGGCCGGATGTGGTTTTCAGACTGTGGTTGGGGTTTTCATGGATGACAGAACAAGAAGTCCCATCACTTTTACAGTAGAGAAGGCAAGCTGTAATAGAAACATTTATAGGGACTCCTCCCCGATAATACGGCTGGGAATCACTGCCCTACGATAACAGCTGGCTTCCATTTGGAAACAGCCTGTCCATAAAGGATCTATCTCAAAGACATCCACTTTTAGAAATGAGCCAAAACACCCCTGGCAAACAGCCAAGCATTCTCCACTGCATGGGAAGTGTTATAGGACATGGCAGCCATCTATGTGAATGGTTGTCAGATTGGGTGGTACTCCTGCAGACAGCTCGGAGTTCTGGTTAATAGAAGGAGATCCAGAGTGTGTCGTCCCCTTTTTGAGACATCCCTTAAAGAGGACCTGTCACATAGATTATGCCCCCCCCCCCCCTTGCTGAGGGCAGAACAAGGGTCAGACCTGCTGTTTCCAGTGCTGTGTCCCTTATTCTGTAAGATGCTGGAGTTTTCGTGTATTTAATGCTCAAATCTGCAGTTTTCAGCCACAAGAGTCAGTTGTTTCAAACCCCGCCCACCTCAACTGATAAACTTATTACTTTGAAGAGGTAGAAACACGTGAATAACTGTCAGGTGGGCGGGGCTAGGTGGGCGGGGCTAACACCTGCTAATAAGATTTGAGGGGTTAATGCTTTAAAACTCCAGCATCTTACAGAATAAGGGACACAGCGCTGGAAACAGCAGGTCTGACACTAGCTTGTGCTGTCCTCAGCAAGGGGGACATAACCTATGTGACAGGTTCTCTTTAAATGTCCTCTACAAACCAAAGCAGGTTTGCCGCGTGTGTCCGGCCATCAGCCGCCTGGCTATTGTCCGCATATAGATTTGGCTCTGCGGTCCTCCAGTTAAGATACGGTATAAACTGCTCGTTCATGTGTAGACAATGAAACTAGAGCAGATGCCACTGGTGTAAGCACGCCGCCAAGTCTTCCTTCATGAAGGTTAAGAGGCAGATTTAGGAATTCACACATCATATCTCCAGTGTAGGAGCCACTCAGTTGTGCTTTGAGTGTTTTATCTGAAGCAGACAGCACAAGGGCACTGCGGAGAGGTCACTCGTGGGCTACGTCTAAGAGGGCTGACTGGAAATCCAGAATTTTGTGCAGTTCAAAGCAGACAGACACCTCAAACACATGCTGAGCAGATCCCTATCACCAGCACAGGGAAGCTACGCTGTATAGGGCCACATAGTGTAATAACATACAAACAGAAAAGGAGCTGCAGAAAGTGACAAGAAAAGTCAGAGCTTAAGACTTTCCAGCTGATCTGCCTAATAATTAGCAGTTACAGACAAATCATTGCACCTATAATACCAGAATAAGTTCTGGACATTAACAAGTGCTTTACATTTCCAATGACTCGACCCATAGATATGCTGCTACCCTGTTTCCCCAAAAATAAGACATGGTGCTTTTTTTGATGCAATTCAGAGTTTAGCTGCTTAGGCTGATTTTGTGCATTGAAATCAACAGTAATATTAATACAGGTGATATTTTTATCACACAAAAGAAATGTGAATTATTGTTATAAAAAAAAAAAATCCCCTAAAAATAAGTCTTGGCTCGTCTTTAGGAGCAAAAATTAATATAAGACACTGTCTTATTTTCGGGGAAACAGGGGTAGCACTGCTGCTAACTCTAAGGCTACGTCTCCACTGTATAGCAATACAATCATATTTTTAGGATTTTAAAACCGCTGAAAATAGTTCAGCCAGCCCCCTAGAAAACATTAGAAAAAAAAGACTTGTAGTCTCCACAGGTTGTTTCTTCTCTGCTCGTCTTCTGTCGCCGGCTTATTATACATGTTGTATAATACGCCAGAGCTTTGAGTTTTTTCGTTGTCTTCCCGTACAATCAATTGTATGGGCCAATGGCAAAAAAACAAGAACCGACCGCGGGTTTGGTGCAAAATGTGACGAAAACCACAGTCGTACATCGGACAAAAAATGGTTGACTTTCATCCGGGGCTCAGCCTAAAGAGGACCTGTGGTCATTCCGAATATGTCACGTTTAAGAAATCCTTGTGTTCCCTGTGAAATAACAATTCTGGAGCATCTCTGTGTTGTGCTGTTCCTCTGTCATTCCTCCTAGAAATTTTCAGATGGGTGTTTCTAATTGGGGGTGTCCCTGCACAGTCTGACATTGTCCAATCAGTACTGGCAGCCACAGTGTGGGCAGAGACACACCCCTTTGAAAAATGAAATGGTAACCTAAAAATCAAAGTGTTAATTTTTATTATTTTGTAAGTATTTGGGAAATCCACCTTTGGTTTTCAGCTTTCTGAATCCTTCTGGGCTCTGGATCAGATTCAAGCATATCTTGACTAAAATCTGATCCCACTCCCCGAACATACCAGGTAGAACCTACTTAGCAAAGCAGTGACATTTTGCTATGTCTTTCTACTTCGAAGGATTCTCTATGTCAGGACTGTTTGTCTTTGCTGCTTATTTGACCTCCATACATGATGTTTGATATTGTAAAAATTGTTTTATATGATGAAAACTTTAATAAAACACAGTTATAAAAAAAATAAAATCTGATCCCAGGTCTCTTCTCCACATTCCCAATGTTGGTGCAGACTGGACTTGGATACAAATACAGCTTTTTCTTCAACTCTACCCACAAGTGTTCAAAAGATCAGAACATTGTTACCCTTTTGCTTGTCACTGTCTGTTCTACCTAAATAGCTTGATTATTGTATCATAAGGTGATAAACAGCCTGATGTTACCACTTTACTACAGTAAATGTATCACTTAAACATGCGCCATGTATGAGGGAGTCAGGAGTCGGAGGTTTGGGAAATTGAGGAGTTGGAGTCGGGGCTTCGGCTTGCTGACTCCACAGTCCTGTTTGTGACAGGTCGCATTCTCCTGCTAGAAGATCCCATCCGCCCCAGGTAAGACAATCGGCATGTATGGGTGTTTATGAGCTGCAAAGATGGATTCATACCCAAGTCGGTAGAAAATGCCTTCTACATTGATCAGTGGCCCAGAGAACGCCACAGAATATATTCCCCAGCCCATAACGCTGCCACTACTAGCTTGTGTTCTTCCAGCAATGGTTGCAAGGTCTTTGTTCTCGGAGTTTTCATGCCTGACACAACAACTTCTATCCATTCAATGAAGCAGAATACATGATTCCTTAAAGAGGTCAATCCTTTGTCAATCAGCGAAGGTCCAATTTTGATGCTGCCATGAAAATGAAAGCCTTTTCTGCCAACGCCACTTCTTTAGCAGAGGTGCAGCGACATTCGCCTGCTCCAAAGCTCTACACACAGTAGGGTCACTGAACTGTTATTTTAGACACACGTCTGGTAACTCCTAGTTCATTTTGGCGGTGTGCTGTTCCACTGTAGTTCTGCCCTCTCACACCTGCACAGGCGACGTTCACCTCTCACATCAATGACATCTTTTGCCAGTTTTCACATCGCTTATTCACAATGGCACCACCTGTCAAACCACGATACACTTTCACCACAGCAGCGCACAGATCACAAACTGCGCAATTTCAAAGATATTGCCACACTAGGCCTGAAAGCCAATAAGCAGCCCTTCTCCCATGAGAGATATGTGCGCAGACATGTTATCACCCACCTCATATACCCACCAAGCCAGCTCATTACACGGGCCTTCCTTCATGAGCCACACGCTAAAAATAGGAAGCGGTCATAATAATGTGACTTGGCTGTGCAGATAAAACACAAAACATTCCATTTACGTTCTTTATTACTGTGCAGTCCGATTTCAAGGTCTTAACCCATGACTTGCATCCAAAATCACAACACAGTTTGACTATATTTTCCATGTGGCCCTGCCATAAGACTTAAAGGTGTTGTCACACCGATTCATCTTACCTCAGTCTTGTTTTCTTGGTTTCATTTTGAATTCAGGGGCGTGTTTACTGGCTTCCACTAGGCTGCAGTAGAAGCCAGGTCTGTAGCTATAGCGACCAGTGCTGGCAGCCGATCAGGAGAGACCCATCAGGTGTGCAGCTATAGTGACCTGAGGAGCTGATGCAGCCCATACAAGAGGGGATATCTCAGAATAGGTAGGACACTGTTAATGGACACATATTGCAAAGTAACTTGTTTTTCCAAGATCTTTAACATAGAAAGCAACCCTTGCAGTGAGACAACCCCTTTAACCCTATACACAAAAACACGGGGAGTGTGGACGTGGAGACGTTCCCCTGCTTGGATTAATAGCCACATCTGGTATATCATCACACGAGAGAGCATACCCCTAACAGGATGCAACAAATCCTATGTCTGTCACCTGCCCCTCTCCGCCTGCAGGCGCCCTGCGAGATTCACAAAACTGGACAAACAAGTTTTCAACTTTTTTTTTTTTTTTTTAAATATCTGACGCAGACAAAACCAAAGCCCTCAGATGGGAGCAAAACAGCCCTCAAGGACTCTCCGAGTTATGCAAACCTTCTTCAGAGACAAAATAACCCGGCCTCCTTATCATTCACGTATTTGCCTTTCTTCTTAAGAAGCGATTAGCAGACACAATCCGGAGGGGCTCCATAGGAAGGAGGACTCCGCGCCAGAAACCACCATCATTATCAAACCATAAATCAGCCTGTTCTTGCCAGCCTCGCAGTTTCATTTTCTAGCCAATTATTTCTCACTAGTTGGTCTGTTAACCCCCAAACAAGGCCAGGAGCGAGTGCAAACAAGGCCAGGGCCTATGAGAGGGATGGTCGGGAGGCTCAGCACCGACACCGTCTACTGTCGGCAATCCCCTCCCCAGAACCAGCACCTCCACTATTCACACGAGGAGACGTGCTGCCGACCAGCCAGCAATTTTTATGCCTGTGAAAATAATCAGATCAGCCAACGAACATGCTGATCGGGAGGATACTTAGGCCAGGTCTATGCGGCGCGGCACAAAAAAATCGTGGAAAACCAAAACCTAAAAACCGCTTTGAATCTGAGTATTATGTCGTTTTCTTGTTCAAGGCAGCTGGGTTTTCGACAAGCTTTTGGGTGGTCTTTAGGTCTGGTTTTTTGGATGTTTTTTGGCAGTTTTTAATGTATGTTTAAACACTTGGGCAGGTTTACAGCGGAATCATCCAAAAACCGGGCCCCAAAAAATGTCCAAAAAACATCCGGCGGTTTACAGAGACTTCAAAGGCTTGTCCCCACTGCAAGGTTTATGGAAAATGAAGGAAGGAAGGTCCAGCGTCACACCACTCGTAGGTTTAGTAGAAAAAGGTTCCAAAATTGATTGAAAAATATTTAAAAGAGTATCATAATAGTATCAAATAGATCGCATCTAGCCGACGCGTTTCAGAGCCGAAGCTCCTTAATCATGGCACACTGCAAGGTTTATTGGTCAGTTTTTCAAACTGTTTGTGGATTTAGAAACCATCTGAAAACTGATAAGAAACCTTCCCCATAGACTTTAGTAAAAAAATACGTCCAGCAGCCCCCACTGAACGAATATGCTGCCGGACGTTTTTTCACACAGCCAGTGGTCCGAAAAACTTAGATCATGTTTAGTCTTCTGCTCGGTTTTCAGAAAGAAAACTAGCATTGAAGTCAATGGGAACCGAGTAGAAAGTTTTTATTTTGCGCATTTAAAAAAAAATAAAAAAATTTGCTGGAAAAAAAAATCCAAAAACTGCTCAAAAACCTGGACAAAATCAGTGACAAAAACAGTTAAAAAAAACCAAAACTGCCAAAAAACAACGTTTTTTGTGTAAAAAAAAAAAAAAAAATACAAAAACCGGTTGGGATGGAAGGTTCTGAAAAGGTCAAAACCGAGCAGATTTTGTGCTTTGCCGTGTGAACGCGCCCCAATAGTAAATTTTCTGCTGGACTCCGTTGGATTTTACATGTTCTCCAAACCGGCAGTGCCAAAACCGTTTTTTCTTTTTGTATTAAAGTCAGCGGTTTCTAAATACTTAAACCACCGAAAAGCCGACAGGAAACCTCTGCTGTGTAGTCAATGATGAGGTGGTTAAACGCTTGTGCCCCATCATCAGTCTGTGTAAGGCTATGTTCACATGGCATAATAGCGGGGCGTACAGTATGCCCCGCAATTACGCGGGGTGTTTGGGAGTTGCGATTACCGTAATTGTGGCGCGCATCTCGCCCATATTAAAGTACAAATACGCGGCGAAATGCACGCACAATTTTCGCATGTGAAACATAGCCTAAAAGGTTTGTTTCCTCACATGCAAATCATGGAAAGTTGAAATTTTCAGTGTCCAAATCAGCGTCAAAACTTTGTCTGAAAAGCAACTCCATTCACTTTTGAGAAAAGGTTTTGATGAGGGTTTGATCAGGTTTTCTACAAGGTTCTCCAACATGTTTTTATTCCTGAAACACTCATACAAATTAATAGCCAGGGCAAAAACCGTGCTAAGGTATTGGACGAGGTTTTGAAGCTTCCATTGATTCCCGTGAGGATTTTCAGCGTTGAAAACGCTTCAAGAATGACACGACGCTTCTATTTTAGCGCCCAAAGAAGAAAATGCACGTAAAAACCTCGCTGTGTGTGAACTACGACACTTTTTTTCATAGGAATCAATGAAAATGAACTGAGCGCGTATTGGAGGCTTTTTTGACGCTGTTTTGGCCGAGGAAACGCTCCAAAAACAGCGTCAAAATCAGTCGTGTGAACATACCCTAAAAGGGCCTTAAACCGTAGTGCTAGTCTGAGGTAGTCGTTACTACAGCAACCCTACCTGATCTTACACTGCACTATCGGATGCTTACCTGTGAAGGGGAGACTGAGAGGATCACTTTTGGTCATTGCAGACTACTGTCCTACCCTACGCTTTGATTATTTCTCGCGTTGTCTTGCAGGTTACCAATGGATCTCAGCTGGTTCCCCTTCTTACACCAGCCCTGTTGATAAGGGCAGCACAGTGGGTAGCAATGTTGCCCTGCAGAGCTGGGGTCATGCGTACAGATCTCACCAAGGACATCATCTTCAGGAGTTTGTGGTCCCCTGGGACCAGTTTTCCTCACACTCCAAAAACATACTGATGGTTAATCCAGATTTTAAACTGTGAGCCCCAATGGGGACAGGAACCAATGTGAATAGCAGCAATCTCTGCGCAACACAATGGCTCTATATAAAGGAATGAAATTAATTTGGGCGGCTATTAGTGAGTTGTTCCAGACTGCTGCTTACGATGCTTTTACCCCTATGTGGTATAAATGTCAACTTTGAAGAACTGAAAATCCTTGCGCGTGGCCCATCATAAAACAGAGTGGGGTAGATATGCTCATATGAGCTTAATTTTCTGAACCATCTGCTGTATCGTATGGGTCTGATTTGTTCTTCAAACTCCGTTCAACCATTCAGTGTCTTCCTTTTCTGATCTTCGAATGTTCTTACCAGACCATCAAAGGGTCTCGCCTCTCCTTTTTATACCACCCTTCCTGAGATCGAGGGACGCCTGCCATCTGGGTGCCAGGCATAAATGAGAGGTGACAGGGATATAACGTACCAAGAGTGTGCTTCAGTTATAGAGATTTGGTCGGTCTCCCTTACCTGTGTAAACGGAGCAACTTGGCTCTATGTATTAAGAAATGCCTACTATACCACAACCAAATTGCACAAATTTCAGCCAAGCCCTCCAGATCTTTGCTCCCACTGTAGTTGCAAATAAGGGGAGAAGCACCCTCTAAGTACATTAAATGGTTAACAAGCAAGATTCTAAAGCCCCAGGTAGATATTTCCACCTATTCTAAGTCTAGCAGGCCATGGGTCCTGGGTAATCCAAAATTGTCATTCAAGACATGGGAATAGTCACAGAAGAACCCAAAATTTGACTTCAGTCCCTATACCCAGAAAGAGAGACTACCCTCCATTAAACACAATTTTCCTATTACAAAATGTTTATTCCTAGGAAAGCGTCAAATTCTTGATAGGGTTTGTTCACAGGACGTTTTTGTGATCAGCTTTACGGATCCGCAAAACGGATCTAACAATTGTCAGTGTGATTAACATTGCTTTCAATGGCAAAAGTGCATCGCCGATCTCCCGTGAGAACAGCGATGCGCTTTTGAGGGCTCTCCCGCGCTGCGCTTTTCGGATCCGCTTTAAGAATTGACATGTCAATTCTTTTTGCATTCTATGCAAGTGAAAGCCCATAGGAGATAATGGAGTGCGCTTTTGGCACCTGTCCAAAAGCGCTCCACACTGTGGGTACGTATTGCCGGCTGAAAGCGCATCCGAAAAGTGCAGTGCACAGCTGATGGATCGAAGGTGAGCGTGACTGCAGGGGGCAGGATCGTTGGATGGAGGTGTTGCTGCCGGGCTCGGCACAGCCGAGCAGAGTTTGCTGCCGCCGCTGGGCTCGGAGAAGCTCAATGGAGTCGGGAGAGGGAGAGAGACTGACTCTGAAAACGTCTCCGTAAAGCGGATCCGTTAAACGCAAGTGAAAAGCATGCAATACGGATCCACATAAAGCATCACCTCTTGTGGTTTTCTGCTGCAGTTTTCACTCCTCAAAAACGGATCCGTAAAAAGGATCCAAAACGTCGTGTGAACAAGCCCATAGTCCAGTGTGTACCCACCCTTCCATGAATGGGAAGTAGCAAATGTGTCCATAACGAAAAAAGCTGCACAATGTAAGAGAGCTTTCCCAGATAAATGTACTAAGATATGGATTAGGTTGTACTTGACACATACTGGTCACAATGAGATGGTCAGCCAATTTTGTCTATACTTAAAAACTACAAACTTTTAATCACTCTCATAGAACTATATACTTTCTGAAAGAATAATATCCATATCACCCCCAACACACACGACATGCTGCACATCCGCAGCGTTTTACAGTAGCAGCATTGTGCATGAGATTTGAAGCAATGTAATCCACACGCTGCAGGAAAAATCCACAGGGAATTCGACCTAAGGTGTAGATTCTAATTCTGCAGCATGCCAGCTCTTGTTGTGCCCACCCTGCAGATAATTTGTCAATTTTCCCCACTGACTTCAATGGGAAAGTCAGAATCTTCAACAAATCTGGAATGAAAATTTATTGTTACAAATTTTCCTGTGGATCCCCAACAGAATCCGTCACTGCATATTTGTCCCCCTTTTAGGGCGCGTTCACACGGCATAGGACAACTACCGGCCGGTATTTGTCCTGTTTTGCGGCCATCCCCACGGCCGTGGGAGGGGCGGCTTTTTTCCGTGACGAGCGGAGAAAGGCGCTGCCCCCGCCCCTTGAGAAGCGCAGAGTCAGTCCGAAAACCGGACGGAAGATTGTGCTTCTACAATAAACGGCCCGACGGTAAACCTGTGCAGTGGGGACTGCTGCACGGGTTTTCCATAGAGCATAATTGTGCTCATTTTCGGCCGGTTTTTCAGGTGGTCTGAAAAACCGCAAACCGCCTGAAAGACCGGCCGAAAACCCATGCAGTGGGACATGCCCTTACATTAGAATGACTAGCAATAAAATCCACAGAGCCTAATTTTCCAAAAAAACACACTTTCATATGTATTTGCCAACGCAGATTTTCTTGGAAAAATGCTGCAGACTTTCCATTGGATCCACAGTATTTCCATCCCATGTGCAGAGACCTTGAGAATACATGCATATCAGATTTATAAATTAAACACTTAATTGTGCAAAACGCATTGTCTTTACTTGTTTAAAAAAAATATATATATATCAAGAAGAATCTTCATTGAAAGTCAATCTTTTGTTTCTTTAACAGAAGAGTCCTAAATCTGTTTCATTTTTACCCAGAGACTTTCATGTTGATTGCTGCATATCAGACTTAGAGCTGTTAAAGGGGTTGTCTCACTACATTGATTCATCTTACCTCAATCCTGTTTTCTTGGTTTCATTTTGAATCCAGGGGCGTGTTAACTGGCTTCTACTAGGCTGCAGTAGAAGCCAGGTCTGTAGCTATAGCAACCAGTGCTGGCAGCCTATCAGGATAGATCAAACAGGTCTGTAGCTATAGCAACCTGATGAGCTGATGCAGCCCATACAAGAGGGGATATCTCAGTATAGGTAGGAAACTGTTAATGGACACATATTGCAAAGTGACTTGTTCTTGCAAGATCTTTAACATAAAAAGCAATCCTCGTAGTGAGACAACCCCTTTAATAATTTTTTTTTAAGCAGGTCAAGCATTTTTAGGGTGTGTCCACATGACACTTCAGAATTCTTGTGGGATTCTGATTTCTAAAATTGCATTGACCAGTATTTTGACATGGTTTTTAGGTCATTTTTTTTCCACAGAATTTACAGTGAGAAAGCAGGAGTCCCATTCATCTTTTTGGGTTATGGACGCGGATCCGACATAGGAATGTTTGGGACGCGCTTTTTTTTTTTTTTTAACCTAAAATAAGGCGGAAGAATGAACATGTCCTAACTTTTTTTTGTAAAAACGGCGGTTTTGAAACCCAATCTTTTGAAAATCCGAGTCACGTGGATTACAACTCGAATTTTCAATTGAGATCTATGGGGATGGTCTGGTAATTGTTGCTGTGTAGACTTCAGTTTATACTGACTCCAAACCCCATGAATGCAAGAAGTGATCATTCCGGCCACAAATAAAGCCTCTCCAGCCACTGTGCCCGCTATACAAGACCAAGCAACTAGCAAATATCCTTGCATGTTCCTCCTCCATCATAATGGTATTGCTTTCCTTCCTACAATTCACCGTCTCAAGTTCTACTGAGGACAAAGGTTACACGTCTTAGAGCCAAGACTATATAAAATCAGTAACATGTTGACTTACATGAAGCAGCATTTTATGACATTGCTAAATCGAGCAAATCCTCTCTTACCTGTCTCGCTAACCATTCCCAGTATTCTAGCTGATGCAAGCAAATAAAACCGGAATGCACTCACGTCTGAGCTGTAGAGCGCATGCCCTAAAGGGGTTGTCTCACTACATTGATTCATCTTACCGCAGTCCTGTTTTCTCAGTTTCATTGTTGAATTCAGGGGTGTGTTTACTGGCTACAACTAGCCTGCAGTGAGCTGCTGAGGACATAGGGTCTGTAGCTATAGCAACCAGCGCTGGCAGCCTATCAGGAGAGATCAAACAGGTCTGTAGCTATAGCGACCTGAGACTGGTGCAGCCCTACAAGAGGGTGATATCTCAGAATAGGTAGGACACTGTTAATGGACACATATTGCAAAGTGACTTGTTTTTGCAAGATCTTTAACATAAAAAACAATCCTTGTAGTGAGACAACCCCTTTTAAGGGCCAATAGAAGGTCAGAACTTCAGATGATAATATAGCAGGTATGCCAGCAAGCGGAGCAAGCACTTTCACAGTAAAATCTGATCAATCAAAGGGAAATGAAAATGTTGAGCTGCCACCAAAAAGACTGTCAAGAGCATGTCACACAGAGCTTCTGGAAAAACATGTCTGCAGTTTTTGATGCCAAAGCCAGGAAGGAGAAGGATAAATTTAAGGGTGTCTTCCATTATCAAAAAAAATGCTCTGCTTGGAAAGAGTTAAGAATAAAAATAAATAACTCACCTGTGAAGCCGTTCCATTCCTGTGCCAGTGGTGCCCCTTGCCAATGAGTATCACATCCATTGGTCACGATGCCAAAGACAATAACTGGCCAGTGACTGGTTGCGGCACTACATGACCAATGAAAGTGATAGAAAGTCTCCCTTCAGAATGGAGAGGAGCTCAGACTTGTGCAGTACTCTCCACTCTGTTCTATGGATATTCCGGGTACAGCCAAGTGGTGTGTTTGGCTTTATTTAAAACCCCTATAGAAGAGGTTGAGCAAAATGTGACCTACTCTCCACTCTGAATGGAGATATAGAGGGTCAGTCCCAGAGGTGGGACCTGCACCCATCAGACATTTATAACATATGCTTTTGCTAGGCCGCAAATGTCCTTTAGAAGGGCTTTCTCCCCATGCTATATTACAGAGCCACAGCCAGCTTCAGGCTCCCACTTCCTGATTAGGCTCTGGGTGGTTCTATAGCAGTGACTGACATATTAGCTCTCCTATTCCTATATGAGCCTGTTACAGGGACATGAGCGCTGCCAGTTTGTTAATAGCAGTGCACAAGGCTGCAGAGCTCTAAAGGCTTAAAACTTGTCAGTAAGTAGCATAACTAAGTTCCAATCTTTGAGATAAGGAACACAGCAGGGAGTGGTGTCCCCATCTCCAGCCACTTCTGCAGTCTGTTATAGCAGAGAGTTTGTTGGTAACTAGGAAAGTCTGTGTACAAAAGCGGAATATAAGATCAGCTCTAACCCTGAAGAGAAGCAAACTCAGAAAAGCAATGTATTTGGTAACAGCTTTCTATTTACCCTTGCTTACATGTTTAAAGCGAACTAATGAAATAGGAATACCCCTTTAAGGCTGTCATATTCTCCATTCCACAAAAATCTACATAAAAAACAACAATAGGGTTCTTTGGCCATGATGCCACCCCCCAATGGAGAGGGCGCCATTATGTAAAGAACTCAAGTATTGTGGAATCATGACTTTGTAACTATCCTTACAGTCATCACATCTTGTAGACGTTACCATGACAGACGCCAAATGCATTGTGTCAGGGTATGTTCATACGCAGTTCTTGCGGAGCGCAATTGCGCTACAATACGTCTAAAGTACGCCCGAAATACGGTATTTCATAGCTCTCATTCAGAGATATGACTACCTGAAGTTTCCCACAACGTGTATTACACACCGGGAGAAGGAAGTGCCATGTTGCGTCTTCCTGGCGCGTCATGAAAATGAAGGGGGGATGGGCCATAGCGTTTTAGGCTATGTTCACGCGGCTTATTTTGGGGCGCATTTCGCCATGTATTTCGCGGCGTACTGCGCTCTAATACGAGAGAAATGCGCCCCAATCATTACGGTAATCCACAGTTCTCATAGAGAACTATGGATTACGCCTCCTCTCCCTGGGCGGACAATAAGATCGTATTGTACGCGCTGGGAGATAATTGACCTGTCACTTATTATATAGTAATGCTCGTCTATGGGGCCGGCGGGCTACCACCCCACCCCCGCGCCGCGGGAGTACGCGCTGATCGGCGCAACTCCTGAAGACCTGACATAACTGCGGGACGTACTGTACGCCCCACAATTAAGCCGTGTGAACATAGCCTTAGAAGTACACGTTGGCCGCCGCACAAGTACGCACCGTGTGAACACACCCTAAATCTTTACACAACTGCGTCCGACAAAAAAAGTTTGGTCACCAGCTCCAACAACAGTGTTTCTCCACTGATTTGTGCTACTTTCATCTCACAGGACAAAAAACACAAGTCTATCCAACAAATGTCCTGGACAGCTGTTCTCCTCCTGGTCATGTGTCGGCCATTAACATAACTACTTTACACAGCTGCACCGCTGCTCTTCTCCATGTCGCCGGACAATAGTCCTGTGTGGGGGCAAGGGTGGCCAAACCAATATCAGGTCAATCTTCAGGCTGACCTGCAAGACAGAGCCTGGTCACAACTGCTCAGTACCTGTCGGATCAGAGGAGTTCTTGGCGCATCTCTGGTCATTTCAGTCAACAACAGAGTGAATATGGATGAATGCAGACCTCTTCTGGAGCAGCGACCCTTGGCGATGTCCATGCCATCTATGTAGGCAGTTCTTGCTTGGGATGACCATACCCACTCGGTGCAATTCGGCCCAAATCCCCAATTGCAACAGGATTGGCCTGCGATATATGACAGATGGGGTCACCTGACTTTGGACGAAAAAAATAAAGAAAACCACATAATGGATCCCTTGTGCCTGCAGGAGATAAACCACGGCCAGGAGCCTCGCCTGCTCCCCTCATCAGCTGCGCACTTTGAGACAGGAGGTATAACAAGCAGATGGCCGACAGCTATCTAGTGTGAATGGCCACCTATGCACCCAGTCATAATAGAGGGCTGTGGCGAGGTCATAGCTGGCCGCAGAGAATGGTAAGGTGGCCGCACGTGCGCAGCTCTTTCCTTCCTATGGGAGTAACGGATACACCCGAGTGTTCCCATAAAACTCAATAGAGAGACCCTCGCACAAGTGTGAGCGCCTTTCTGTTCTCTGAGGTGACGGGATAACCCCTTTAAGTTTCAGGAAATGAGTTAAGACCACGATTTCCAAAATCATTTCTTGGGGACAAAATTTGGATTTGAAAAATTTTCCATATATTAACCCTATATTACCAAAAGCAGGATTTCCAGTGTGTATTCTGCTAGAGCAGGGGAGTCCAACTCATTTTCACCAAGGGTCACACCCGCATTATGGTTGCAGTGAAAGCCAGTGGGGGGCCTTGAAGAGTGCCCAGGGTGGCTGGGTAGTGCTGTGCCTATAAGGTTATGTTCACACAGCTTAAATTTGGACGTATTTTACGGCATACTGAGATCAATACGCGGCGAAATGCGTCCCATAATTATGGTAATCCAAAGATCTCATAGAGAACTATGGATTACGCCTCCTTTCCCCGGGCGTACAATATGCCGCGCGGGGAGATAAGTGACATGCATTATTCACAGCACTTACGCGCCATGAGTAATGCATGTCTGTGGGGCCGGCAGGCCGCTGCGGGAGTACGCGGGACGAGCTCCCGAACACACGGCGTAATTGCGGCCGTACTGTACGCTCCGCAATTATTCCGTGTGAACTTAGCCTTAGTCGCTGCACAGAACAGAGGCGAGGGGCGCGCAAAAGCTCTGAATCCAAGATGGCGCCCAATCTCGATGCTGGTGAAGCCACCTCTGCCCGGCACTGGATGTGGCCTCTGGGAGAAGTCAGGAGCCAGTCCTATGTCCAGATCTTGCCCGTTTGCTGCACTCTGTTTAAGCTCTCATAGGCTGGATGCCGCCCACGGATCTTGAGTTTGCCACGTGCGCTGGAGGCATTTAAGGAGCACTGACAATACATGGTATCTGTGTGACTAGTGCAGATTCAGCTGCAGTGCCCCTTGCCTCTTAGGCTATGTTCACACGGCTGATTGCAGGGCATACAGTACACCCCGCAGTTACGCCGCGGGAGCTCGTGGCATGTGGGTGGCGGCCCCATAGACTGTCATTACTCGCCGCGCATAAGCGCCGTGAATAAATGACATGAATATTATCTCCCCGGGCGTACAATACGATCGTATTGTAGGCGCGGGGAGAGGAGGCATAATCCATAGTTCTCTATGAGACCTGTGGATTACCATAATGATTGCGGCGCATTTCGCTCTCAATACGTAGCGAAATGCGTCCCAAAATAAGCCGTGTGAACATAGCCTTATTGTCAGAGGAGATGCTACAGAACTAGAAGCAAGCTCATGCGTGCACACTCATTCAGCCAGTTCATAGTGATCATACCTGTCCTCTGAAAACCAGGGATCAGCAGTGATTAAACCTGCAATATGCCAGAAATCTTCGTAGTGGGAAAATCCCTTTAAATAGAAAGACGTTGGCACTGACAGCAAATCTCTGCACGTGTGGCTGACAAGCAAACGCTCTGATACAACTGGTGGGATTGTGGCCCCTATAGGTTGCTATGTAATATTAATAGGGGGTACCCCATGCTGCTGTGAATGCACCTAATGAGCGGTGCACAAATGTCAAACCCTCCTCCTATATTTGGACTCCTTCTGGCTGGAGGTCCTGACAGCTCGGCGCACACATGGAGCTCAGCAGGAAGACTTCATGGCTGCGTCTGATCACAGACTGTTTACCCAACAAGAGCGAGCGCTGGGTTTACATGTAAAACAGGCAAAAAGCAGCGACACAAGGGAGAGAAGTCCGCGCCGCCTGGTTATACCGCACACATCACGAGATCCGAAGGGCACGTAGCGGCACGTGGACCCGCACCGATTGTGCCGTCCCCAGACACACCCTGTGCTGCTGACTGTTCACACACAGCAGATTTATCGCAATCATTTCTACAGGCCCATACTGTGCATGGGAACAGGCTGGTCTCCGCTGCAAGATTCCTTCAAATCTGCCGCATGTGAACACACCCCGAGCTGTCAGCACAGGCTTTACCTGACCGCCAACTTCAAATACTGCGCCCATATTATGGCCAAATGACTGCAGCCAACCCCTTCACTAGATCCCTATGAGGCATTATCTGAGGGTCGGGCCAGGACATTCCATTAGCATCCTAAGCACTGCGAGTGCCACGAACAGTGTGTCCAAACTACTACCATAAACGATGCTACGATTTCACATTGCGAGAATTCAGAAGAGTGCAAAATCCGCAGGAAAGATTTATCTGCAAATTCTGCCCTCTCTGCAGCAAAATCTGGCGAAAGAAGGCAAAGAAATCTCAGCCCAGATCCGCCCAGTGTGAACACGGCCGAGGCCATCCAGCGAGTCACCAGATTCTACACAAGCGGCTTGTACTCAATCATTATGTGATCACTGCCTGTAAACACATCACTGTCACCCATAAGACCGGGACTGTCAGCAATTATCACCAAGATCTGGGGGACAAACCGGATCATACAGCGATAGATCCCAGCACTGCAGGGTGATCTCACCAGGACACTCAGTGTGCCAGTGACTGAAGCTGAGCAGTGTATACATACTGGACCATACACTGCCATATATCCCAATGCCACTGGGTGCACTGCAGGGTGATCTCACCAGGACATGCAGTGTGCCAGTGACTGAAGCTGAGCAGTATATACAGACTGGACCATACACTGCCATATAGCTCAACACCACTAGATGCACTGCAGGGTGATCTCACCAGGACATGCAGTGTGCCAGTGACTGAAGCTGAGCAGTGTCTATGTACTGGACCATACACTGCCATATAGCTCAACACCACTAGATGCACTGCAGGGTGATCTCACCAGGACATGCAGTGTGCCAGTGACTGAAGCTGAGCAGTGTCTATGTACTGGACCATACACTGCCATATAGCTCAACACCACTAGATGCACTGCAGGGTGATCTCACCAGGACATGCAGTGTGCCAGTGACTGAAGCTGAGCAGTGTATATGTGCTGTACCATACACTGCGATAGATCCTGACAGTACAGGACACACTTCATGATGATCTCAACAGGAAATGCAGTGTGCCTGTGGCTGAAGCTGAGCAGTGTTCACATACTGAATCATACACTGCCATACACCCCGATGCCACTGGGCGCACTTCATGATGATCTCACCAGTGTGCCAGTGACTGAAGCTGTGCAGTATATACAGACTGGGACATACACTGCGACTATCCCAATGCCACTGGGCACACTTCAGGGTGATCTTCCCATGACATGCAGTGTGCCAGTGACTGAAGCTAAGCAGTGTACATGTACTGGCCCGTACACTGCGATAGATCCTGACAGTACAGGACACCCAGTATGCCAGTGACTAAAGCTGATCAGTCTATACATACTGCATCATACACTGCCCTATACCCCGATGCCACTGGGTGCACTTCAGGATGATATCACCAGGACACACAGTGTGGAGGTGACATACATACTGGCACTGCCATCCACTCTGCCCCATCCAGTGTGCCCCCACATTTGAAGGCACCATCCCCATTCATGGCGCAGCTTCTCTACCGGACGCCCGGCTGATAGAATTTGTGGCGGTCTGAGCGGACACTTGTGGCATATCCTGAGGATAGGACGCAGCAGCCCACACACTAATTCGCCTTTACCGGTCATTGAGCCGTCCGGCTACTTCATCCAACCAACGAGAGATTGATTACGACCCTACCACAAATCACCTATAGCCAAATAACGTAAGAGACCCAGCAGCCGAGCCATCAGGACCAGCTGCGCCCCCTGAAGATGGTCAGCGACAAGCCTACACCAGACTCCCAACCACCTTAACCCAGGTCCTAGCCTGCGCCTCCGGCACTGGGCGCCATCACCTGTCATGTGAGTGGGATCCAGCAGAACATGGACCTCTTATGGGAGAGCTCGCACTGGTCCCATGCTCGCCCAGCACATGGAAGTCCATGGCAGCAGTGGGCAAGGCATGGGACAGAGGAGGGGATGGATGCTCCCCTGTGAGCGTGCATGCACTCAGGATGAACAGGTTGCAGGATGTGCGCCCTGCATTACTGTCCCCTTTGTTATGGAAGTTTCCCGGACACGCCTGGCAGACATTCTCACCTTCATATCGTTCATGATGGTTTGGAAGACTCCTCCCAGTGCACTGCATTCCTTCTCCATGCCCGCGTCCATGCTCGCTGCCCGGGCACAGCCCCGTCTCTCTCTCTACACGGATCCGGTTGTGCGGGCTCCTGCCAGCAGACGACAGATCCCCACTGATAATCGGCGGAGCGCTCACACTGATCTCATGCCGCTGCAATGCACTGGAGCGGGGAGGGGAGAGGACCTGGCTCCGGGAAGACGCAGTTTACGCAGCGGCATAGGGCCCCCTAGCGGCCACACAGGGCTACCGAGAACGGGACTGCACATGGCCACGCCCTCACCTTCCCATTCTCCCTCTGGCCACGCCCCACCGCACATTCCCCTTTCTGGGAGGGAGGCGTGGCTGCGTAACGTCATGCACTCGATGGGCGTGGTCTGCCTTGCGACGTGGGCTTCTGTCTGCACAACTTGCCAACTCTCCTGGAGTGTAGCCACGCCCACAGCGTTCTGTGGATAGGAGGATTCTAGCCACACCCACAGCGTTCTGTGTATAGAAGGCTTCTAGCCACGCCCACAGCGTTCTGTGTATAGAAGGCTTCTAGCCACGCCCACAGCGTTCGGGGATAAAAGGGAAATCAAACCACCCCTTTTGTGGGGTGGTAAGCGGCTGTAGCCACGCCCACAGGTGTGTGAGTGCTCGCCTGTCCTGGGGGTTGTCCTGAAGGAGCGAGAAACAGTGTGAAAAAGGGGACAGTGTCCGGCATTCAGGTGGAACGTTTTTACTAGTGCATTAAAATTAGTTTTAAAATGAAAAGTTTTTGATGCAAATGGGAAAAATCCATATATTGTATAGACTCATTACACTAAGATTTTTTATTTTTTGCCATTCAAAGAGGATTTTATTTAAAGAAAATAAATGAATGTTACAATTCAACATGCAAGTGGATCAAAATGAGCAGGAAGGTACACAATAAGTAGTGAACAAAAAACTTATTTAAGTTCAAATTTTAACAAAGGCTTATGAATTTACATTATCACATAAAATGTAGGCAAGTAACAGGATTATAGTCGCAGCATTTTAAATAAATTATAAAACAAGAGCCAACCCATCCATCACAAATTTCCCCCTGGGGGGGGAAAAAAATAAAAAGGCCCGGAAGGACCCCAAACCCCCCTCCAAAAAGGGAAGAGAAATGGAATGAGTATCGCATCACCCTTTGGTGAGGTCGGAGAGCAAAATTCAAGAAGAGTCTCAGCAATGCAAAGCAGGAATATATAAACAAACTCCACCATTTTTCCCACTTCGTGGTGACTTTGAGGAGCACCACGGTGGGGAAGACCATTAATAGAAAAAGAAAAAAGGCAACTCAGCCTAAACTGGGGAAGATAGGAAGAGGGAAGGGGAGAGCCGGCCGGTGTCAAAGCTCCAACACTATGAATTTTAAGGTTTAATATAATACAGTTGTGAGCCCCATAAGAAATAAAAAGATAGTCCCGGAGACCCCTATAATTTTCAATGATATTCTATTTTTTTGAGATGCACTAGCAGGTAGAACCTGCCCAAATACTTTAGCAAGGAATGAAGAGTCATAAAAGACCTAGAAGGAGGGTGAGCGGGTATAGAAGGCCCGGGTTGTGAAATGTGCACATGCAGCACTTCATCTCTGCACAGGAGTGGAACTAAAAGGGAGTCATGGGGCCCCTGTACCCAAAAATAAGAGGGGTTCCCCGCAATCACGGGAAACCCAACAAAAAAAAAAGGCGCCATATACTGTATCAGAAAACCCACACAACAACGAGGCACAGTGTGCCCATGTCTGTGATATAAGGTTAGAAAATAGCAATAGAGGTGCCAACCATCAGGGCTGCCATCAGTCATCTATCAACCGTTTTAGGGCCCCATACAGCCAAATCAAATGGTGCCCCCACCCACTACTAGTTCCTATTTTTTAACATATTAGGGCCCCTGACAGGAGTACTGCCTGTATGCCTTTTGGCACCCCTCCCCAACCATTATATAGGCATGGGTTGAAACACAAGGCCGGGGCCGGGATTTGGCCCGCGGCCCCCGAAAATCTCTCTTGTGCTCGACGTTTTACCACGGCCATGCGGGGTCAGTCACAGCTGCACACTCGCTGTTTTTCCCCCCTTTACCCTTTGTATGTCAGTGCTCATGAGCGCTGTACAAAAATATCGGCATTGCAGGGGGGTGACGCTCGCTTTACTCACGCCCCCTGCGACATTGGGCTCCTTGGTGGAGCCCCTGCCCGGCCAGGAGATCCCCGGGGGCATGACGGCGTAAGCGACGTGATGACGTCACGCCGCTTACACCGTTAAAAACCCTCCCAGACCCGGCCGGGGGGGGGGATCTACCTGGGTACAGGGGACTATAGGGGCATCTACCTGGCTTAGGGACTATATGGGGCATCTACCTGGCTACAGGTGACTTATGGGGGACTACCTGGCTACAGGGATATATGGGGTCTACCTGGCTACAGGTGACTAATGGGGCATCTACCTGGTACAGGTGACTATTTGGGGGATTTACCTGGTACGGGGATATGGGGCATTACCTGGTACAGGGGCTATTTTGGGGGATCTACCTGGCTAATGGGCTATATGGGGGTCACCTGGCTACAGTGGGGTTATGGGGATCTACCTGGCTTCATGGGTATATGGGCATCTCCTGGCTAAGTGGGCTATATGGGGCATTACGGCTACAGTGGCTATTGGGGGCATCTACTGGTACAGTGGCTATATGGGATCTACCTGGTCAGTGGCTTATGGGGGATCTACCCGGCTACATGGGGTATATGGGGCATCTACCTGGCTACAGTGGGGTATATGGGGGATCTACCCGGCTACAGTGGGGATATGGGGGATTACCCGGCTACAGGGGCTATATGGGGCATCTACCTGGTACAAAGGGACTATACGGGGCATTTTCCTGGCTCAGGGGGGTATGTGGGATTCCCTGGTAGAGGGGGGCTATGTGGGGCATTTCTCTGGTTAAGGGGGGGGATATGGGGCATTATTGGTACGGGGGGCTATGTGGGCATCTGCATCTACAGGGGCTATGTGGGGCATCTACCTGGTTTTAAAGGGCATCTACCGATACAGGGGGCATTTTACCTGGCTACAGGGGGGGTTACCTGGTTACAGGGGGGTACAATGGGTGCAGGAGGATATTTTCTCCCGGCTTCGGGGCGTTACCTGGTTACGGGGGCAACTACGGGGCAGAAGGGGAAATTTCTACCTGGCTACAGGGGGGCAAAAAATTTTCTACCTACCCATAGGGGCAAATTACCCTTTTTACAGGGGGGGTTTAACCCAATTATCTACCCACAAGAGCAGGGCAGTTTCCTAGGGTAAATTTCACTTAGGGCAAGGTTTAACATATGGCCCACAGTGGGTACCATAAAACCCAAAGCCAAAATACAAAAAGCTTGACCCCAATGTGTACTTTTAAAACTACTAAACTAGTCCTACAGTTACAAAAAACACCCCACCCAACCAGAAACCAAAACCCCTAGGAACACATATCACCAAACACAGTGGCCGAATAATGCCACCACACCCCTGACCACATATCACGAGCACATAGTGACTAAATAATACAAAACTGACCATTTCTGGTAAAAACCATTATACTACAACTAATATTACCCCCCTACAGTGACCTACAAGGTGGAACCCCCGTACCGGTCCAGGGTTAAAATAATTTTAGAAAGCAATCTAGTGACTACAGGAGAGTCTCGAAGAGGTTCTCTTTTCTCTTTTTTCTTCTTTTCCCTCTGTCCGACGCCATTTCCCCATTTTCTCCCCTCTTCACTGTAAAATTTTCAAAAACAAAAAATCTTAATTCCCACTCTATACAAAAATCCCCATTTTATGCACCTCATAGGGTAGCCCGTAATAGCCCCCTGTAGCCACATAGTACCCCCCCTGTAGCCAGTGATGCCGCCTGTGCCCGTAGATGTCCTGTAGCCCTGATGGCCCCCCTTTTACCTATAGATGCCCCCTGCACCCTAGAGCTTCCGTAGCCAGTAGATGCCCCTGTAGCCAGTGATGCCCCCCCGTAGCCCGTAGATGCCCCTTGTAGCCACGTAGATGCCCCCTTGTAGCCATAGATGCCCCCTTTTAGCCAGTAGTTTCCCCCTTAGCCAGTAGATGCTTCCCTAGCCCGTAGATGCCCCCCTTGTGCCAGGTTTTCCCCCCTTGTAGCCATAATGCCACCCTGTAGCCGTAATGCCCCCCGTTTCCAGTATACCCCCATTGTAGCCAGTGATGCCCCTCTCATAGCCAGTGATGCCTCTCATAGCCCGTAGATGCCCCTCTTATACCCCGGGTACCCCCCTTGTAGCCATAGATGCCCTGTAGCCAGGTGCCCCCCTGTAGCCAGTGTGGCCCCCTTTAAACCAGTAGTGCCCCCCCTTGTACCCGAGATGCCCCCCTTACAGGCAGTGATGCCCCCCATTGTAGCCCCCTGATGCCCCCCATTTAGCCAGTGTGCTCCCCTTGTAGCCAGTGATGCCCCCCCCTTAGCCCGGATGCCCCCCCTGTAAGTAACAAAAAATAAAAAAAAAATTACTTACCCGACCCCGGTCCCCGGGGTCCCCTCCCCGGGAGCTGATGGGGTGTAAGCGGCGTGACGTCATCCCGTTTTAATGCACGCAGCTCCCAGGGGGCTCCCCGCGGCAGAGTCCTCTGCCGCCGAGGGGGGCAGCGAACGGGGGGCGGTGAAAGTGTGCGCCCCTGCGACGCTGATCCTGGGGGGGAGTCAGGACGGGAAAGATCCGTCCTGCCCCCTCCCTGTACTGGCAGCTGCTGGCTCTGGCATAACAGCCGAAAAAGAGTCAGGGGGCTCCACGGGCGGGCAGGGCGCCGGCCGCGGCGCCCTCCTTGGGTGAGGGGAAAGCCTCGGCGCCCCCCCCCCCCTAGGAACGGCCGTGTACAAGAGTCATATGTACCTATCTATCTATGGGGAGCAATATATTCTTCCTGGTTGCCCTCAAAGGGTTAATTATAATAGCAATACTGTACAAATATAACAGTTAAGGAGAAGTTCCATTTACACAGTTCTAAAATTAAGTTGGCCCTTTAACCCCTTACCGACCTATGACGTATGAATATGTCAAAGCGCCAGTAAGTGGCTTTGAAACGGGATCAGGGCGCGATCCCACTTCACAGCCGCCGGGTGTTAGAGGCTAATTGCAGCTAACACCCGAGGGTTTCAGCGCAGGCGGGCGGCGTCGCCCGCCTGCGCTATTTAACCCATCAGGCGCCGTGGCAAAAATGGCCGCGGCGTCTGAATGACTGAATCGCTGAGTCCCGACGGGCTAACATGGCAGCACAGAGCCTTGTGAAGGCTCTGATCGTTTGGCCATGTTCCTGTTTGCCCCACTTCCGTCCGCAGACAGGAAGTGGGGAAACCAATTTCTTTTTTTACACCCTAATGCATTGCCTATGCAAGCATTAGGCTTGTTAATGATCGCGCCCCCTAGTGGTCAAGCACCATAGGGGGACTAAATGTTAAAGTAAAAAAAAAAAAATAAGTAAAGTTTTAAAGTACAAAAAAAAAAAAGTATTAAAAGTTCAAAATCACCCCCTTTCCCATTTTACAAATAAAAACAATAAATAATAAAAAAGTTAAACATATTTGTTATCGCCGCCTCCGAAAAAGTCCGGATCTATAAAAATAAAAATATTATTTATCCGTACATTGAACACCGTAGAAGAAAAAATTCCAAACGCCAAAATTGCGTTTTTTTGGTCATTTTTACCACATAAAAATTGGAATTAAAAGTAATCAAAAAGAGTCGCATCCATTTCAAAGTGCTAGCATTAAAAGTACACTTTCTGCCCAAAAGGTGTTGGGAACAAAAAAATTTATTGGTCACAAAATGGCGCCACAGCGCAAATTTCAAGAATAGAAAATGTTTGGAATTTTTTTTACGGTACCAAAACATAATAGAAACCCCTTTCATGTTGGTATTCCCGGATGCGTAACAACCTGTAGAATACAGATACACATCATTTTTCCGAAGAATAAACTCCGTAAAAACAAACTCCGCAAACATGGCGAAAAGTAAGTTTTTTTTCACATTTTCCCCCACTTTAGAATTTTTTTTGCCATTCCCTTTAGTATACCCCTATGTATATAAATAACCCACTAGAAAGTAATTTGCTCGCAAAATAATGCCTAATATGTCTATTTAGGTGGAAAAATAAAAAAGTTATGGCTTTCAGAAGGCAAAGAGCAAAAAAAATTAGAGCCATATTATTATGACCGTCCGTCAGGAAGGGGTTAAGGTACGCCATGAGGCTGATGTGGCCCCCGGTGAAAACTAGTTTGACACCCCTGATATAGAGAGATAGGTGCCCAGTAGGAAAGGACTCTATACTGGAAGCCGAAGACCAGAGCTACATCTACCCGGCACTGGTTTATGGTCGGATTTTATGTGTTTTCAGTATTTAGAATCCGTAAAAATCCGACTGTAAACCAGTGTCCATGGCTGGGACGACCTAGAACTCTGCTTCATCCCAGGCAGGAAGGGGTCGCAAAGAGGTATGGAGTGGGCTGAATTTTACATTTGGGTGGGGAGTAGTCGGGCGCTACATGCCTTATTTGCCTAGGGCACCAGAATCCCTTGTCCCAGCCCTGCCAGTGTCCATAGACCTCAATAGAAGATCTGTGCTGTAGTTGGCACAGCTCTGAGATGGGATTTCAAAATTGCCAGTTTTGAAAAAACCTAGAACATGTTCTATAATCAGCTCATTATAATTCTGTTCCGCCTCGCGGTTAGCCTCTGACTGCCGGCAGCTGCACACACTTACTGCAGCTGCCGGTATAGGGAGGAAGCAGGACGGATCATTACCCTCCTGCCTCCTCCCCTGTATGTATCAACGATCAGTCAGAGCGCCGATACATACACAGCAGCGTCGCAGGGGCGCACGGCTTTCAGCACGCCCCCTGCGACGCTGAGTCTCGTCTCCCATCTGTCCCAGGAGGGATGACGTCACGCCGCTTACACTGAACCCCGGCTCCCGGGACCTGGACACGCTGTGGGGATCCTGGAAAGGTAAGTAAGTTTTTATTATTTTAAAATCCTTAGCTACGGGGGGGGGACACTGGCTACGGGGACGGGGGGGGACACTGGCTACAGGGGGGGGACATATTTGGGCTTACAGGGGGAAAATTGGCTACAGGGGGGGACATTTAAGGGGGCTTACAGGGGGGAAAATGGCTACAGGGGGGGACACGGGGCTACAAAGGGGGGAACTTCAGGGGGGCCGGGCTGGCAACTATCAGGGCTCTGGGGCTTACTCTGGACGGGGGATATTCCTTGGTTACAGGGGAATATCATGGCTCAGGGGCAACTATCTGGCTCAGGGCAACTACTGTGGCCACTGGGGCTACTGTCTGGTTATAGGTGGGTATTACATGGCTACAGGGGGCAGTCATCTGGCGCATTGTGGCGCATTATTTTACAGGGGGGGGGGGAGAAATTTCTTCACCTCGCCCTGAGTTCAATTTAGCCTAGGTACGGCCGTGGCTGCAATACACCCAAAATGCGCCCCCGCACTTTAGAAGTATGCTCATTCTACACATCCATATAACACCTACAGGGTGTCCTAGCAGTTGACTGTCTTTTGCAGGCTCATAACACCTCAGCGCACGCTAATACATTTCTAGTGGATGTAGTCAGCAAAGTGCTCTCTAATAAATGTTATCTCTATAGCTCCAGGCACAGGTACTGCCATGGGATCCAACATGAAACCACGCTACCCCAATATGTTCATGTCAATTTTTGAGAACGATTTTGTCTCTTCCAAACCCCTCTTCTCACAGTTTGCCTTACATTGACATAGATTCCTTCATGATATACTGGGGGACATATATCAATAGTGTGTAACTCTTAGACAGTTCTAAGTTAGACTTGACAGTCTTACAATTTGCCACATTTATCCATGTTGATAAATCTGGTGCAGGTTAAAACTGTTCAGTCTAACTTTATACCATCTTTATGTTGGCTTATTCTATGCTACTAACATGTGCCCAAATTTAGGCGCATTTTTTGGCACATGCACAGCCACGTCACTATCCCACAAAAGCCACACCCCTTTTTGAGACCACATCCTTTTTATTGGACAAAGCGCAGAAGTTTCTGAAAACTGTCTTAAACGCATAGTAAATGTGGTGTAAAGCTTGTACTCCATTATTTTTGGTGCAAATTGTGCCAGAATTCTAGCACAACTGCATTGATAAATGTGCCCCATTGTGTTTAGAGCGTACCAGTTACAAATTCCATCACCATCTCAATAAAATCTACCCTGTACTTGAATTTGCACTATATTATAACCCATCAAAAATTAATTTTCTCAACCTGTTTTGAAAGACTCAGAGGGTCACATACGTATTGATCTGTAGGCTAAAGACGTAATTTGTTGCATTACACTAGCAACCATGCCCAGCTACTAAAAGATCTTTAATCCTCTCTCAGTTTAGTTATGTGAACTGCATAGTAAGGCTGCGTCTACACGGCAGAGTGGAAAATACTGGTTGGATTCTAATTAGAATCCAAACAGTATTTTAGAGTCGGTTTTAATTTTTTGTCTCGTTAATTGCTGCAGATTTTAGATTTTAGGGGCCCCCAGCCATAGAAGAGTATTGTGATCCGCAGTTTTCTGACGGAGTATAGAACGTTCTAAATTTTTTGGCGGATTTCAGATTTGAAATCCGACCTTATAATATCCAAGCTAGGTAGACTACAGCTCGGATTTTTGTGGATTCTAAATACTGAATGTGCCTTAAAGGGAGCCTGTCACATAGATTATGCCCCCCTTGCTGAGGGCAGCACAAGCTAGTGTCAGACCTGTTGTTTCCAGCACTGTGTCCTGTGAGGGTTCAGCGTCCAGAGCAGGTAGCAGGCTGGGCTTTCACAGACAGAGACAGTGACACACTAGGTAAAGTTTCCCAAACCAGGCTGTGCCTGGGTTTATTTGTATTTATAAATGAAAATAAACACGGCCTTAACTTCAGGCAAAAACACAAAACAAACCCTGCTCGGCTGAGCACTAACTATACACGAATACAGTCCTAGCTATACCAGGGACACACTCAGTGACCCTGGGCAAAGCTGCAAATACACAAGGCATATGTTACTCACAGTATGGCTCCTGCAAAACACCAGCAGCCATGACAGGCCTGCAGACTCAGGCTTTATAGGCCTGACACCAGCCTCACCTGGTGCGTGGGAGTGGCCACCCACCCGCTCTTTGACCCTCCAGAAAGCCGACCCTAAAGCGGACTGGAACCGCTATACTAAACGTCAGTAGCTACTGACACACATGAAAGTCGGCTTCCCTTCACCGAGCCCAGGCCACTCGGTGACACGCACTGGTCCAAACCTTTCCTAAGGCCGCATAGGACAGCATTCTTGGGGAAACATATCTTCCGTCCACCACTCCGCCTGTCACTGTCTCACAGTCCCTTATTCTGTAAGATGTTTCAGAGCATTTAATGCTTAAATCTTATTCATGAGCAGGTGTTAGCCCATCCCACCAAAGGCCAGTCCTGCCCACTTGTCAGTTATTCACATGTTTCTACCTATTCAAAGTAATAGGTTTCTCAGTTGAGGTGGGCGGGGTATGAAAAAAACGGACTCTTTTCATGACTCTTTTCTGGCTGAAAACTGCAGATTTGAGCATTAAATAGTCTAAAACTACAGCATCTTACAGAATAAGGGACACAGCACTGGAAACAGCAGGTCTGACACTAAGTGCGATTTTTTGTTGACATGTTCGTTTTTCCCTCCTCGCCTTCCCAGAGCTATAACTTTTTTATTTTTCCACCTACATAGACCTATGAGGGCTTTTATTTTGCGGGACAAGATCCCGCAAATGGTGTTATTCATTGTACTATAGAATATACTTGGAAACAGCAAACAAAATTCCAGGTGGGTCAAATTGTGAAAAAAAACGTACTTTCCCAATGTTTGCGGGTTTTTTGCTTTTATGGTTTTAAATTTTTCGGAAAAATTATTAATTATCTCTATTCTAGGGTTGTCGCCCCGGAAAATACCAAAATGTAGGGTTTCCTTTATGTTTGGTACCGTGAAAAAATTCCAAAAATTTTTTCCATTATTAAAATTTTTTGCATCGCGGCGCCATTTTTTTTGGCCCTTTAACTATTTTGTACAAAAACCCTTAAAAGTCAGTGGGGTGAATTTTTGGGTGAGTGTATTTTTTTGCTAACAGTTTGGAATGCATGCGACTTTTTTGATCACTTTTATTCCAATTTTTATGCGACGTGAAAGGACCAAAAAAACCGCAATTTTTGAAAATTTGGAATTTTTTTTCTTCTACGGCATTCAGTGTACAGGTAAATGGTTAGTTTTTATAGATCTGATTTTTTTCGGACGGGGACGATCCCAAAATATGTGTAATTTTTCCATTTTTTAATGTTTTTTTTTGTAAAAGGGGGAAAAGGGGGGGGTATTTAAATTTTTAATCGTTTTTGTACTTTAAAATTTTTTTTTTTTTTATTTAAAACTTTAACCCCCCCTGGGCGTGTCCCCCTAGGGGGCCAAATTTTTAATACAGCCTAATGCATTGTATAGCAATGCTTTTTAACTTACCAAAGTGGCGGTTCCCACTTCCTTTCGGGGCTGGAAATGGGGGAAAACAAGAAAATGCAGGAGGGGAGCTTCACAAGGCTTCCCGCTGCCATGTCCAGGCATTGGATCCCCGCAGCGTAACTCCGATCGCCGTAAAGAACTATGCGCGGCACAGTTTTTCATTCATTTAGACGCCGCGGCCATCTTTGCCATGGCATCTAAAGGCTTAAACTGCTCTGAAACCGCCGGGTGTTAGCTGCGATCAGCCACTAACACTCGGTGGCTGTGTGGCAGGATCGCAGAGCGATCCCCCTGCAAAGCCCCTTAGCGGCCCTGGGACGTACTCATACATCCAGGGTCGTTAAAGGGTTAATTGCTGTGCCTTTCTGCACAAAAAAACGCATGCAAAAACGCACCAGAAAAACACTTAAGGCGACATGTCCGAAAAGTGGCGCCTGAAAGTGCGATACTTTTTAAAAAAACTGCTCAGGTTACCTTGCATAGAAAATTTTAAAGGGGTTTTGCCACATGAAATGTTGAGGGGGGAACCTCCAAAATGGGTATTTAATCATTTTCTAAATATATGTGATTACAAAAAGTAAAAAATCTGAGAGCTACAGCATTGCTCTGTCCCCCTTGTTACCTAATGCTTTCCTAGTCACGACCAGGAGTGAAGGCCGCGTTTGCGGAATCATTCTTATCTGATGAAGGAAAAATAAATGGCTTTTAAGGCCCCGGGTAGACGTGCATTCGAGGCTGTGTCTTCCCATTGTAAACCCCATTTGTATGTTTATTATTTCACTTAATTTTTGAGACGCTCCCTTGGATTCCTACTCCTAAATCACCCCTCCCCTCTCTCCCTGCGCTTTTTTGATCAGCATGTTTTGTATATATCCGCTCGTGTGATAAAGGTAGGTAACTGGGGTCTTGGTAAACCCTTTAATGTGCCTAAAAGGCGATGCGTCAAAAAAAACGCATTTCGCAAACTGCGGTGCATGCATTTTTCATTGGTTTGTATATGAAAAAAAAAAAAAAGCGCCATCGAGGCTCATTGCCCGATGGGACCATAACATATGTAATGTTCCTCAAAAAGGGGCATTTCACGACGGGGGGGGCACGCGCACCTATTTTTGGCCATTACAAGTGCGTGCCCGGCATATAACCGCGCCCGTTTTGGGGGTCTTTTCACAGGGGTACGGGCCCTTTTCTTCAATCCCCTTAAATACTCTTTAGTTGTGGCTGTTTGAAAAAGGTCTATATGCCGAAAAGTACATTGATTTAAGTCACCTTTTTTACATAAATTCTGGAGCCTGTGGATTAAATTAATTTGTTTGCATCAATTTTTCGTGTGCGGCAAACATTCTTTCGTGATTTTGGTGAAGTAAAATTTGCCTAATTTTTTCCCGACCCTTTTCACAGTTGCTCACGGTGTGTGCCCCCCACCCCTATTACAAAAATGTTTTGGTGTAGCAGTTATTTACAAAAAGAAATATGGGTCAAAAGTGGTTTGGGGCACCCTCCCAAAAAACTGGCGTTGGGGAGTTGGGACATGTCGCCCTCAGTGTGAAAGCACTCTTACTCTCCTAAAATTACTCACATTATCAAAATAAATTGGAATATTCCACTTGATGTGTACCCAGACATTGAGAAATGAAAATCACCCCCTAATACTTGCTTCAAAAAGAGATTTCAAACCCCCATGATACCCAGTTGGGGTGACATAGGCAACCTGGCCAGATTCCTGTTTTGGGGATTCTGTTTGTTTCTTTTTAAAATTTTTTAGATATGAATCTTTTATTTTCATTGCAGTAAATATTCAGAGCCTTCCCTATTATTCCTCCAGATCTCCAATGGTGATACTACCTACAGAAGTCACCAAGTTCATTATGAGTTTCATCTGCCCTTATGATCTTGGCATCGCTTAGGGGACATTATGATAAAAGTAGGTGCGGTATCTGTAACCCCTTCCGGGGTGGAGAAAAATTTCTCAAGTGTTCCCCTATATTTCGGGTAAAAATTTACGACAGTCCTGGTACTTTCATAAAGTAGATGAAATGCTAATGATATGACACAAGCAAGGTGAGATCCTGTGGACCCATAGCACCATGTGTAGTATTGTATCTCATAAATGACAAGCTAGTCCAATCTTAAAACTAGAATATGACGCATCATGAACATGCGCTGTATATTTTCATTGAAAGTGAATGTTCCGCCGTGAGTAAGACTATTTCACAGCTTTGCATGAAGTTTTGAGCACATTCTCATCATATTATTTATGGACTCTGAGGCGGCTTGTGTCACAAGAACCTGTTTTCCCAGTTTCCCTCTGTACAAGTTGCAGAAGTTACAGAACACGTCCAAACAATGCCAAAGTAAATGTATAGCCTGAGAAACAGTATATCTTATGTGAACAGATAATTAGATATACTCAACATTTGATCTCAGGGCAAGGTCATAAGCTTAAAGGGGTATTCCCAGGTATCAATTAGCTTTAAACATGCAGGCAAAGGTAAATGAAGACTATTGCCTAACACAATGCTGTTCCAAATGTGCTTTATTTCAGAACGAGAGTAATTCTTATGTCTTGCTTGTGTACACAAGTTTCTCTAGTTACCTACCACACCCCTCTGTTCTCCCTGCTCAAACAGTGGATGGGCTGGTGATATCACTTCCTGCTGTGTCTTATCAGCAAGACAGTGTTTGCTTTTTAGCCCCTGATCTTTTTACTGAGAAAATCTTTAACCCTCAAAGTTACTGACCTAGGAGCAGCTTTGTACCATCTTGTAGGGTCTGAGAGCACATTTATGGATAATGACATCAAACATAACAGAGTCAGTAAGCTGCTAACAGTGTGAAGTCTGAGGAAGTGTGATTTTGCATGTAACACGTAACTTTGACCAACAAATACGGTATTTTAGTGGCTTTTTTAGGGGGTCAACTATCGGGTTTTTACTTGATTTTACTCATCTTCCCCTGGACTCCTCCGCTTGGAAGGACCAGGACAGTGAAACCAGCAGCAAGCTCCTTACTGGGTGACACAGGCATATCGCCTAACGGAGAGTTGTGCCTCCTTCATCAGCACAACGGCACCAGGTGAGCAGATACAGTAACATTTTCTTACCATTGGTGTGCCACTGTAATACACGAGGGAGCGCTCCTGTATCGGCTTTTCTTTTTCTTGCTACCTTCATACAGAACAGTGTGTCATTGTAGCTCCTAAGTTTTTTTTCTCTCACTAGACGTTTCCTCTCATGACAAATACAGCTCTGCTAGCTCAAATTTAAATCCAGATATTCTGCTCGGACAGTTTTATTGGTTTTCAAAACCTCTCCATCAGCAATGTCACTATATCAGGCTCAACTAAGAACATTGCTGCCATCAGACATTTCAGGGCCCTCGTGTCACACACTCCTCACCCCCCCGCTCCTCAGCCAGCACTCACCTCCCTACTGTCCACCTTCTCACCATACCCGTTTTCTAGGGTGCACAGAGCCAGCATGCCCCTGACACCCTTTCACCTGTGACCTTCACCTTCATTAAGACACCTCCTCTTTTCTTCCCTGCCAGATTGTTGGTTTATTCTAGCCACATTATGACAGAAACCACAAAACCTGAAGGGGTTTCATAAACCAGTGTACTCTGCCCTTTGAAGTTATGGTGCATCAGTTTCCGTCAGTTCATGCCAAAGTGGCTCTTATTTTAAGTCTGCTATCTGGCAAAGCCCTGGCATGGGCCATGGTCAACCTGCTAGTCTTCTTGTCTTTAAAGAACCCGGATACGATTCCTCTGCCGCATCATTTCTGCTCCATCAATGTCAATGCGATTCCATAGTGGGCCATTACGGCCATTAAGACACCTCCTCTTTTCTTAAATAAGGGGAGCGGCCGGCAATACCCAATTACCGGTGCACTGGCCCTTTAAATCTAACAGAGCCGGCGCGCGCGCGCCCTAGGGAGCAGGGACGCACGCGTTGGGAGACAGGAACAGCAGCAGGAGCGTGGATGGCTAAGAGAGCCGGGGCAGCGGCGCCGCCAGACTGGGGGGCACGAGTGCGCCTGCAACCCGGGTTGAGGGTCGCAGGGGCACCCGTGACAGAAAGGAATTGTACATTGGAGATCGTGGACTGTTGGCTATCAAATTGGCCTTAGAGGAATAGTGCTTCTGGAAGGAGCTCGTCACCTGATGAATATTTATACCGACCATAAAAATCTCCTTTATCTTCAGACTGCTCAGTGGCTAAATTCTCAACAAGCTAGATGGTTCTCATTCATCTCCCAATTTCAATTCTTGTTTCAGTTTAGGCCTGCAGAGAAGAATACCAAAGCAGATACCCTCTTCTGTTCCACAGACTCTGTAGGGCTCAATGCCAAAGCTCAGCATTTAATTTCTCCGGAACGTTTAATTACTTCAGCACCCATCAACCTCCAATGGATTCGCCCAGGGAAAACTTTTGTATGTCTAGCCCTTAAAAAAAATATTTCTTCTATGGGGTCACTTATTCAAGCTTTCTGGTTACCCAGGAATTCGAGAAACATTGCTGATGATATCTTGACTCTGTTGGTGGCCTAATCTTGTACAAGATGTCTAACATTTTATTCTCTCTTGTTCTACTTAATAATAAATATTCTCGTCTCAAACCCCCTGGACTGCTACAGCCTTTACCTATGCCTGGGAAACCATGGACCCATTTTGCTATGGACTTCATTACGGATTTACCAACCTCCTCTTATTATACAGTCAATAGGGTGGTTACTGCTTGTTTTTCCAAATTGTCTAATTTCTTACCACTTCCAGGTCTGCCTATAGCACCTCAACTCACCTCCCACTTCTTCCAGTATATTTTTCGTTAACATCATCTGCCTGTCAATATCGTGTCGGATCTTGGGGTACAATTTGTCTCCAAGTTTTGGTGTGCACTCTGCTCTCGTCTTCAGGTCAAGTTACACTTCTCTTTTGCCTACCATCCTTAATCGGTGCAGGTGGCGATGTCATTGCCTCCTGTAGCACAGTATTTTCTAGCCTGACAGCCCATAGACTACCAGCCTACTAAATCCCAGGAGCCACATCCCGGTGTGAGCTCCTGGGAGGGAGGCCCGGCGGGGTGCATGGAGTGGTGAGTAACTTTTTTTTTTAATATCCCTACGGGGGAGGGGGTCTATAACCTACAGGGGACTATATAACCTACAATGGACTATATAACCTAGAGGGGGCCTATATAATACAGAAAGGCCTATAACCTACACGGGGGCCTATATCCTATATGGGGGGGCTATAACCAGGGCCGTTCCTAGGGGCGGGCAGGGCGAGCGACCGCCCGGGGCGCCGAGGCTCCGCTCACCCGAGGGGGGCGCCCCTGACTCTGCACGGCTGTGCGCAGAGCCAGCAACTGCCAGTACAGGGGAGGAGGCGGGACAGATCGTTCCCGTCCTGACTCCTCCCCAGTATCAGCGTCGCAGGGGGCGCATGGCTTTCACCGCGCCCCCTGTGACGCTGCGTCCCCTCGGCGGCAGAGGCAGCTCTGCCGCCGAGGAGATTCCTGGGAGCTGCGCGCAGTGTAAGCAGTGTGATGATGTCACGCCGCATACACCGCTCATCAGCTCCCGGAGCTGGACGCGCGGACCGAGGACTGGTAAGTAATTTTTTGTTATTTTATAATTACTTACAGGGGGGGGGGGGGCATCACTGGCTACAGGGGGGCATCACTGGTGGGACTTACAGGGGGAAACACATCACTGGCTACAAGGGGGGCATCACTGGCTACAGGGGGGGCATCACTGGCTACAGGGGGGCAACTCCACATCGGCTACAAGGGGGGCATTCACTGGCTACCAAGGGGGGCTCATTCACTGGCTACAAGGGGGCATCACTGGCTACAGGGGGCAATTCAACTGGCTACAACAGGGGGGCATCATTGGCTACAGGGGGCATCATGGCATACAAGGGCATCACTGGCTACAGGGGGGCATACTCTAATGGCTACAGGGGGCTACTACCTGGCATATTAGGGGGCATCACTGGCTACTAAGGGGGCCATTCAAACTGGCGTACAGGGGGGGCATATTACATGGCTTACCATATGAGGTGCTATAGTGGGGAGTTTGTATAGAGATAGGAATTGGTAGAAAAATGCTGATAAAGGGAGGAGTCTAAGATGTTTGTTTTGTAAATTTTACAGTGTAGAGTCGGGAGTAGTCGTCATGGCGTCTGGGCCGGATGGAAAAGAAGAAGAAGAGAAAGAGACCAACTCTTCAGAGACATCTCCTGTGAGTCACTAGATGTAACTTTACTGTAATTATTTATATGTCTACACAGAGCCTGTGTACAGCTGGTATCCATCACTGTATGGTCACTGTATGGGGGTAATATAGGTTGTAGTATAATGGTTTATACTCCGTAATGGTCAGTTTGTATTATTTAGTCACTATGTGCTGGTGATATGTGGTCATGGTGTGGCGGTATTATTCGGTCACTGTGTGTTGGTGATATGTGGTCTTAGTGGTCTTGGGATTCTGGTCGGTGTAGCGGTGTTATTTGGTAACTGTAGGACTATGATTTAGTAGTTTTATACGTAGCACATTGTGGTCAAGCTTTTTGTATATTTTGGCTTTGGTTTATGGTGATGCTCTGTGGCGCATTATGTTACGAGGGGGGGGGGAATAGGGGAGGGGGGCGAAATTTCTTAACCTCGCCCTGAGTGAAATTTAGCTTAGGAACGGCCCTGGCTATAACCTATAGAGGGGCTATATCTTACAGGAGGGCCTATAACCTACAGGAGCGCTATATTCTACAGTAGGGCCTATAACCTAAAGGAAGTCCTATAACCTACAGGGGGCTATATCCTACAGGGGGCCTATATCCTACAGAGGGGTATATAACCTACAGGAGGGCATATAGCCTACAGTGGGGCCCATAACCTACACGGGGGGCCTATAACTTACAGGAAGGCTATATCCTACATGGGGGCTATAACCTACAGGGGGAACTATCACCTACAGGGGGGCCTATATCCAACAGGGGGCATTTCACCTACAGGGGGCCAATCACCTACAGGGGGCTATAACCTTCAAGGGCCTATAATCTACAGGGGGCTATAGCCTACAGCTGCCTATCTACAAGGGGAATTTTACCTACAAGGGCCTATCTACAGGGGGCAGTATATCTACCTATAACTACAGGGGGCTATATATATATACTGTAAAAGTCTGATATGCAATTACAGGTGTGGGGTTACAAACAAGGTATTGGAAGACAAAGTAAGTCAGTACCTGAGATTAGCTTTGGCGCTGTGTGACCTCATGGGGGCGCATGACGCAAGCGTGTTCCTGGTTCCTCCTGATATAACCCCACAGCAGACAACAATGTGTGGTTCTTTTCAAACCTTTTTAACCCTAGCTGGTCACACGCCATTATGCCCTTGGGATGGTCTGGAGCCCTTCTCCCCTCTTGGCTTTGTAGTTGAAACCTCATTTTCTAGGATGGGCCCTAATGTCTCTTGGGGAAGCCTCAGCAACATGGTTCTGGTACCATCAGATCTGGTGGAGCCCCAGCTACATTTGGGTACCAAGCACAACTTTGTTGCCAGGTTCCTGCTGAACATTCTCTATTTGTCCTAACCCCTGGGAGATGCACGAAGCAGTGTGTCTCTTTTCTGAGATTCCAAATATGTGTATGACGTATTGTATTCCCATAATCCCATATGTAAATTCGGTTCCGGGGCATCTATCCCATCTCCTTTGATGCTTTGGCCATTTGGAGGAAATCTCTACTTTGGCCTCTAAGAGACTTGCTAAGGTGTAAACAGAATAATAAAAGACAATTGAGGCTTGACTCTCTGGTGAGATTGGTTTTCTTTGGACCATGTGACTGGCTAGGTATTTGGATTCAGCAAGTAATTATTGATTTCCTGTGAGAAAAGATTTGGAAGGAGGCCTGGTATTTAATTAAGCCTTGGACCCAATTCTATATTCATCACAGTTTCAAAAAAGCCTTAGATAACTACTTAGAACTAAAAAAAATATTAATACTTATGTAGCATTAAAAAACATCTGGATCCAGTGTGATGGTAACTTTGGGATCAGGAAGAAAATATTCCTTTAGGCAGATTGGTTCTTGCCTTATGGGTTCCAAAGCCTGCATCAGTAGGGGAAACAGTGAAAAAACATTCCTATACCCCTCCCTTCATTCATATCTTTCCCCAACCTTGGTTGAACTTGATGGACAAATATCACGTATCTTCGGGTCGGTTAGGACTGAGACCGAAGAACGCCGGTTGATGTGGTTCCTCTGGGCCACTGCAAGTGTAGATGGTAGGCTACTCGCAGTGACAGCCAAAGTGCAGGTCAAGGACACCGGGTGCTGGTAGAGATGACCCGGTGGATATAACCATAGGTAGGTAGCAGATTTCCAGGCAGGTAATAATAGACTGGTGCAACGGCAGGAACAGCAGCTGTAGATATGCAGGCAACTTAGGTGTTAACTGCAAGTAACACAGTGGTTAACTTAGGAACAGGAACAGCAATAACCAGCAGCAAAGGTCAGGAGCTCAGGTAGACATACATGAACTGATCCGGAACCAAGGCAGGAAGTTCCTTATATCCTAGGACGTAGTAGGTCATCAGGCAGGTAATTGGGACACTGTCCCTTTAAATCCAGACCAGTGTGCGTGCGGGTCCCCTAAGGCAATGACACAGGGACCGGGTGTAATTTACGGACGTAATTTACGTCCGCAAAACCGGGCAGAAAACGCAACCAATACCGTGCCACAAAGTGTGGCCCGTAACCGGGGTGTAAAAATACATCCCCATTCTTACTATGGCTATTTTTTCAAATATCCCATTAAGTGACATTAATTTTAATTATTTTTAATTTTTA